>ML783751.1:94425-212935 GCA_009831015.1 Picea engelmannii
CACCTCGAAATCAAGGTTTAAAAGTGATACTTGGCCAACATGCCACCAAAAAATGGAACTTCTACACCAAATAAGCCTTTAGACAATCTTACTTGGAATCTTGATGAAGGTGAAGAAATGCACAGGGACAATGATTTACAAAATAAAATAGTAACAAAAGATGAACTGCAAGGGATGATGGATTCAACTGAAGCCAAGTTAGAGGCAATAATGGATACTAAGATGGATGGTTTAAAAACAGAGATCATGGAAGGATTGAAAAAATTCCTAATAGAGAGGACACTTGAAAGTAAAAATGTATCCCATGAAATTCATGATGAGGACACAAGGAAGATGAATCAAGAATGGAGAAACTCCAACTTTGGGTTGAAGACCAACCACTTTCCTAAGATCGATATGAGGAAGTTTGATGGAAAGGATCCAATCACATGGATACTTCAGATGGAGCAATTCTTTGATCTACATGAGGTGCCACATACACAAAAGGTATGCATTTCTTCTTTATATTTAGAACCCAATCAATTTGTGTGGTATCGATGGATTTGTTCTCACAAATCACTCGTCACTTGGATAATTTTCACGGAAGAAATGATAACACACTATGAGGATACAAGGAGCAATACCTTCTTTAGCCAATTGATAAATCTCAAGCAAAAGGATTCAGTTGCAGAGCACATTGAGAACTTCCAAAGATTGGATATAAAGGTAACATATATTCTAGATGAGCACCTGATTGATGTATTCATAGGAACTTTAAAGGATAAAATTCAACATGAGGTTCGCCTTTGGGAACTCAAATCATTGGAGAATGCATTCAAGGTGGCGAGAAATGTTTAAAGTAAAAATATGGCTGTGGCTACTAGAAGGACCACTCTTAACATCTATCGAGAGACTAATGTTCCTTATTCTAAAACACCTCAACCTATAAGGTTGACACCTCAACAATTGGAGGAAAGAAAAACAAAAGGTATATGCTTTAATTGTGACAATAAGTACAATAAAGGACATAAGTGTGGTGAGAAGAAATTATTCTACATAGATTGTGAAGAGGAAGAAGAACAAGAACCATCTCAAGATGAAAATTTAGAAGAGATTTATTCTGAAGAGTTGACTCCCACGATATCATGTAATGCATTGGATGGAATTAACACTCCTCAAACCCTCAAGATCGAAGGATATATCAAAAATAAAAAGGTAATAGTCCTAATTGATTCTGGTACTACTCATAATTTCATTCACTATATATTAGCCAAAGCTCTCAATTTCTTTATATATCCAGCGCCATAGTTTCAAGTAATGATTGCAGATGGAGGAACTATCAATTGCTTAGGAAAATTCAATAAGATCAATCTTACTATGGGGGAATATGTAATGAATAGTCCAATGATTTCTATACCCATGGGTGGTGCTGATGTCGTACTAGGAATCCAATGGTTACAATAATTAGGAACAATGGCTTTTAATTTTCAAGAACTTTTCATGAAATTTTCATTAGAAGGAAAATAAATTGAGTTAAGGGGTATCACAGGGAAACCCAGTAAGGTGATAAGCTCTAATGGCATGAAAAAATTATTGAAAAAGGGGCATCAGAATGTAATGTACAACTATGCTCACTATATGTTCAAACATATAAGCCATCTATTCTCCTAGATCTCTAAGGGATCATTGACAAGAATTCCTAAGTATTTGAAGATATTCCCAAAGGTCTTCCACCCACACAAAATCATGATCATGCTATTCACCTAATTCCTAGGAGTGTTCCTCCTAAGATCAGGCCTTACAGATACCCTTATGCCCAGAAGAGTGAAATTGAATGTATGGTTGAAGAAATGTTAGAGGCTGGCATTATTAGACCTAGCCAAAGTTCTTACTGTACACCAGTGGTAATGGTACTCAAGAAAGAGGGCTCATGGCATATGTTTCTCGATTATAGAGAGCTCAACAAGATAAATATTAAAGAGAAGTTTCCCATTCCCACCATTGATGAATTGTTAGATGAACTACATGGAGAAATATATTTCACAAAGTTGGATCTCCGTTCAGGGTATCATCAGATTAGAATGAAGGAAGCATATATCCCAAAAACAACATTCCCAACTCATCAATGCCATTATGAATTTTTGGTCATGCCTTTTGGCCTTACAAATGCACCTTCCACATTCCAAGGGTTGATGAATTCCATTTTCAAGCCCTTCCTTCAAAAATTTGTGTTAGTATTTTTTTGATGATATACTAATCTATAACAAGTCTTGGGACGATCATGTGTGACATGTTGACAAGGTGCTACAACTACTAAAGGAGAAACAATTATATGCCAAACCATCCAAATATTTCTTTGGGGTGAAGGAGGTAGAGTATTTGGGTCATATTGTATCTCATGAAGGTGTCAAGGTAGACCCTTACAAGATTAAGGCCATGATGGATTGGTCAATTCCCAAACCATTGAAGAATCTTAGAGGATTTTTGGGTTTGACAAGTTACTACCACAAGTTTGTTCGAAACTATGGAAGAATAGCAACACCTTTAACAACATTAACTAAGAATGATGCATTTTCATGGACTCCAGAGGCAACTGAAGCTTTTGAACAACTTAAAGAGGCGATGTGCAAAGATCCTGTCTTGACCACACCAGACTTCACAAAAACCTTTATTGTGGAATGTGAGGCCTCGAGAAATGACATTGGCGCTATTCTAATGCAAGAAGGAAGGCCCCTTGCTTTTGAAAGTTGGTCACTCAAGGGAAATGAATTACAAAAACCCATTTATGAGAAGGAAATGATGGCAATACTACATGGATTGAAGAAATGGCGCCCTTACCTAATAGGTAGGTACTTCAAGGTCAAAACAGAGCATGGTAGTCTTAAATACTTCTTGGAACAAAGACTATCTTCAGAAGAACAACAAAAATGGGTGACCAAGATGTTGGGTTATTATTTTGAAATCATCTATAAAAAAGGGAAGCAAAATGTTGTGGCCGATGCACTCTCAATAAAGGATGAAGATGTTAATACTTTTCTCTGTGCTATATCAATCATCCAACCTGATTGGATAATATAAGTGAGGGATGAATAGAAGAATGACGAAAACGTGTAGACTCTCATTCAAAGGTTGCAGCAGGATTCCAGTGCATCATATACATTTACATGGAAAAATGATTCACTATGGTACAAAGATCACTTATATTTATGTAAGAACTCCCAAATAAAACAAAAGGTACTATTAGAATTGCACACCTCTCCAGTAGGAGGGCACTCGAGATTTTTGAAAACCTATGATAGGGCCAAGAAAGATTTTTTTTGGGATGGCCTTAAAATTGATTTTCAAAGGTTTGTGGAAAAATGTTTGGTTTTCCAACAAAATAAGGTTGGAACAATTAAGACCCCAGGTCTTTTACAACCATTAGCCATCTTAAGTCAGCGCTGGGAATAGGTTTCCATGGATTTCATCACAGGGTTACCGAAGTTTGAAGGAAAGAGTGTCATCATGGTGATTATTGATATACGGAAGAAGTATGCACACTTTTGTGCACTCTCTCATCCTTTCAAAGCCAGTACAAATTCCACTACATTCATGGAGATAGTTCAAAAGCTACATGGAAGCCCAAATATTATTGTAAGTGACAGAGATCCCATCTTCACTGGACATTTTTGGACATAATTATTTTCTTGTTTGGGTACTTAATTGGCTCATAGCTCATCCTATCATCCTCAATCTGATGGACAAACTGAGATAATGAACAAATGTCTAGAAGGATACCTTCGTTGCTTTGTCTCTGATAAACAAACACAATGGTTCAAATGGTTACCCTTGGCAGAATGGTGGTATAACACTTCCTTTCATACTACAACAAAAATGACACCATTTATGGCACTCTATGGATACCACCCTCCTTCCATCACTTCTTCTCTAAAAGAAAAATATAAGGTTCAAGCAGTGGAAGATCACAACGAGCATCAACAACAAGATCTCCAGCTCTTAAAGGACAACCTGACCATGGCACACAATCACATGAAACAACAAGCAGATCAACATCATAGTGAAAGAAGTTTTGAAGTAGGGGATTGGTTATTTTTAAGACTACAACCATACAAACAAATGTCCCTCAAGCAAGCTAAGAAGGATAATAAATTATCACCAAAGTACTACGACCCTTATAAGGTGTTGCAAAATATTGGTACTATGGCATACAAATTGGAGTTGCCTGCATCTTCACGAGTACACCCAATTTTCCATGTTTCATGATTAAAGAAGGTTATAGGTGACAAGATCCCAGTTCAAACTATATTGCCAGAACTTGAAGAGGAAGGAAAAATCATATTGGATCCTGAAGCTATCACTGACATAAGAATTCTCTAGCTGAGGAATAGATCCATTTCAGAGTATCTCATTAAGTGGAGGAAACTACGTGTTGAAGATTCCACTTGGGAAGATGAGTCTTTTATATAGAAGCATCCAAAATTACTAAAGCATTGTAGACAACACTTGTCTAAAGGGGAGGGGCATGTTAAGCCATAAATAGTGGCACATTACCCGTTAATTGGGGCATATTACATTAGTAATGTTATTTTATTTAAGTCAGCTTGGGTCCATTAGTTGTAATTGTACCTCCTAGTCTCCTATATATACCAAGGAGACATTTTCATTTGGAATCATATTGTATTTGGAAATTCATGTGGTGTATAAGGAGGTTTCCCCCTCAAAGAGGCTTATTATCTAAAATTCTCTCTTTTTCAAGGCGTTAAGTACTTATTTTGAGGTTTTTTTATGCTATTTTGATATTTAGTTTAGAAGAAAAGTTGATGGCCGAAACACTTTAAAAATATGTGTGCAAAGGGCACTGGAATAGGAGAGTCTTGTGGAAGCTACAAGAAAACATAAAACAATATATACATATCATCCTTGAGGTAGGCATACCCATGCTCATAATAAACTGGCTCAAAGAACGACCACTGACCAATACATTGTGGATCCATGAAAGTACTGACAAAGGATATGTCCATGAAAAATACAATGTGGATCCATACCTCCATGAATCGATCAAGTTGTAGCCACAAAAGAATACACAATGGAGTTACAATATGATAAAAACATAGCCACAGACCAATACAAAGTGGATCTATGTGACAACATACATATCAGTGAGATCGCCAACATGATGACCATACTGGAATCTACTACGAACTCAAATAATCTCCATCGCAACCTGGGGAAGGCACGTAATAGAGATGAGCGCATAAGGGGTTCCCAGGGTCTTCATCCTGATCCTGAAATGGTATGATTCTATCCATGTGAATAGATGTCATGATTTCGAACATGGTAGAAACCACTTGATTACCGGTCATTGATTCATACTATTAACAAGTGCGAGATAAATCACCAATGATGACAATGAATCCCAAGGTACCCTAGTGCATTCCAACAAATGTGAACAAATGAGATGAAGTCAAACATTCGTGGAATCATTCGATGAGAGGCCAATGATGTAAACCTATTGTCAAAGGTGAGGAGACCTGCCATTAAGGCATGCAGGTTCCAAGTTACTAACTGGTTTCTAAGTCTAATTCCTGGATAATGTGTTGAAGTCAACAAAAATAGACTGGTTGAAGGAGGGCCATGATGTTTCCCTCATCATCAACATGAAACTAACATAGGAAAGTGATGTAAGATAATGGATTAAATGGGCACACACTAACACGAGGATGAATGTTGGTAATAATGAAGAATGGTTGATTTGGGTTGAAACTTCCCTTGAACATTGTGATGCATGACAAAAGACTTTGAAGCATTGACTTGATTGAGAAATAGACTAAAACATAGTGCGATGATGACTGGGGCATTCTTTGGGTGAGTCGAAGGAGTACAATGACTCATGGGATTGGTATGATTCAGAGACAAGCAAATTACCCAACTCTAAGACAATACACAAACATGTTCCATGTTCAAGGGTGACAACAAATGGATGCCATAATGCTTTCCAAAACTTGGCCACCCACTTCTCTCAAATTCCCCCCCACCATGAATGGTGAGTACCTATTTGTTTTTTAATGAGCTTGAGGAGGATAACAAATGCTTGATATAGCTCATCTTTGATGAGTCCCTAATCACATGTTTAACAAACTTGAAGAAGGAGGGGTTAAGTCCCACATGGGTCCTTCGATGTATAGTTTTATGATCCAAAAGAAGGTAAACTCAACGTTTTTTTCATGTTTAGATAGTCCAGAAAGATCTTAAAGAAGACTCCAAGGGTGTTCTTTTTCATAAATTTAGTCCCCCAAGCTTGAACAAGTGTAAAAAAATACAAGGGAGAAATCTTCTAGTCAAGGCTGACTAGAGTATTCATTTTTCGTAATTAGTCTTACAAGGCCAAAAAAAGGGGTAAACTACCACTCAAAAGATGAATCTTATTGGTTTAATGAGCTTGAAGAATGACGAAGTATACTCACAGTCTGCTTCATTTTTTAACGAGCTTGAAACATAGAATTAAACTATGCTCGGGGTTGGTTTCATTTTTAAACGAGTTTGAAATACAGGATAAAACTGTGCTCAGGGTTGGTTTCAATTTTACATGAGCTTGAAACCAAGAATGCAACTATGCTCGGGGTTGGTTTCATTTTTAAACGAGATTGAAACAAAGGATAAAACTATGCTTGGGGTTGGTTTCATTTTTACATGAGCTTGAAACCGAAAATAAACTATTCTTGGGGTTGGTTTCAGTTTTACACAAGCTTAAAATAGAGGACAAAACTATGCTCGGGGTTGGTCTCATTTTTACATGAGATTGAAACCAAAAATAAACTATGCTCGAGGTTGGTTTAATTTTTACACGAGCTTGAAATCATCAAATGAAACTTTGCTCGAGGTTGGTTTCATTTTTACGTGAGCTTGAAACCGAAAATGAAACTTTGCTCGAGGTTGGTTTCATTTTTACATGAGCTTGAAACCATCAAATGAAGTTTTTCTCGTGTGGTACCATTAACGGGTTTCTTCCCAACGTGATTTCCAGAAGTTGGTACTTTGAGTGATACCCATAGGCCGTTTTTTACCAATATGATGTTCATAGGTTAGTACTTTTCCCCCAGCATGATTGGAAAAAGCTAGTAGCTTAAATCCAACATGATGTCCAGAGGCTGGAGACATGCTCTGCAAGGTTCGTTTCATCCGCCGACTCTTTTTCTGCACCCAAAATGAATCCTGAATACTAATAAGAATAGGTTAACCAAAGAGCGAGGAAGAAAGAGGAGCAATTGACACATGCAAATGAAATGAATGTTTAGGTACGAGATCTAGTGGAAGATTTGAATTAATTGGAGGGCGGTCTGTTTCATTTTTTAACGATATTGACACGGACAATGAACTATGCTCATGGATATCTGTTTCATTTTTTATTGAGCTTGACATACAAAGTGAACTATGCTCATGAACCTTGAACATGGATTCCAAGAGGTCTTCATCGGATAAAAGAATAATGCTCTAGAAGGAATACATGTCAAGAGACTCACTCTAATCAATAGGGGGGAGAATAGGCTCCAATATCCCTAGCAAGGGAGTTACCATGTCAACTGCCAAAAATAAATTCAATGAAGATGATCATACAACGAGAGGCTCCTTCTCATTAGCAATCGAAGGAATGGGAGATAATGCCACATAATTGACCTATGGTGGGGGATAAACCACTTGAATGTAAGGAACATTCAGAAAATTCAAATGGTCAACAATCATACAATGATAAGGACTAACAAATGAAAGATGAACAATGGTCACTATGCTCCCATCATGGGGAAAATACATCACTCAAAAGAGTGTGGACACTACACCTTTCATAGCATAGACATAGTCTCTCCCAAGGAGAAAATTAAAATCCAAGTGGCCTTGGACCACCATGACATCAATACAAACAATTTTCCCTCCTAAGGTGATAGGAAGCTGAGGAAGGATCCCTAAAGGTTCACTAGGTCTTCTATTAAGAGCCGATAAATGATTAGTGGTTGGCACAAGCTTCAGATAACCTAAATCTTTTTGAGAAGTTGAAAATAAAATACTAACATAGGCCCCTTCATCTACGATAGTGTGATATATGTAGTTATCAAAATCTTGTACAATTTTATAGAAAGGGATACTTGAAGGAAGACGAGATTCTGCTCGACTATTCCAATAAAAGGAAATGACCTCAGTACTCGAAGGGTGTTCAATTGAAACGAACAAGATGTCTCCTTGTCCAAAACAATCTAAAATAATAAAGAAAACATCAATGATATTCAATTCACTCTCCGAGGTAAGAGTGTGGTCAACCAAATATTGAATTGTATTGACCACTTCATCAACAAGGGGTTGTGTAGGGGAGGACCCTTGGGAAGCAACTGAAGGTTGTTGCCGGGAAATGAAAATATCTTCCAACAATTGTGAAGCCTCCTCTATACGAGGGAAATGATATGTACGATGATTTATGTTGCATAACTTACAAGGAAACTTGACTTTAGATTTTTGACCCCCAACCTTATTATCACTGGTCAATGAACCATCACTAGCATGACCTATAGAGGTTGGTGACACGAGTTGTTGGGAACCCTGAGACCACACTTCTAAAACCTTCAAAATACCAAGGAAATGGTTAAGAAGGTGATCACCCTTACAAATCATAAAGGGAACTTGAGCTTGTGACGTATGTTCTTAGGCTTCTCAACATTATCAACACTCCCAACATGATTAAAAATGGTTGGTTGATATCCTCTTTTCTTATTTTGCTTCCTCTTTTTCTTCCTTTTCTTCTCCTTCATAGCCTGCTTGTTACTAGCATCACGAAATCCACCAGGCATGGACAAAGAAAGGTAAGAATAAACAATAGGTAAAGAAGGCAAAGGGTCAACAGGAGGTTGGTGTTCTTGAGGTGGATGGCTTACATTCGAGGAACCTAGAGCATTTGGGATCATGAGAGTGGAAAAAAACCATACTGATAACTCTATAGTGAATCTGGGAAGACTCAATGTAGAAATTTAAGGAGGACCAATATTTCCAAAACAAGGAAAATGACGAGGATCCCCGTGCAAAGGGGGTCCTTGATTGGTAGGCTCCTGAACTGTTTCCATAGACACAGACTCAACCTAGGGTCTGCTAAATCAAAGTGAAAACACTACCAAAGTTCCTATAAGATAAGAACAAGAAAACAATTCTCTTGTAACAACGAGAAATGAAGTAAGGATCTTCCAGAGATAGGAGATGAGGCCTTCAACAAAGAAACGAGAGACAATTACCCACAACTAATCCATAATGGACTTCCATACATGCAAGTATCAGATGTAACCAAGTACCTTCCTAAGGAGCCAAAATCGTGTGTTGTACGTCTGTCTTAGGTACTGATTGTACCACCACTGCAATCACCTAGGAAGGTAACCTAGGAAAAGCAACTAGGGCTACCACTTCACACTTCATGGTTGGGCAGAACAATTGTTGGAGAGGGATTCTGCGAATGTGCAGGGAATGTAATAAAAATTTCTTAGACCCAAATCAACTTAGATAGTGACATCACCCCGAGGACTTGCCATTACTAAGATTGCTCCCTTGACTCACATAACCCCACTGAGAGAGAGTGTCGAGGACTGATCCAAGCACTCTTCTTGACTTCTCATACTGCTTGACTCTTATATTAAAGGAGATTTCCCAACAAACACTTCATGTTAGTATTTTCACTCATTAATATTCCTAGTTTTGTTTTAGTCGCCTTGGAGAATTTACTCTCCACCCTACAACCAAGGCCCTGCAACCTAGACTTGTGATCATTTTCTAATAAAGAAAAAGTCTAGTTGATTTTAGATTAGGTACATTGTTCCTTTTATGGTTGTTGTTACTCAAAAGGGTTAATGGAAGTGAACTATATGTTGTTATCAATTTGACTCCAAGAAGACTTCAGAAGAAAAAATGAATGGAATGCAATCTTTAGTTTCGATGAAGCCTATCTACCTAAAGGAGCAAGAGGTCTCAAGCAAAGAAACAAGTGTAGCATTCAATGCAAGAAACATGAACTACTCTTTGAATGAAAAGGGTGTATGAGTCAAAGAAACTGTAGGATACACGATTCTTTCCCCCCCGGCCATGAGGGGGAATTTTTTTTTTTTTAAATGCAATCTCAAACATGCTCCACGTACTAACTAGAATGCAATTACTTTTTGGTTTTCCAATGCTTTCAAATGCAACAAAAACTTTTAATGCAACTTATTTTGTTTTCTTTCTTCCAAATTAGAGGAAAACAACTAAATGAAAATGCAAAGGATCACACAACAAAAGAATGCAAACCAAAAAATTCAATCAAGTAGGTCAACAAGCATCAAAAGAACTCAAATGAAAGAAATCTCTCAATACTTGCCACTCAAGACAAGAAACCAATTTTATAATAGGTCATCAACAAACAAAGCCCAAAACACGATTGCAATTTTCAATTCGAAAAAGATATTTGAATGCAAAGTAAAAAGATCAGTTCTAGAACTTTGGAACAAAATTCAGAACATTACAGATAAACAACAAGTGACATTCAAGCCAAAGATTCCAAAGACACAATCCAAGGATCACAATTAACCCAAGATGGTGATGTACATTCAAACAAAACTGAAAATAAAAAGAGACTCAAAGAGGATTAAGCCATTGATGACAATTGGATCCTAAGCAATCAAAGCTTCATATAGAAAGAAGAGGCTATGATGAGGAGGCCTGAGACAAAAAACTGACAAAACATAGGTAAAACAAGCTCCAAATTCACTCAAAACAGGGACTATCGCTAGTGCAACTATGTAGAAAGGGCAATGAAAAGTGCAATTTCTCTCTCTAGACCACTATTGGGGGGTAATGATCATGACATTATCGCTTTATGTGCCCTTATGAGGGATGGATGAAGTCCTGTAAGTGGAGGAAAAGCATAAATTTTTACCCAGATTTGAATGGGATCAAATATTTGACTCAATGAACTTCCCAATAACCGTGAGGGAAGGGGAGAAATCAAATAACAAGCATCAAAATCATAAATACCCGTTGGAATGCTGAGAAGGGGTGGGGGGTGGGGGGGGTGAATCAATATGAGAACTTTATACCACTTTTACCCACAATATATATTCTTTCACTTTAACAACAATGTTCAACAATATATCATCTATGAATGCATCTAATAAATATATATATCATAAGAATGTAAACATAAGCATCATCACATCAACATCACATCAAGAACACAATACACCAATATTTATGTGTAAACCCAATTTGGAGAAAACCACATAATGCTTTCTTATATATATCAAGAATTCATTCATAGGAAGCACCAAATTCCAAATTCTCCAACTACAACTGGAAGGAGGCTCCAACCCCCTATTCTCAGGCTCCAACCTAAAGGAATATACAACTCCCAGATTCTCTGGCTCCAACCAGAAGGAGGCTACAACCCCTAGGTTCTCCGGCTACAACCGGAAGGTGGTTGTACCACCTTTCCTTGCCTCGTCCAACTGTCGTGAAATGTAAGTTCCAAATGTAGATGATATGTCACTGTCACTGAATCAAATAACCTGTAGTTGTCACTGTCACAACTGGTTACTATCAATCCTATCATTGAATTCTTGTCACAATCTATACCATTCTTCTTCAAAACTTTTCAACAGATCCACGACCTGTCTATACTGCAACACGTAGATGTCCACGACTTCCTTAATTGCAACTCGCGGAATACCACAAAGCTCTCCCAATTTCTCTGTCACTGTCTTTTTCACTTTGTCATTGTCTCTATCACTCTATCACTATCACTATCACTTTGTCTCATCAATCTGTGTCTGATCATCAACCAACTAAAACTGTGCCATACCATGCATCAAGTGTATACCAATATACATACTATCTCATGCATCAATCATGGACCAAAAGATACATCAACAATGAATAATGGATCATGAACTAGACCATCAACCATGTACAACCTGTACCATATACCATATACCATACCAAGTGCCAACCATGCATGTCAACCATTAACCATATACATCAACCATGTACATCAAAAATAAACTATAACAAGTGTCTCAACCATATACCATATCATGCCATACACCATATTCCAATAAACCAAGATATGAACTAGTAATGTATCTCAATAAGTATACCTCAACCAACATGTACCATGCATCCAATGATGTGCCTCAAGTCATAAACCAAGGCTCACAAACACATGCCTCAAGCATGCTCCTCAATATCACCAATATGCAACCTCATAACACAATAAACCAATCCTCAAGTATGAACCATAAAATGTAACCAAACCATACACCAAGATAGCCAATAATGCTTCTAATCAATTTACCATAACATCACCAAGATGTACCATATCACATACTATCATCACCATGCATCTACCATAAAATTATAACCATAACCCTTAAAACTTACCTCTGATCCTGTAGATGACTTGTTGTACTGTAAACTGACCTGTAACTCTTGCATAGCCCTCAACAACCTGGTACCAACATCCCTTCACAACCTTTCACAATTGTTTTTACATATATGCGACTTTCTCTTTTACAACCAACTGATATCTGTGCTTTCCTTCACTGTAGCCCACGTACATCCACACTCTTCTAACCTGCAACTTGCAAATACCTCAAAAACTAGGGTTACTCAAGCTTACTGCAACTATGAGACTTGCACCTTCAACCTTCCTTCAAAACCTTAGAAAAATGTCGTCACAACCTTAGCAAAAGATCACTAGTTCACAAGATAGATAATGAATGAAATGAGTGTGTAAGTTTTCTTGTGAATGACTCCTTGAGGTGTTTATATACTTATGATAGGTAGCTCGTCTCCTTAATTTAAGGATTCTAGGGTTTTCTTGTTACAACAAATTTACCCCTTTGACCAAGACTTATAACAAACTAGGGGATTTTTGTCCACTCTTCATGGCGTCCAACTTTACAAGACCATATCTCCCTAACTGTGAGGAACTACGTGGCATTCCACATATCACCGGAAATTGAATGACATGTACTATTCATATATGATAGTCTTAGCCACAATTTCATTGTCCTTCATGTAGTTATTCCTCAATCAACTTTGGGTCCCATAACCACACCTCCGGGGCTACATATAGACTACATCAAATGCACCCAACTAACTCACCATCAATCTCAATCATACAGATGATAACCAACTGTCCAACAATATCATCCACATATCTGGGGCTTCTGGACTTCTCCAAGGGTTGACATCAATCTCCATGATCACTCTCCAAGGGTTGACATCAATGACAACCAATTTTCCAACAAGATCAAGCAAGATTCAAAAGGCTATAAAATACCAAGGAAAGAATAATGAAATCTCATCCCCAGTGGAGTCACCAATTTTTCATTATGGTAAAGTTCACCCTACGGACAAGTGAAACTCCCCTTGGATCAAGACCCCTCTTGATCTAAGACAAAAGAAAAAAAATGGTGAACTACTTTCCTCTTAGACATATCTTGATAATTAGAATGAGAAGGAAGAGATGGATGACTTACCTTTTTACAACAGTTCTCCTCGTTTCTCCATCCTTTGACCTTGATGTCCAAGATCCTAGGCACAAGAAAAGATCTGCAAAGAATAAAGAGAAACCTCCTTCTTCCACACTATATTGTTAAGTGAAAATAGATATATCTATAATGAATTTACAACAATAGACATGCATACACTTGAACGCATAGAAATGAGAGGAATAGGCCAAGTTGTGTATTAATGGAAATCCAACAAAATTGAAGTACTTACAATCTCAAGTTTGACGTTGCAACGAATTCTCCAAAATCTCCTATCTAGCCTTTTGGATCTCACATAATCATAAGTATGATGCTCTTAATTCTCCTTCTCTAAGATCTCACATAAGGAATTTAAATAATTTTTCATTTGAGAACTAACTCAACAATCCAAGGAGAAGATCACTCACTAGATCCACTAAATTGGGATCTCCAATATTTTTAGGGAGAAAATATCTCTCAAGGATTTTAGGGAGGACATGTCTCTGAAGATCCATCAAATTAGGATATAGGTGTGATAAAATATCTCAACCATCCATGAGACTCTCAACTTCTCCTTGAGATTAGGAAACTACACGTGAGGTGGATTCTCGTACTAAATTGATTTCCCCTTTTTCAACAAAAATGAATAATACACGTGCACATAGTATTTTGACCTTCATATGATAAATTTATCCCCAAACATGTATAGGGATCATGACAAACACTCCCTCTCTTAAGTGTGAAAAATAGGTGTGTAACAATTGGTCAAGGCAAAAGGCATGACCAACCACTATAATATGCGTTATTTAGATTTGAATTATGTATTCCATACATTAGTTGATTCTGTTGGAACCTGGTGATAGCCCGACTTCAACTCAATCTTGTTGAATAACTTGGAAACCTTGAGCTGTTCGAGAGGGATCAAGTATCGGTTCTTGATAGTGATTTTATTTAGGGCTCTGTAATCAATATAGAGCTACCATGTTCCATCCTTCTTCTACACCAACACAACTGGGCTCCCACAAGGTAAGGAGCTTGGTCGAATGTGGCCCTTGCAAATGAACTCATGAATTTTATGCTTTATTTCCTCATTCTCAGAAAGGGAGCATCTGTATATTGGACCATTGGGCAAGGGAGCACCATGTATCAAATCAATGGAATGTTTGACCTAAAAGTGCAAAGGAATTCCCACAAGTGAAGTAAATAGGTCTCTTTATTCCTCTACAATCTTGTCCACCCATTTTTGCTGTGTAGATAGACCCCACATTGAAAATGTGGTGGTCACAATGACCTTTCATTCCCCTTCTGGCTGAACCATGAAGAGGACAAACTTCATAGTATGTGAGATTACTTTTCGACATTGTTTTGTTGATATCAATGAAATTTCAATAGTAATAACTACCTTGGGTACCCTATAGGGCTGCCTCCCATAGTGATAATGATAGTACGAGGTTGGGATTCATAAACAACATGAAGTTTACACATACAAGGTTGTCCTAAAAGAACATCACAAACTTCAAGCGAGGCAACATCACATAATACCTCATCTTTGAAGGGATTGATGTCATAGGAAAGGTGGCATTGTTGGCTGACACGAAGGTCTCATCCCTAGCTCAACCAATCAATAGTGTATGGTTGGGAATGTGGCATCCTCAACAAATTCAATCTCTTGATGAACTCAACTGAGATTAGTGTTGGTTGTGGAGCCTAATTATATTCCTATTTCATAGGTCTTTTTTTTTCCAGTCGTGTTTATACCTCATGAAGACTGTAGACACCTCCACACGGGGGGGATTTCCCCCTCTACGAGGGTTCAGGGGAGAAGCCCTCGAAGGAAAAATTGCCTTGTAAATGTATATTGTAATTTCATACTAAATTTAGGCTGTTCATTATAAGGTCACAAATCTGATGGTAGAAGTTATGTTAGGGTTTTTTTCCCTAGAAGGAAACCCTCTTTTACGAGGGAAATGTATTGCGGCTATGCATTGTTGTGAATATTGTATTCCGAGAGAGGAGATTGTAAGTGAAAGAAGAGGAAGTTACAATGGGTGTGCTGTAGGTTGTATCCCTTCATTTTGCTGGATAATAAAAAGGAAGCACCTGGAAATTTCTCTGGTGATGTATATTCGTGTCTCTATTGTATTGTGTATCTTATGTGTTTTATTTACCCATTTTTTTTTATTGCTCTGCGATCCTGTTTTTCTAACAACTGGTATTAGAGAGAAAGGTAACTCACAGTAAAAGAGGATTCCTAGTTCGAGTGGGAGTAATGGCATAAGATGGAAAGTTTAGGGTTGAGAAATTTAACGACCAAAACTACCAGATATGGAAGATGTAGATGGAATATTATTTATATCAGAAGGATCTATTCCTACCATTAGGTGGAATAACAAAGAAGCTGACGACCATGAAGGAAGAGGAATCATAGGTTCTTGACAGAAAGGCACTAGGAACGATATGGTTGAGTCTAGCAACATCGATGGCTTTCAATATTTCGAAAGAAAAGACAACGAATGAGCTGATGGACACATTGGCTAAACTGTATGAAAAACCCTTGACGTCCAATAAAGTATTTCTAATGAAGGTATTATTTAATATGAAGATGTCATAAGGTGGGTCTATTGTAGATCATTTAAACGAATTTAATACGGTTACTAATAAGTTAAGTTCTGTAAAAGTGGACTTTGATGATGAGGTCAGGGCTCTTCTACTCCTGTGCTCATTGCTAGAAAGATGGAATGGCTTGGTCATGGCTGTAATTAACTCTATCTCTAGTTCAAACAATGTAGAATTTGATGGTGTTGTTGGTTTTATCCTTAACGAGGAAATGCGATGGAAAAGTACAGGTGAGACATCAGGTAATGCATTAAAATGGAGAAGAGGGGAAGACAAAAGGATAGAGGAAAGGGCTAAGGAAACCGTGGGAATTCTAGGAAGGGAAGATCCAAATCCAGTCTGGGAAAGATAGAGTGCTGGAATTGTGGGAAGAAAGGACATATGAAGAAAGAATGCAGAGCTCCAAAGAAACAAAGAGATAGACAACACGAGAAAAATCAAGAAGCAAATGTAACAGGTGATGTGTTACAAGATGCTTTGATTCTTTTTGTAGATAATATTTCTGAGTCTTGGGTAGTAGATTTAGGGGCTTCATTTCATGCCACACCCCATAGGAAACATTTTCTAGATTATGTTCAAGGTGATTTTGGATAGGTTCATTTGGGTGATGATGCACCATGCAAAATTGTTGGAATGGGAAAGATACACTTAAAACAAAAGAATGGAAAAAAATGGTTGTTGAAAGAAGTAAGACATTTTCTAGATATAAGGAAAAATCTAATTTCAATAGGCTAGTTGGAAAGTGAAGGTTGTATATCCATATTTATAGATAAGGCATGGAAGGTCACCAAAGGATCATTGGTGATAGAAAAATGAGAGAAGGTAGGTACATTGTATTTATGTACTAGTAATACTGACTCTTCTATCTCTTTAGCTTCTACATGAGTGGATACATCACTATGGAATCATAGGCTTGAATACATGAATGAGAAGGGGATGCAAATACTTCACAAAATAAATTTGTTTCTAGATGTTAAACAAATTGATTTAGATTTATGTGAGCATCGTGTTTATGGAAAATAGAAGAGAGTCAGATTTCACAAAGTTGGAAAAGAAAAGAAGAGTGAAAGGTTAGAGCTTGTGCATACAGATGTATGGGGACCAACTTAGGTATCATATCTTGGTGGCTCTTGTTATTATGTTACTTTTATTGATGATGCAACTAGAAAAACTTGGGTTTATTTCATTCGACAAAAATCTGATGTTTTTGATACTTTTAAGAAATGGAAAGCTTTGGTTGAGAATGAGATAGGAAAAATGTTGAAGTGTCTCAGATCAAATAATGGAGGTGAATATTGAAGCAAGGAGTTTGATGATTACTGTTCATACCATGGGATTCATAGAGAGAAAACAGTTACAGGAACACCACAAGAAAATGGTGTGTAGGAAAGGATGAACATGTCAATCCTGGAGTGTGCAAGGAGTATGCGATTACATTCTGAGTGTCCCTTACAGTTTTGGGAAAATGCTATAAATATTGTTGTTTACTTAATAAACATAGGGCCTTCATGCTCTTTGGATGGTGGAATTCCACAGGAGGCATGGACAGGTAAAAAGGTAAACCATTTTTTTTTTGGAAGACTTTCGGTTGTGAAGCATTTGTCCATATTGATAAAGAAAATAGAAAAAAGCTTGAGGAAAAATCCAAGAAGTGTACCTTTATTGGATACGGTGTTAATGATTTTGGTTATTGCTTATGGGATTATGAAAATCACAAAATCATGAGAGTAGAAATTCCATATTCAATGATAAGGTCATGTACAATGATCAATTGCAGGGAAAGAAACAGGAAAAAGAAAAACTAGAATACACAGTGCTTGATGAGATCACTGAAAAATAAATTTCATGGGTACCAGAAAATCAAAATGTACAACAATAGGAGCAACATGTACCTCAAACTCCTACAAGTTTTGTTAGAATATCTACCAGGTTAAGTAGACCCCCTGAACGATACTCTCCTTCATTGTATTATTTATTGTTGAGTGATTCTAGTGAACCAAAATGTTATGAAGAAGCAATGTAGGTAGACACTAAAAAGAAGTGGGAGCAAGGCATGAAAGAGGAAATGGATTCCTTGGTAAATAACCAGACTTGGGACTTGCTTCAATTTCCTACAGGAAAAAAATCATTGCAGAATAAATGGGTTTACAAGTTGAAGGAAAAAGATGGAGGAAAAAAATGGTACAAGGCTAGACTTGTTATAAAAAGGTTTGCACAAAAGAAAGATATATATTTTGATGAAATATTTTTTCCTGTTGTTACAATGACTTCAATTAGGATTATTTTAAGTCTTATGGCAATAAAAGATTTGCATATTGAACATTTAGATGTAAAACCAACTTTTCCCCATGGGGATTTGGATGAAGAGATTTATATGCAACAACCACAAGGGTATGAGGTCAAAGGGAAGGAAAACTTGGTATGTGTAACACACCCACTACGAAATTTAATTTTTTTCGGGCTTTTCTTCTTTTCTCCAAGGAATAGAATTTCCCCGAGTCCCTACGGGACCTGATACAGATCCTGCCATCCCTTATCCGCACTCATCTGATCGGCGGTTATGGCCATAGGCCTTATCGAAGGGTACTCATCGACTTTCGCGATACGGGAAATCGTGATACAGGTATTCCCTTGTTCATTTCGGGGTTTCATCCATCGGAATTTCGTGGCTAGCGAATTACGAGGAAAACTGACCCTTGAGAGTCTCAGGCACCGGAAAGCCGAAACACCAAAACCATGTGTGCGAATCCATTTCGGGACTTCACCTATCGGGATTTCGCAAGTCGGGAGTTCGGGGGATGCGATGACAGAAGGTCTCACATCGGGGTCTTCCGGGAGCCGAACTCCGAATTACTAAGTCTAAACATACTTCCTTGTTTCAGGATTTCCGCCATCGGGAATTTGGGATATGTGACGACAGGAGGTCTCGCACTTAGGTTTCCCGGGAGCCGAAATTCCGAAACCTTAACATATGTATAGTTGTATATATGTGTCACTCAGTCCATTCCGGGAATTCGCAGACCGGGTTTTTAGGACTGGTGAGCATAAGCAAACTTACCGTCATGTATCCCAAGTGTTGAAACACCGACACACCAAATACCGTCTGTGTTAAGCCATTTTGGAACTTTGCAAGTCGGGAGTTTGGGAGATGCGAGTACAAGGGAATACGCCCTTGAGCATTCGGATTTCTGAAGTGCCGAAGTCTCGTAACCTATCCGTGTATTGTTCTTTCAGGACTTCACCCATCGGGATTTCGGGACTGACGTGTACAAGAAGACCGACCCTTGGGTTTCCCGGTTTCCAAAACACCGAAACACCAAGGCTTACCCATGCTAGACCTTTTTCGGATCTCATACTTCGGGATTTCGCGATGGGTAATGACAAGAAGTCTCACTCCTAAGTTTTCCCGAGAGCCAGAACACCGAAAAATCATAGCTACTCCGTCCTATAATCATTTCGGGATTTCGTGAGTCAGAGTTTCGCGATGTGTGCAGACAGGAGATCTCGTGCCTAGACCATCCGGGAGCCAAAACTCCGAAATACCGACTCCTAAACCTATGCATCTATTTCAGGGTTTCTCCCATCAGAATTTCGTGGACCAGAGATTCGGGACTTGCGAGTATAAAGGGACTCGCACTTAGGTATCCCGGGTACCGAAATGCCGAACTATCCTATCTCATCCACTCCTTGAACTATTTCGGGGTTTCGGTTATCGGGGTTTCATGACTCGCGATGATCAGGGTTCTTCCCCTTTGTCTTCCCGGGTACCGAAACGCCAAAATGCTTATCGGCAACCACGTGTCCTATAAATGGACGGTCCAGATATTCCCACGAACCCTAGGGATCTACGGTCCCGATTTCTTCGCTACTTACGAAGATAAAAGGAAAGGGGTTGAGGCATTAACGCCCTCGTTTCTTCCTCCAATCTAAGGGTCGCGACTAACCTCAGATCTTTCGAGAGGATCTCTTTCATCAATCGATACTTATCCACACACTGTCATTTCGGGATTTCGCAATTCGGGGTTTCAGGGTTTTAAGAGGACCATCCCTCCTCGTGCAAGATTACTGAGACTTACGCCATCAAATCCCTTTTCAGGTTCTTGGTAAGCTTTCCAAGAAGGGTGTCTTTATGGGGAGATCTATCCAGAGTATTACCTGAGACGGATAAGGGTATAGATTTCCCAAGAACAGACTTGAAGTCTGAATTAGAATGGTATACATACATATAGCTATTTATAAACATAAGCCATACGTAGTCTTTCCATTATAAGCATGCAACCACCATTTCTGGTCAAAACACCACACAGACAGTCTTATACTGAAACCATTCATAATTGCACAGACTATGAGCATAAATGTCAGAATATACATTTCAAGATGCAAGATATGAAACACTTATCAGAAATAACACCAGGTGTGTTTGCAACTGCTGAGAGGGGTGCTCGTTTCCACCCAATCGCAGGCTCAACGATTCTGAATGGATTTACGACTAGCCACCCCCGAGATGAGACCACGATGCTGCGAGACTGAGTCTCTGTTTGCCAGTGACCGAGAACGAATGTTTCTCTCCTTCTTCTCTGCTATCACTCACTCTGTAGTTTTTCCAGAGTTCTTCTGATCTCTCTTCCTCTTTCCCTCGTGTCTGCCCCCTTGATCGCACACTCTTCCTGCCTTTTCTCTTTGTGGTGAGGTTGCGTGTGGCACGATCTTCCTTGCGCTGGTCAGGTCTGAGGACTCTACGGATGGGCGGTTCACCCCCATCCCTCATCACTCATGAGGGGCCATTTACCTACCAACCTGGCGAGTGATTTAATTTGGGGCCAGCGAGCCACTCTTGGTTCTCCGGGCTAGTGAAGTCCAAATACGGTATTGGTTTCGGTGGAAGTTAACGCCACCATTCCAGGTGCCTTCCACCACCTTTCTTCAACCATCGCGGTCTCTTTTTCAACACATCCCCCTCTCAGCAGTCCTGCAATATATATATTCATAATATTATTTACATTCATCGATCTTTTTCACAAGGTCCATTCACATCACACATTCACATTTCTGAGTTTGCCACAATACTTGGCCAGTATAGTTATTTTTACAGACTGGGGGAAATAGGGTGTTACAATTCCCTCCCCCTTAAAGGAACATCATCCTCAATGTTCTATCTATCAACTTGACATGAATGTACAGATGTAAACAAAATCAGATATGCCCATTTCATGGCATCCTCCATTTCCCATGTAGCCTCATCTAGGCCAAAATGTTTCCATTGCACCTTGACCTGTGCAATGGTTTGGTTCAAGAGCATGGTTTCCTTTCTGTCCAGTATGAAATGAGGTTCTGGTAGAAATTCTCCC
Organism: Picea engelmannii; assembly: GCA_009831015.1. Taxonomy (NCBI): domain Eukaryota; kingdom Viridiplantae; phylum Streptophyta; class Pinopsida; order Pinales; family Pinaceae; genus Picea; species Picea engelmannii. The sequence continues at coordinate 115,898 of ML783751.1, forward strand.
TCCGGTTCCACCTGGATCACAAACCAATCAATTATATGGTTAGCATCATGTACATATTTCTTTAATAATGAAACATGGAAAACATTATGTGCTTTTACTATGGGAGGAAGTGGTAGACTATAGGCTACATGTCCCACTCTATCTAGAACCTCAAAGGGTCCACAATACCGAGGGAACACTTGGCACAAGCTCCTATTTTCAGGGAACTCTTCTTGGGTCTAACTCTGAGATATACATGATCTCCCGTCTTGAACTCTCTTGGAGTTCTCTTTTGGTCGGCGTAACTTTTCTGTCGGTTCTGAGCGACCTTCAGGTTTTGTTTTATCTGAGTCACTTGCTGTTCCATTTATTTCAACATGTTGGGTCCAAAATAAATTCTATTTATAGGATTACTCCAACTAACAGAAGTGCTGCACAGTCTACCATAGAGGACTTCAAACAGACTCATCCTTAAGGATTCTTGGTAGCTGTTGTTGTAAGCGAATTCCACTAGTGGCAGGTAGTCTTCCCACTTCTTGGGTTGATGCATTACATGCATTCTTAACATGTCTTCTAGTATTTGGTTCACTCTTTCTGTATGTCTGTCAGTTTGAGGGTGATAGGCGGTGCTAAACAACAACTTGGTCTCTAAACCCGCCATCAATGATTTCCAAAAGTTGGATGTAAATTTTGTGTCTCTGTCAGACACGATCTCTTTCGGCATACCATGTATTCTGAATATCTCCTTCATGAATACCTGAGTGATGTCTATTGCCTTGCGAGTTGACTTGACGGGGATAAAGTGAGCGGACTTGCTCAATTTATCCACCACTACCATGATGGCGTCATTCTGTTTGGTCGAGGTTGGTAATCCGGTGATGAAATCCATGGAGATGGTTTCCCATTTCCATTCTGGGATTGGTAGAGGTTGTAATAATCCCGCCGGGTGTCGGTGTTCTACTTTTACTTGTTGGCATTCTATGCATTTGGCTAGGTACTCAGCTATGTCTTTCTTCAATCCAGGCCAATAGAATTGTTTCCTGGTGGCCGTGATCATCTTCTGGTATCCTAGATGACCAATATAGGGTCTTTTATGTAGTTCATCCAGTATGAACCTCTTCAAGTCGTCACAATCTGGAATGTACAATCTGCTTCGGTAAGTGAGCAGACCTTCTTCCATCATCTGGTAGTCTCCATACTTTATCCCTGTGGGTTCTTGTTGCAAGTACGAGGTCACAGTCTGGAAGAATGGATCTGTTCCTTGTGCATTTCTAACTCTTTCTTTGACATCCATCTCGTAGGTCCTCACCGCGGCCAGGTGAATTGTTTTCATACTTCGGCTAAGGGCATCAGCCACCCAATTTTCTTTTCCTTTAATATGTTTGATTTCAAAATCAAACTCGCTGAGGAGGGCCATCCACTTAGCTTGTCTGGCACTGAGCTTTGGTTGGTCAAACAGATATCGCAATCCACAGTGGTCTGTCATAAGTACACAATTTCTTCCCAGGAGGTAATGCCTTCACATTTTCAAGGCGTGCACTATGGCAGCCAACTCTAGATCATGGGTCACATAGTTGACTTTGTGCTCATTCAATTTTTGGGATTCATAGCAGACCACACTTCCTCCCTGCATAAGGACTCCTTCGAGCCCTTCCTTACAGGCATCTGTGCACACGAGGAAGTCATCTTTGGGATTGGTGATCTTCAACACGGGTGCATGGGTCAGTAGACGTTTCAGGGTTTGAAATCTTTCTTCACATTTCTGTTTCCTCATGAATTTTGTCCCCTTCTTCTGGAGGGCAGTGATTGGACAACCAATCTTGGATAATCCTTTTATAAATCTCCTATAGTATCCTGCTAATCCCATAAAGGATATGATATCCAAAACGTCCTTTGGGGTAGGCCATTCCATGATAGATCTGATTTTATCAGGGTCTACTGCTACTCCTTCTTCAGATAGAACATGGCCTAAGTAATGTATTTGCTTCTGGAAGAATTCACATTTGCTGAATTTGGCATAGAGATGATGTTCTCTTAGTACTTGCAACACAAGACTAAGATTCTCTTCATACACTTCTCTATTCTTTGAGTAAATTAATATATCATCAATAAAAACCAACACACATTTGTCTAGGAATTTGCTGAGTACATTGTTCATCAAGCACATAAAAGTGGCAGGGGCATTGGTTAACCCAAATGGCACTACCATGAACTCATAGTGACCATACCGTGTTCGGAAAGGCAATTTTATGGATGTCTTCACCCTTAATTCAGACTTGGTGGTATCTCGACCTCAAGTCAATCTTTGAGAAAATAGACACACCCCCCAATTGATCGAACAGGTCATTGATCCTGGGCAAGGGGTACTTGTTCTTTATGGTTACCTTATTGAGTTGCCTATAATCTATACACAGTCTAAGGGTACCGTCCTTCTTTTTCACAAATAGGACTGGTGCTCCCCATGGAGACCCGCTGGGTCGAATATAGCCCTTATCCATCATTTCTTTTAATTGCAACTTGAGTTCAACTAACTCAGGTGTGCTCATCTGGTAGGGTGTCCTAGACACCGGCACCGCTCCCGGTGCAATTTCTATCGAGAAGTCTATGTCCCTTCTCGGAGGTAGACCTGATACCTCTTCCGGAAACACATATCTGTATTCTCTCAGGATAGGGTGATCGTCAGGGCTTGGTTTGTCACCTTCAATTGTTTTCGGCACCTGCATATAGGGGACATCCCTTTCGGCAATACTTTCTCATTTGCAGAGCTGATATTTGTCTTACTGAGACAGGTTTTCAGATCCCTTGAAGGGTTATCTTTTTCCCTTATTTACTTACACATTCTAAGGTTTTATGGTAACAGTCCAATCTGGCTTTATGGGCGGCTAGCCAGTCCATACCAATCAACAGATCATATGATCCCAGGGGTAATAAGTTAAGGGTTGCCTGGGTGGGGAATTTACCCAACATTAATTGGCAAGCTGGTATAACCTCTGCTACCCTTCTTTTGGTGCCAGTGGCTAACTATACCAACCATGGCTTGGTATGTTTTTGTGGCTGTAGTTTACACTTATCAACAACTTTAGGGGCTATATAACTCAAATTTGAACCAGGGTCAATCAAAACAGACACTAGATGGTTGGAAATCATACCTTCTATTTCCACCACTGAAGCTTGGTGATCAGCCTAGTTATTATCAAAGGCTGCATAAATTTGTGGCACACTCATGGCCACATCATTGACGGTGGTAGCTTCCTGGATGTTGTAAATTCTCCGACTATTCTGTTGTCGGTGTGGATAGTCTCTCAATAGATGTTCTTCCCCGCAACCCCATCATTTCAAAGGTTCTCTCTTTGGGTTATTAGTCTTCACTGATATGGGTCCAGAAGTTTTATTTCCGCTCAAGGAGGGAAAATTCTACTGGTGTACACTCTGGGCTAGGAAGCTCATCCTTGAGTTCTTCTTATAGTTCTTAAATCTTGGGGATTTAATCCCTTTTCTCTGAAATCTCGAACCATTCTTCTGTTTCCATCCTTCGCGAGGTTCTGTTCGATGTCCAAACTGTTCATGACAATAGGTTGCCTTTCGGATAGTGCCTTCTAGGGTCTTTGGCTCATCAAATTCAATTCTGTCCCGATAGTCCTTAGGTAGCCTGCTGATGAAGCATTGCACCTTTGCCTTTTCTGCTTTTAGGTAAGGTACATATCTCAACAAATCAAGGAATTTGTTGACATATTCTTCTATAGTGAGTTGTCCCAGTTTGAGTTCATAAAACTCTTTAGTCTTCTCATCGAAATATTTTTCTTACAAGTACTTCTTCCAGAAATATTTCTCAAATTGCTCCCAAGACAGGTCCTCTTCGCGAACCCCTTTCACATTCTTAAGATCTTCCCACCAAATGGAAGCCTTTCCGTTCAAGTTGAAGGTGGCCACTCGGGCCTTCAAATTTTCTGAGAAGTCATGGAATCTGAAATACTTCTTTAGTCCAAGCAGCCAGGCCTCTGCTTCCTCTCCCTTCTTTATTTCACCGTCGAAGGAAGGTGGTTTGGCCTTCTTGAACTCTTCAAGGTTATGACTCTTGGAAAGTTTCTGCTTCTTTCATTTTCTTCAGGAATGGGAACTAGTTCTGCTGCTAGAAGATCCCTCTGGGTCGCCAGCTTCCTTTCCAGAAGAATTGTCCGACGCTTATACCTTATCTCTGGGGTGGACCTTTCTCGAGGTGCTCCTCTCGGTGTGGCCACTGCTATGACCATGTTTCTGTACCTTAGGTTCGTGCTGCATTTGTCTTTGTAGGTTGGATAAGCTTTGCAGTAAGACTGCGTTAATTTCTGTTTGCTTCTCTTGTTCTTTCATCATCCTCTCATTGTCAGCCTTGCAGCTTTGTAATTCGACTATGAGACTCCTCACAGTATTGGCTAGATCTGGAGGGGTCCCTACCGCCCTCCTTTTGTTAGACTCTTCATCTCTATTGTGGGAGCCCTCCCCCACCTCATGGTGAGTCACCATTCTATGCGTTTGTAATTTCCCGTGGCTGATTGTCCGCTTGGGTGCAAATGACAAACGCTGGTTATTAGTCAATATTTATATTTATTTATAACCAGTACATAATTCATATTTTTCACATACACACACACACAATAGGAGTTTTCATTCTTAACTTCGTCTTTTGATTAGGAAGGTCAAGAAAGGGGGTTACTCCTTTTAGGAGTGTTTCAAACAGAGCTTCTGCGCAACCCGTTCATGAGCCCAAGCAGGCCAAGTGTTGTAACCATGCTTTGATACCAATTTGTAACACACCCACTATGGAATTTAAATCATTTCGGGATTTTCTTCTTTTCTCCGAGGAATAGAATTTCCCTGAGTCCCTACGGGACCTGATACAGATCATGTCATCCCTTATCTGCACTCATCTAATCGACAGTTATGGCCACAGGCCTTATCGAAGGGTACTCATTGACTTTCGTGATACGGGAAATCGTGATACAGGTATTCCCTTGTTCATTTCGGGGTTTCATCCATCAGAATTTCGCGGCTAGCGAATTATGAGGAAAACTGACCCTTGAGAGCCCCGGGCACCGGAAATCTGAAACACCAAAACCATGTGTGCGAATCCATTTTGGGACTTCGCCTATCGGGATTTCACAAGTTGGGAGTTCGGGGGATGCGATGACAGAAGGTCTCACATCGGGGTCTTCTGGGAGCCGAACTCCGAATTACTAACTCTAAACATACTTCCCTGTTTTGGGATTTCTTCCATCGGGAATTCGGGATATGCGACGACAGGAGGTCTCGCACTTAGGTTTCCTAGGAGCCAAAACTCCGAAACCTTAACATACGTATAGTTGTATATATGTTCGCTCAGTCCATTATGGGAATTCATAGACTGGGTTTTCAGGATTGGTGAGCATAAGCAAACTTACCATCAGGTATCTCGGGTGCCGAAACACCGACACACCAAATACCGTCCGTGTTAAGCCATTTCGGGACTTCGCAAGTCGGGAGTTCGGGAGATGCGAGTACAAGGGAATACGCCCTTGAGCATTCTGATTTCCGAAGTGCCGAAGTCTTGTAACCTATCCACGTATTGTTCTTTCGGGACTTCACCCATCGGTATTTCGGGACTGACGTGTACAAGAAGACTGACCCTTGGGTTTCCCGATTGCCAAAACACCGAAACACCAAGGCTTACCCATGCTAGACCTTTTTCGGATCTCATACTTCGGGATTTCGCGATGGGTAATGACAAGAAGTCTCACTCCTAGGTTTTCCCGGGAGCAAGAACACCGAAAACTCATAGCTACTCCGTCCTATTATCATTTCAGGATTTCGCGAGTCAGAGTTTCGTGATGTGCGCAGACAGGAGATCTCACGCCTAGACCTTTCGGGAGCCGAAACTCTGAAATACTGACTCCTAAACCTACGCATCTATTTTAGGGTTTCTCCCATCGGAATTTCGCGGACCGAAGATTCAGGACTTGCGAGTATAAAGGGACTCACACCTAGGTATCCCAGGTACCGAAATGCCGAACTATCCTATCTCATCCACTCCTTGAACTATTTCGAGGTTTCGGTTATCGGGGTTTCGCGACTCGTGATGATCAGGGTTCTTCCGCTTTGTCTTCCCGGGTATCGAAATGCCAAAACGCTTACTGGAAGCCACGTGTCCTATAAATGGATGATCCATATACTCCCACGAACCCTGGGGATCTACGGTCCCGATTTATTTGCTACTTACGAAGATAAAAGGAAATGGGTTGAGGCATTAACGCCCTTATTTCTTCCTCCAATCTAATGGTCGTGACTGACCTCAGATATTTCGACATGATCTCGTCCATCAATCGATACTTATCCACACGCTGCCATTTTGGGATTTTGCAATTCGGGGTTTTAAGAGGACCATCCCTCCTCGTGCAGGATTACTGAGACTTGCGCCATCAAATCCTTTTTCAGGTTCTTGGTAAGCTTTCCAAGAAGGGTGTCTCTATGGGGAGATCTATCCAGGGTATTACCTGAAATGGATAAGGGTATAGATTTCCCGAGAACAGACTTGAAGTCTGAATTAGATCGGTATACATACATATAGCTATTTATAAACATAAGCCATATGTAGTGTTTCCATTATAAGCATGCAACCACCATTTCTGGTCAAAACACCACACAGATAGTATTATACTGAAACCATTCATAATTGCATAGACTATGAGCATAAATGTCAGAATATACATTTCAAGATGCAAGATATGAAACACTTATCAGAAATAACACCAGGTGTGTTTGCAACTGCTGAGAGGGGTGCTCGTTTCCACCCAACCGTAGGCTCAGCGATTCCGAATGGATATACCACTAGCCACCCCCGAGCTGAGACCACGATGCTGTGAGACTGAGTCTCTGTTCGCCAGTGACTGAGAATGAAGGTTACTCTCCTTCTTCTCTACTATCACTCACTCTATAGTTTTTCCAGAGTTTTTCTGATCTCTCTTCCTCTTTCCCTCGCGTCTTCCCCCTTGATCGCACACTCTTCCTGCCTTTTCTCTTTTCGGCGAGGTTGCGTGTGGAACGATCTTCCTTGTGGTGGTCAGGTCTGAGGACTCTATGGATGGGCGGTTCAACCCCATCCCTCATCACTCATGAGGATCCATTTACCTACCAACCTAGCGAGTGATTTAATTTGGGGCCATCGAGCCGCTCTTGGTTCTCCGGGCCAGTGAAGTCCAAATACGGTATTGGTTTCGGTGGAAGTTAACGCCACCATTCCAGGTGCCTTCCACCACCTTCCTTCAGCCATCGTGGTCTCTTTTTCAACACATCCCCCTCTCAGCAGTCCTACAATATATATATTCATAATATTATTTACATTCATCGACCTTTTTCACAAGGTCCATTCACATCACACATTCACATTTCTGAGTTTGCCACAATACTTGGCCAGTATAGTTATTTTTACATACCGGGGGAAACAGGGTGTTATAGTATGCAGGTTGAAGAAGAGCTTGTATGGCCTAAAGAAAGCTCCAAGGCAGTGGTATTTGAAGTTTGACAGGTTTACAACAGAACAAGGTTATAGTAGATGTCATTATGATCACTATGTCTATTTTAAAAGGCTAGAAAATGGAATCTATATTATATTTCTATTGTATGTAGATGAAATGCTTGTTGCAGGGTCTAATATGCAAGATATAAATGTGCTCAAGAAAAAATTAGCTAATTCATTTGCGATGAAGGATTTGGGTGTTGCAAAGAAAATTCTTGGTATGCGAATAACAAGAGACATGAAAAATCACAAATTGACATTGTCGTAGGGTGAGTACATAGAGAAGGTGTTGGAGAGGTTTAGAATGCATAATGAAAAACCAATTAGTACACCTTTGGCCAACCATTTCAAATTAACCAAGGAAATTTGTCCTAAGACATGGGAGGAGATATAATACATGTCCAGGGTCCCTTATTCATCGACAGTTGGCAGCTTGATGTATGCAATGGTTTGCACAAGGCCAGATATTGCACATGAAATGGGAGTTGTGAGCAGTATATGAAAAATCCAGGTAAAGAACATTGGGAGGCAATAAAGTGGATTCTCAGGTATTTGAAAGGTACTACTACTCATGCATTATGTTTTGGAGGTTCAAACATTGGTCTACATGGATATGTTGATTCAAATATGGCAGGTGATAAAGATAGCAGGAGGAGCACCACATGGTATGTTTTTACTGTAGGTGGAACAACAATAAGTTGGATTTTGAAACTGCAAAAGGTTGTTTCACTTTCAACAATAGAGGTAGAGTATGTTGCTGCTACAAAGGCTAGTATAGAGATGATTTGGTTACAGACGTTTATGGAGGAATTGAGAAAGAAGAAAGAGAATAAAAGGTTGTACTGTGTGTTGATGGGTCCTAAATCCCTTGACTCAAAAGTAGGAACCAAACCCGCCACCAAGGCCCAATTAGACTCTGCAGCGTTTAAAAATGGAATGGTTCTCCAGAACTTGCGATCCGACCAATTTATCGATGGGCTTTGTGTTTCCTTGTGAAGGCTCCTCCTTCAGTTAGGACTTTTTTCTTCTGTATTTTCTCTTGGGTGGGGCTGATATGAGAGATGCAAGCCAGTATAAACCAACTTGACAAATAATAGGATTAAGTTTTAAGTACTGGGGAAGAGGCCGAGCTTGGGACAACCCGCTACTCAACGTGCAGACAATTACTCTATACCATAGGCCTAGTACTAATACATTAACCATGTGAGCATCCAATTACTGTCTGAGAAACTAAATATCAGAAAGAAAGCACATATGTAATAAGATAATGGAAAGCAAAATAATTCATCTACTAGAACCATTCATTACATAATAACACAATGATTTATCTTCATCATTAAAGCAAAGAACATCAAGACATTGCACTAGATAACTTGACAACAAAATTAATTTCTCTTACTCATTACTGCATCATTCATGAAACAGGATAGGAAGTAGTTCTTCTCCAAGTCCAATCACATGCATCTAATGAAAATAACTTGTCTTTGGTCTAGAAGGACTTCTCAATTCATAGCAGTCTCAAAATAATTCTTAACAAAAAAAAAAAAAGAGTTCTTATAACGACCATCCACCATTTTCTCATTGGCCGGTGTCTCTATTTATAATATAAAGTGTTAATTGAAACTAACGGCTAAGTGCAATTTAAACAAAACAAAAATTGCCACGTGGCATTATCTTCTAACAGCTTCTTTAATAGTTGTCCCGAGATACTTCTTGGAAAGGGTGAATTCTCTCGTATTCAGTCCAGCTGAGAAACAGTTCTTCACAAGTTTGGGCCCATGGAAATCTGTGTTGTTCCATCAGGGCCGCATATATTCCCCTGATGTCTACAGCATGCGCTCGATACTTTACTAAACTAGAGTTAAACTACTGTAGCATGGTTCGGGCTCTGATCGGATGTTCTGTGAATTATTGCACTTGATTGGGCCTCGCATCGACTATCTTTGCGAACTCTTCGGTCCATAAAGAATCTTGTTCGACATGCAACTTGATCACATTGCTCAGATTGATGAAATTAGCGGGGGTGATGAACTCGAGGAACTTGGCATCCTTCATCGCTCTGTCGAATCTTCTTCGATGTTTCTTTTGGGTTCATCGACGGGATCACGGAGAAAGATTTGTTCGGTAATTGGGGAATCGTTCCTGCAATCGGGGTTGAGATAGTTTAGTGATCAAGTAATATGATATAAGGTACCAACAAACATAATGTACTGGTGCGTACCTATGGAGCTCGTTAGTCTCGATCGTTTAATACTTACGTGATACCAGTTGATACTTTGAATGACCTTCGATGTCTTTTATCTACGCCACTGCTCCTCTTCAGTTTAAACGAGTCACATCAGCGCACCATAGTGTGGCAAATTGAGTACGACAGATACGAGTGTCGGGACCGTCATAGTTGTCGCTCGACCTTTGGGGCCGAGAAAAGACGCCATAGTTGAGCGTGCGTGTGTATGCTCCTAGAAGGTCGGATATCGTAGTAACGAAGTCATTAAATGCCTCTAGAATCCATATCACCAAGTGTGTCAACTATCATTTATCAATAATGGAGGCTGGGGAGTTTAAAGAGATTGGAATGATCGTACTTCACATCCCCTGCAACTCCGATCAATGACATTTTATGCATTCTGGATTACATCCGACGAGAAACTATAACACTTTAAGTCTTCAAGACAGATTACGTGAGGCGTGATGGAACGCTCTGGTTTTCTCCTTTGTTTCGCTATAAATTCTAGGAGTTATGTGGGGAATTCCACGCATAAGTCGAGTTTATACCTCCATAACGCTGGTCTTGCTAGTTTATTTAGGTGCAACTCAGTGTAGTGGTCCTTTATCATCTGTAGACATCCAAGCCACTATGTTGTTGCACTATGGGATCCCCTTTGAACAAGGAATGGGGTTTGCGAGGTAGTCGGAGTGCTAGGTCCGAGCCCCAACGTGCCTGGGACTCTTTCTTATTGGATTCTAGTGTCCTTGAATCTTCGAGAGGAGGTACAGGCTTTTGCTCAGAGAGGGTTTCGGTGCCTCTAGGGGACGTTGGGGTGGAGAGAAGTACGCCTGAAAGAGGTATGCTTAGGGCCACGCCCCCACAGGATCGGACACCATGGAGAATGGGGAGGCCTAGGAAAGATACAGGAAAAAGGGAGAAGGACCCCTTCCCAACTGAGCTGAGTGTACATCCTGCCGCTGAGGGGTCCCCGATGCTTACTAACTGGTCGAGGCATGTGGGGAATACCAGTAAAGGAAGAGGGGGATGAAAGGGGAGGGAAAAAGCACTGGGTTCTCTTGTCAAGAGTTCCATCCAACAGTTAGTGCAGGCCCAACATGCCATAGATGAACTCTACCAAGAAAATAGAGAGTTGTGGAGCCAGTTGGTGGCGAAGAACTAGGAGGTATCGACGTCGCAGGGACATGGAGGAAGCATAGTTTGGCTCTAGAGACAACTTCGAGAAGCTCAAGACACAATTGTACAGTTGCATGAGGCACAAATGATGTTAACGAAAAAGGAAAAGGAAATGTTACAGGGTACGAGAAGTAGTCCGGGAGAGGATGTGCGCGTAGGAGATGCATAATGGGTGAATCCTTGCTTTGCGTTCCCCGAAGTGACGCTTAACATTTCTTCTCTTTTGTTGTAAGGGTCTTATACTCTCACTGTGACCAGGTCGGTCAATAAAGATGCCGACGATATCTATTTGTATGTGGCCCAAGTTTGATGGGAAATTTTTTTTAATTATATGAAAATTCGAAGCATCTTGAATGTATCCTGTTACCTTTTGGATGTAAATTAACTGTGTTCTTTTATCTGAGTTTTTCACGCAAATTATGGGATTTTATAATTGTTATTATTGCATTGTGAATTTGTTGATATGTTCCCTTTAAAACTTCCGATATTGATTGATGCTGACGTGGAGTTATTAACCCGGGGTTATTTAAAGTATTTGAACATAAAATTTAGCATTCGGGTGGTGGGTAAGGATTTCACTTAGAGACTCTACTCACGTCGAAAGCACTAAAGGAAATAGATATTGTGACTACCTATACTTGGGTGGCGTCGGGGATCAATATTTAAATGTAAAATTAATGTGTGTTTTATTTTGTAACTCCCCAACGCCAAAATCACGTCGGGTGTCAGCGATACTGCTCCTCTCCTTGCATGATGCTTACTTTTTCGTTTTCCTGCAGAAGACGTATGGATCGGTCATCAACGATACTCCTATCGAATTTTAATCACAAAAAAGAAAGAATTTTGTCTGCCGATGCCGATGAAGATCGGTGCTCGGTTATTTTAAACTTCTCAAACAATTTTCATCACCTTTAACCTTTATCGATGCCGAACTCCTAAGCGCGTTGGGGAAAACTTTAGTTTTCCGATTCCTTAAGTAGTTATTAAGTGCCCTTTAATGGTTAAGATGATTCTTTGTTGTATGTTCAAGAAGACTTTAGAAAAATGAAACATGAAAAATAACTGCAGGTATCGGTTTCGTACTGAAGGAAAAACAAGGTGCAAAGGATGAAGTGGTACCCAAAAGTAAAAAATGGACATAGACTTTTAGGGTGTGTTGAGTGCTCAACAAATGGCGATTCACTGGGAGAAAGAAAAATCTTTGTTCCTCCTCCAAGGCTCGACTGATACGGAAACTGATGTAGAATCTCAACTGGTCTTAAATTAGAACTTCTTAACCTTTGCATATGATGTCCTTCGGTTGATGCTTTCAGGTCTACCTGTGGGATTTTAACCTCGTTCCTCCTTCGTTTCCTTTGACCCTGACTCATGCCCCCTTTTTTACAATTTTTTAGCAAAGTATTCATCGACATGAGGCCTTTAATTACCTCTACTCCCCTGCTTCGGTGTCGCTCCGCTACCAGTGAGTGTCCATAGCCCCGACAGAGTCGCCTCGACATCACAGACCTTTCTCCACTGCCAGCGAGCATCCATAGCCCTGATGGAGATATCTGCATACCTCTCCTACTGTTCACTCTTTTGATAATATCAATTTCATTTCAGCATGATGCAATGAGTGAGTAGGAGAGAAGGATGTCTGTTTATTTGCTAGGTGAGAGAGTTAAGGTGGATGCTTCTCTAGCTTCATCTTCTGGGTTTATGTAGTCCTTTCCGACTTTCCTTCTTTCCCTTGAGGTATAAATGAACCACAAAGTAGACATTTCTGACATTTCTCCAAAGTCATTCATTTGCTCCGGTTGGATAGAGGATTCCTCAAAGTAACCGCAAGTTTTCCAGTGCTTCTAACGTTTATGAGTGAGCGATGAGTTAGGAACAGGGTTTTCTACGTTGTGCGACCTTAAGTCCAACCATATTTTTATCGGACATACCTTCAAAAGAAAATAAATCTAGGAAGAAAAGAAACAAGAAAATATGTACTTGCACAATCGTGAAGATATTCAACAAAGAACGTAAAACACACACACACAAATATATATATATATATATATATATATATATATATATTTATTTATTTATTTATAATGAAAATATTGTTTTAGGGCTTGGCCATTTACTGGGAGGGCATCAAGTTCTCCCCTCAGACTCTACAATCGATAAGTGCCTAGCCCAATTTTATTAGCTACCTGGAAAGGTCCAAGCCATAGATTCTGAAACTTAGAATGTTTCCCTTTAGGTTCATTTTCTCTGTCCCACTTCAAGACTAAGTCTCCTACTTCAAAATTATTTTCTTTAGCTTATGCTTATCGAACCATCTTTTCACTATCTGTTGGTGAGCTAGGAATTTTGACTTATCCTTTTCTCTCTCTTCTTCCAGCATGAGTAGAGTGTTAATCCTTTATTGTATGGCCGATGAGGGTTCTTCGTTGGAATCTTGGGCCAACTGAAAAGACAAAAGATAAAGTCCATTTGGAGGGATGGTTGCTTTCCCATAGACCAAAAAGTATGGGGAATTTCCTATAGCTTCCTTGGGTGTGACCCTATCGGGCCATAGAGAATTATAGAGTAGATTATGCCAATTTCTTTGGTTATCCGTAACCGTCTTCTTTAATATCCTTACCGTGTTTTTATTAGTCGATTCAACCACACCATTTCCCCGGGGATAGTAATTTGCAGAGTACCTGATTACGATTCCTTTGTCCAGAGAAAACTTCGTCAATAGGGTGGAATAAAAGTAAGTTGCGTTAACAAAGACTAGAACAGAAGGGACACCGAACCTCATGATCAACTGCTGTTCTATGAATTGGATCACTACCTTCTCGTTTACATTAGTCAGTGGAATGGTCTCTGCCCATTTTGTGAAATAGTCGATGGCAGTAAGAATGTACTTGTGCATATTCGAGGAGCTAGGTGTGATATCTCCTATGATATCCAACCCCCACTGCTCGAAAGGCAGAGAGACAGTAACAAGTTGGAGTGGGACCACCGCTCTTTTCTCCTTTCCAGCGCTTATTTGAAAAATCTTACAGTTTCTAGCATAAGTATGAGCATCCTTGAATAAGGTGGGACAATAATAGCCAACTCTCAGAATCTTATGAGTGGTGGTGTTTCCTGCAAAATGCCCCCCGGCGGGGCCAAAATGGAGTTCATTCAGGACTTTGTTTGCATCTTCTCGTTCGAGACATCTTAATAGTATCCCATCATAATTGATCCAAAAGAGCACCGAATTTATAAGATGATATTGTGTAGATTTTAATCTCAGGGCTCTCCTTTCTTTAGGGTTGAGGTTTTCGAGACAAGTCCCGTGATGTAGAAGATAAGTTAAATATTTATACCAGGAATCTTGTCCTAGGGAGATGTATGCTACTTCACCACACCACAGTGCCATTTCGTTCTCCCATCCGAGATCTTCATTTACTTGATCCCGGGCTTCGGCTGCAAGCTTGCACAACCCTTGCCCTTTTACTAGTTTTGCAGGTTTTATATCCAGATCAAATTCCTGGACCATCACCATCCAGTTCCCCCTTATTTCCCCCATTTCTTGCTAGGTAAACAAGGATCGGACTGTAGGGTGTGGTACAATTACTTTAGTGTGATTCTTGAGGATGTAAGACCTGAAATGTTTTATTGCTTTATAAACCGTGTAGGCTTGTTTGTCTACAACAGGATAATTGAGCTCAACTCCTTGAAGATTAGTACTCATAAATGACACCAGGGCTTCGTTGTTTTCATCATCCTTCTGAGTCAATATTGCAACTAGCGATTAATCGGAGGCGAAAGTATAAAGGGAAAAATCTCTATTGAAATCGAGACTTCGCAACACTGGGGCCCGTGAAATGGCAGCCTTGATGTTGTTGAAGGCGTCTTTTCGCTCATCATCCCACTTAAATTCGACATCTTTACGAATCATCTTTTGCAAGGGTTTGATGATTTTTGCGAAGTCGGGAGTGAACTTCCTCACAAAATTGATTTTCCCGAAAAAGGACTGCATAGATTTCTTGTTATGGGGTAAGGGAAGTTGAGCTATGGCTTTAATCCTTTCTGGGTCTATGCGAATCCTTGCTTGAGATATGATGTGACCTAACAACTTACCTTCCTCGACACCGAAGATAATTTTCTTAGGGTTTAAGGATATACCGTATTTCCTACACCTCTCGAAAATCTGAGTTAAGTGTTGGATGTGCTCTTCCCTATTCTTTGAATACACTGTTACGTCATCTAGATACACTACCACACATTTATTGATTAGTCCTTGGAAAGCTATGTCCATGGCTCTTTGGGAGGTTTCTCCTGCATTAATTAACCCAAAAGGCACGTACTTATAAGTGAAGGTTCCCCATTTGGTTCAGAAAGTGGTTTTTAAACGATCTTCCTCTGAAACAAGGACTTGGTTATAACCTGAGAAACCGTATAGTAGAGAGAATATCTTCGAGCCAAACACGGTCTGCAGGAGTTGTTCCATCGGCGGGACCGGGTAATTATCTTTTTCTAAAGCTCTATTGAGGTTCCTAAAATCTACACAGAGGCGGATCTCTCCTGGCTTTTTCCTCACTGGAACAAGGTTCTCTACCCAAGCAGAATGCCTAACCTGAAAAATAATCTTGGCATCCAAAAGCTTCTTTAACTCCTGATACATAAGAGGTTCCAGGGATGGGTGATACTTTCGGAGCTTCTGTTGGAAAGGTTTCACTCCCAGTTTTAAAGGGATGGTGTGTTGAATGATGCATGTATCATACGTTTTCAAATCCCTACAAGACCACGCGAAGACATCCTGGTATTGTCTGAATAATTTGAGGTAAGATTTCCTCTCTTCCTTAGATATAGTCTTGCCTAGAATCACATTCTTTGGATGATCTGGGGTCCCAAGATTTATAGTTTCATGCAGGGGACAAGAGCTAGCAGTCTTTGCGTTTTTGGGTCCCTTAAATTGCTCTTTCAGATCAAACAGATTTTCTAGATTAGCTACCCCTTTTGGGATCGTGCAACCCTTTGATTTATCCATAGGTTGTCCCATTTGAGAATTGGTTTCTGCTGATAGCTCTTGGAATTCTTCATCATCAATAGTGAGATCTTTGAAATTGTCTTGGTTAGTCAAGAAATTTATGATTTGTTCATCTCCTTCGAAGACTTTCCAATTGGAAATGATATTAGGTACCGACAGTTTGTAGAGAAGTTCCACAGTGAATCGGGAGGCTTCATAATATTCTAAAGGTGACAGCCCAGAAGCGGTTGTGGCCAAGGAGTCAGCAAACATATTATTTGTTATGGGGATCGCAGTGATATTAAAAGCCTCAAAGTGCTCTATTAACCTATGCACCTCCTGCTGATAGTTCTTCAGATGAGGATAATTTCAATGTATAGTATTTCTTATTTGTCTAACAATAATTTCAGAGTTCCCGAAAACTTTCAATTCTTTGATATCCAAATCTATGGCCTTCCTTAATCCTTGTACCAGAGCTTCATATTCGACAGTGTTGTTGGTACATTCAAATTCTAGCCTACATGACAAGAAATGACGTTTACCCATAGGATAGATGGGGATGCATCCTTCTCCAGACCCTTCTTGAGATTTAGATCCATCAAAATAGAGGGTCCAAATTTGTGAACGAGAATCACTATTTTCGTTTCCCTTATTAGTTTCTTGCTCCTTGACCTCTTGTTTCACAAGCTCTAGCGCCGGGTTTTGGCAGAAGAGAGTGTCTCCTGTCGGTATTGACGATTTCTCTTGGAAAATCAATTTAGAGTTTTGGGTAAGAGGAACATCGGATAAAAGGGGGGCGAAGTTTCCAAAGTAGGATTCGCAGGAATAATTGCCCAGTATGGGGAAATCTATGGATGAGGGCTCGTTAGGGGTTTCTAAATTAGTGACCGTATGTTTTAGATATCTCTCCTTGTCGATTCTGATCATGTTCTTGTATCCCTTCAGTGGTAGCCAAAGGTGTGCCTAGTCCGTACTGAAGTATCCATTTATCTTTTCAGACCAATCTTGACTCAGTAATAGCCCATATGCCTCTGGGACATCTACTACAATAATGTCGTTCACTTGCACAAACGTGGGGTAAGTCAATATTCTGATCATCAAGTCTTTGAGTTCTCTTATGACCTTGACCTGGGTCCTATCCAGTTGTATGACATGTTTATCACTCTTGAGGGGAACGACATTCAATTTCTTGCAAACATACAAGGGCATGACATTAGAGGATGCTCAAGAATCTACCAAACCGTTGTGAAGGTTCCTATTGAAGATTTAAAATGTTAGGAGGAATGAGGGGACAAAAGGTTTTTCCTTTCTATCTCCCAGATAGGTATTCACAGTTGGTTTTCCCACTGGATCTGTGTGAGTCAAACTTCTTTCTGGGAAATTGCTCGTCGTCGGGTTTTCTGCAGAGTTCAAGGCCTATAACAGAAAGTCTTTCTGCTGAGGGATCCTGCATATATCCATAACTGAAATATTGGCCTTTAGATTCTTTAAATATTCGACCACATTGTAATCTAGTTTGGGCGATTCCTGGGTGTGAATGATTATAGGATTTTTACTAAGAGAGAAAGATATTTTCAGGTGGTCGGGATTTAAATTACTTTTCGAGGCTCAGGTAGTGTCAGTATCTTTCGAGCCAGGTGGGCCCTTACTGCGAGTCTGTATCACAAAAACTTCTATGGGTTATTATTGAGATTCAAATAGATCGTCGGAAGGGATGATTAGGTCGAGATCCCATATCAGCATGGCTGTATCTCATGGTGGGTCAGCTTCTTCCTGATCATCAATATTCATGGCCGAACTGCTTGGTTGTTCGATCAGGGAGACTTCATCTAGAAACTGATTAGCCATCAAATTCATGGCATGTACCCATTGAGGGCAGTCTCTTTCGGATTAGGTTTCCTTATGATAAGTACAAAAGGAACCAGACACAACATTCCCTAGATCAATATTTAAGTTAGCAAGAGGAGGTTCAATTGCTTTGAAAGGTAGGTTTCTTTTAAAGAAAGGATTATAAGGACTTTGGCCTTGGTTTCCCTCTCCTGCATTTCTTTTCATGTCTATGATTTCATTTGATAATTTCTTAACCATGTGTTGTAGATCTTCTATATCTCCATTGCCTTTGTCGGGAGTTTGTTCAACCGGTTTTCCTGGCGGTCTAGTCAGAATAAGTCCTCTCCTGGGAGGGTGCTGGATTTCTTTCTTTACTAGAGAGTCCTGGCCTTCTTTACATCCTTTCATCTGGAATTCTATCATTTTGGCTTCTTCAAAATTTTCCGCTAGGGTTTGCTTAGCGGATCTTTTTACAAACATAGAAATAAAGGCTGGGAGCGCGTTGGCATGAACCTCGATTTGCAACTCTTGAGTTGGTTTCACCGCGGGCTGGAATTTATTTAATATGGTCGTGAACCTATGGTTGAAATATTTGACCCTCTGACTCATGGTGGCTATGAACAACTCATCCATCAGGGATCCTGTAGTAGTTTCTTCTGCAAATTTATCTAGAAAGTCTTTCTGGAACTTAGTCCAACTGGTTATCGATCCTACTGGAAAATTAAAATACCATGTGGAAGCTGAATTTTCAAACATGTAGAGGAAAAGTCTGTAGACTATGTCTTCATGCTGAACATTCATGAGTCTAATCACGAGTATGAACTTATTGATATGATCTTCAGGTGAACCTGAAGTTTCAGGGTCGTACTTAGGAAGCAGCTTCTCCGGATGCCGGGGAAGATTATGTACTAGTCCAAGGATGGACACGACATCTTCGGCCAACCGGGGCTGGTTGTTCTGAAGCAGGATTTCTCTTTCTTCCTCATGGTTGTTATTACCTTCCATATATTTGGAATTTGATTCGAACTCTTCTTCTTCCGAAAATTTGTTTGGCTCAGAGATGTCGTCGACTGGCGTTTCAGGTATCAGATCAAGAGGTTCTTGGATTTCGGTAATCACAAAATCTATTAAGTCTTCTATAGAGTGTATGAAAACCTCGTCGGGAGTAATAACCACTTGTCTTCTTTGTTGTTTTCTTCGAAGGAGTATGGGAGCTAAGGACAACACACCGATTTGCCGGGCGTAGGCTCCAGTGATTCTCCTCAATTATTTCACTTCCTCATGAGGAAGGGCGTAAGGTATTTCAGGGTGAAAAGGTTCTTCCTCGGGCTGGGGTGAGTTATCCATTTCGGGAATACTAAACATGTGTGGGTTGTCTTGTGAAGGACTAGCCATGCATGTGGGCTGTTACGAATCTATAGGCTGTCTGAAATGATAGATACAATATATATTCAACCATTCATTCTCAGGCCCTCCTTCTAGCGCCAATTCTGTTGGTGGGTCCTAAATCCATTAACTCAACAGTAGGAACCTATTGACGGGCGAAAATGACCGTCCGTCAATTGGAAGAACGAGTTCGGTCCGAGGTTGTCTAAGTAACCCAAGTCGTTTGGTATAACTCATCCTGACGGGTTTAATGGCTCCGTTGACCAATCTAATAATCCTAAAAGAAGCGAAATAAAAGAAAAGAAATAAATTACTAATTACTAAATACTATATATATATGTACATATGCTCTAGTGTGAATGTAATGGGCGTATTTAAACAAAAGATAAATAACTCTCGTTCATATACATTATTTACAAGCTGCAAGTTTTAATCTAAACTTACTAAACTCTGTGAAAATGATTGCCTCGTAAAAGCAGATAAAGAAATCACATAAAATATTTTTGGTTTTTTCTTTATAAATAAAAAATAATAAGAACAAATGTTATGAAACAAAAACACATGGATAGTCAAAGCCAAACCATATATCCGTGTTTCAGTGATGAGTAACGACAGGAAAAAAAAAGAAAAGTAATCTAACTTGTTAGTGAGTTAACGCTATGTATCCAGACATCTGCATGATTAGAGAATATCCGACCACTTCGTCCAAGAGGGAAACCTACAATGAACCTTAAAATTGTTCCGAATAAATGTGGAACAATGTGCTGGAAATTGAATTTTAGTAACAGAATGTATGATACAAATAGTCACCGTGATCTTATGATTTACAAGCAATTACAGTGAGATAAATCTTATTGTAAGAACTTTGCATTTAAACATTCAACAGAAAATTAAAGATAAATCTTGTATTTGAGTTGAATAAATGATCACTCTGTATATTATCTGAAGCATCACATATGGACAACATTTACAAAGGAATTATCCCAACAACACAATAGATCATGAAGACTAAAGCTATCAAAAACCTATTATCATATTAGGATAAGCAGAACTTAAACAAAGACACCATCTACAAGAAGCTAAAGCCATAATGTGTATTGCTGTTCCATTAAAGTCTGCAAATTAACCGTCCACCTTCATCCCTAGGCTAAGATGTCTTGATTACAAAAATTACAAGTATTTAAAGAGTTTAGAAAAGCTAAACATCTTATCTTGTGGGATAAGATTAAATCTCAAAAATTATTTGCTAATTACAAAATAGAGGGTAATAACCACTCCATATCACACTGTATTTCTCAAAACTAAAATAAACTTCTTTCTGTTTACAAAAGATATGCCAAATGAGCTAAGAAATATTCCATAGCATGAGATCACCACCAATTACTTGATATCCTGAAAAACAAAAACGAAAATAAAGGAGTTTAGATATTATTATAACCAATAATTTCCACAAATTCGAATGAAGATAAACTGGCTACAGAATCGACTGAAGCTAGTTTATTTTAAACAACAGAGATCTAATTAAATCTATAATAACAGAAAAAATAAAATAAAAATACAACTAAGAAAATCAAACAAATCTTTACCTCATAACTGCATGCTAAATTTGACTCACAAGATTTCGTAGTTAACTACTGCTGTAACACTCTCAGCATTCTTAATTAACACGTTTCCAGTCCTTTTCAAACGCTTCCCCTGCCTTTGAACACTGAACCTTAGACTATAATTTTCACTGTTTAATGAGTCAATATGAGTGGAAAGGGTTTTAATCTGCAGTTGAAGAGAAGGTATATCTGTGTAATATTTGTCAATCCAAAACAAACAATCCTCACGCTGTGGATCTGAAACAGTTGTTTGAGGATATCCATGGCCGCATGTCAGTATGCTACCACTGTTGTCTGTGGGTTTTTTACCGAATTTAATCCCTAGAAAATCTTATTACGTCTTAGGCATGGTGGAAGGTTATCCACATAGTAGAATTGTTGACTGTTTGGAAGGGTTTCCACTGGGGATTTTATGTTAAGATTAGGGCAGAGAAATTAATTCATGCACAGAAATTTCTGAAATCTCAGAACTAACATCTTGTTGCCCAGGTAAAAATGGTCGAGTATTGCCTCATGACAAGGGTTTTCCTTCAAAGGGTCTGGCATGTGAAGGGATGTTTCTCTATGAGAGGTTTACCTAGCACTGTAGGAATGTCTGTAAAAATAAAATAAAACAAAACGCTTATCTTAACCGAAACATGAATTCTGAGAAATTTACCTCCAAAGGTCGAGGCATATCTCTGAAATGATCTAGTTTCTAGGGAAACGGCTTGGGATAAAGGTAAAAGAGCCCATTTGCTTTTTGGGTTTTCAAGGGTTTTTCTAATTCGTCACGGTTTTCTCAAAATCTCTGCCGCAAAATCGTGTCTCCAGCAAGCAAAAACGAGATTAAACTCTGCTATGTAATAAAAAATGTGTAAAGCTTCAGGGCTGTTTGGATCTACTCGGACAAAAGGGGCCATAAAGGTTCAGTAGACCAACAGTCGAGAAAGAAGAAAGAGATCACTGTAAGCATGAAGGGTTTCGAAAACAGAAGAGACCCGGGCAAGAACCAAAGAAACAAAACCCACGCGCGAATTAAATGAAGGAATAAGTGGTTTCATAAGAGAATTGGGCGTTTCGTGTAATGAATCGCTGAGGGTACAGGACAAAGCCCGAGACTTAAATCAAAATGATGGACATGTCATTTTGAAACTTTCACTATCAGAAGAGTATGAAATGCGACCAGATGCGTTTAAATATTATCACTGTGAAAAGGGTGAAGTTACTCATTGTAAGGTTAAGATAAGAGGTGTTTAACCAATCACAACATAGCGACCATAGAAGGATTTACCAAGAATCAAGTGGTACCCAAAAGTAAAAAATGGACATAGACTTTTAGGGTGTGTTGAGTGATCAACACTGTGACAACAACTGTTCCATTCATCTTGCAAAGAACTCAACCTTCCATTCGAATACTAAGCATATACAACTAAGGTACCATTTCATACGATCCGTCTTGGAAGATGGACATTTGAAGTTGGAAAAGATACACACTAGACAAAATCTTGCAGACATGTTAACAAAGGGAGTAAACAAGGAGAAAATGAGTTCCTGCTTAGTTTCAGTTCGTATTCAAGCATGAAGGTGAAGATGAGAAATTTGTCAGGTCCAAGGTGGAGTATAGTCCAACAGGTACAACGATAATGGAGTTGTTGTGATCAGTCTCCAAGTGGGAGATTGTTGGTTGTGGAGCCTGATTATCTTCCTGATTCATAGGTCTTTATTTTCATCCATGTTTATACCCCATGAAGAATGTATACCCCTCCACGCAGGGGGGTTGCAGTGGGGGATTTCCCCCCCCTGTAGGGTCCGGGGGCAAGCGGGCCTCCGACAGGGGTTCGGGGGGCAAAGCCACCAAATGAAAATTTTCCTTGTAAATGTATATTGTAATTTCATAGTAAATCTGGACCATTCATTATAAGGTCACAGATATGACGATAGAAGTTATGTTAGGGTTTTTTCCCCTAGAAGGCAACCCTCTTTTATGAGGGAAATGTATTGCAACTATGCATCATTGCGAATATTGTATTATGAGAGAGGAGACTGTGAGAGAAAGAAGAAGAAGTTACATCGGGTGTGCTGTAGGTTGTATCCCTTCATTTTGTTGGATAATAAAAAGGAAGGACCTGGAAATTTCTTTGGTGGACGTAGCCCACAATGGGTGAACCACGCATATCCGTGTCTCTATTGTATTGTGTATCTTTTGTGTTTTATTTCCACATTTTTTTTTTATTTCTCCGTGATCCTGTTTTTCTAACAATTAGGTTCTTTTGTCTCTTTTTTTTAACATTGAAATGTAGTGGGGTTCCCTTCACCCACATATATGAATGGAAGAGGCAATCCCCTTCCTCAATCTCATCTGACTTGTCTGGTTGGATCTTTGCGGTTGTGATGGTAGCACTATGTTTCCAATAGATGATCTGGTTTATTTTATCCTACTCCAAATCATAGTCTGATTTAGGGTCTAAATCATTTTCTTTAAGCTCAGTCAATAATGAATATTTTGAATGACATTCATCAATGTTGTGCTAGAGGATTTTGTGGAAATCACACCACTTTTGAGTGCCCTCCTTTGTCTTCCAATCACCCTTCTTTGCCTATGACTTGGAATGGTTGTCTTGGTGTTTTACTTCCTTTCCCCATCCCTTCTTCTATGAGTTAGGGCAACCTTTTCCATGCTTCTACTGTTGTATATTTGCAGACCCGACACTCGCTTATTCCATTGCTTAAATTTTTGCTCGATTTATACAACATATCAATAAGTAGATCTCGGTGAGGAGATGTCTAAGAAATCAATTTATGTTTGGATGTACCTATGTAGGACACTACCATACTTTAGAAATAGGTGTCACTCAGAGTCTCTGATACCCAAATTTGAGTGCAAGGTATGGAATATGTTAGTGCACTCCAGCACTGTCTCACCTCTTTCCTGATTCAAAGTCATCCATCTTATGTATTGGTCATCATAGTTTTGGATAGAGTAGAATTCCTCCTTGAGGGAATCAACAAAGGACACCCAAGTGGGTCTTGTCTCGAATGCCATAGACTCATCTTTGTTATGTCTCTCCTAGTAACATTCCCACCAATATTTGACATGAGGGAGGGGTTTAAGGAGAGTGAAGGTGATCTTTTCAATGTCATAAATTTTTTGAACAAAGCAATACCCTTCTAATAGGTTCAATCATTTCTCCAAAGCATTTGTGTTTACTTGTCCTGTTATCATAGGATTTGTACTTGTGCAAATCCGTCCACAAGATGCCCAAATCTTGCGTAACTATGGAAGAAACTACCATTGTCACCTAAGTAGAATATTCCCTCATTTAAGTGATGGAAGAGGTCCACCACAATGAAGGCTTCCATGGTGACTTCAAGGGATCGAATAACAAGTTTGATAGCCAAGCCTACTGCCCCCTGTCTTAATCACTTGTTAGTTGGTCTAGGTCTAGGAAAGAAAGAGAGGTCGTGTAACACCCCATTTTCCCTAGTATGAAAATATACGTCTAAATGTTGCCATGAGTCATGGATAGTATGGTTAATGTTTTGGACCACGATGAACAATTAAAATGATAAAATTCATTTTGATGACAATGAAAAGAAATTGTTTATGGGTGGAGAAATTACATAAAAAATGATGCCATGAGAGGGAAATGGTGAGGAAATTTTCCTTGCCAATTTAATATTCAAGAAAACCCAGATTGCCCATTTTCCCATAATTTCAGTTAATGAAGGAAGTTGGTAGTTGAACAAACAAATTCCCACAATTATGGGAAATAATGGGAGGATGTACCAGAATTTTCTTCAGAAGCATCAGAATAAAAGTACCCACTGGAGACTTATCAATTGAGCTCAAATTTGGGGAAAAATTGATCGAAGAAATGAGAGAGGTCGGAGGGTGGTAGGGGAACCATGAGATTGAGAAGAGAATGTTTAGAAAAATGACTCTAGTTCATAGCAAAAGAGAGGAAGTCAAATTCTGGGGTTTCTGAGTGAGAAATAGAAAGTAAGAATCTCTAAATAAAGATGATAAGATGGGCTGCAAATTTTGGGTGTTTAGCTATGTTATCCCCATTTTATGGATAACTAAGGAGATTATGTCTCGAGGTCCTCAAGTTGTGAATATGGAGTGCTGAGAGACTACATGACCAAAAATACCATTTTGCACAGATGGAAGCCCACTCACCACCATAGATGGTCACAGTTTTGCAGATGGAATCCACCACACCAACTGGCTTCTAGAAGGTAGTGGGCCTTACTCCATGAGGTACAAGTCAGTATTATGGTGAGCATCATTTCAATGTTTAATCCATTTTATTATGTTGTATCTTATATTTCTCTAGATTTCATGATACATGCTTAGACATTATGCCTTTTTCCCTGCTTCACCTTGGTGGTTGACATTGTGCCCTAGTAAGTGGTTTTCCTTAGAGATGGGTTTGCTACTGGGAACTTCCTTAATGAGCCATCGTACTATTCCCGACCATACTTACCACTTTACATCATTGTTCCCCTCCATTTTCGTATCTCTTGGGATTTTAGGGTGTATTGACCCAAGAAGGGGTTGTCCCCCATTCTATGGGAAGAAGGGATGAAGGCCCAGAGGGGTTGATGTTGGGAAAAGACAAAATCCTTGTTTAAACATTCTAGATGCTTCGACCAGGGATCACCCAAGAAAGCAATGAAACACATATCTTTGAGTAAAGGGGACCCACAATATAATAAAGAATGCTTAAAGGGTTAGTTGAAGGATGGGATTTCTCATCACGAGCTGACCTATCACGTCCATGAATATCTAGTGGTATGACATTATCATCATCTGGTCACCAAACCAGGGTAATGGCTCTCAGTTGCATGGCCGAGAGAAAGGGGGTCTCATCACAAGCCAACCTTCTCATTTCCACTAAGTGTTTGTGGGTGACATTGCCATCATCTGGTCACCACACCAGGGCAGTGACCTTCAATCTCTCCTTAGGCAATTGGCGGGCATGGAAAAAGTGCATTGCAGACGAAGGTACCACACACCCTCTACAAAGGCACCCGTGACTGAGACACTACGACCCCTTGTATGTCATGAGCCCTATGCCCATTGATTCTTGACCCCAACCACTTCATCCAATTTACATGGCTTAGAGAGGGATCTATGGGAAACTCTCCTTGACCTAGGGAAATATCTACCCAATATGACACCTCATCGACCCTCCCATATTCAAGCTTGACAAGTCGCATAGTGTTTTTGAGAAGTTAATTTTTTGATATAGTGATATTTGATGCACATGCTTAGATGGATTATTTATTGATTGGATTCATTTATTATGATGTTATGACTTGAGATCCTTGGAGGGTGATCCAGGTGGATATTGGTGGCCACCCACCTATTCCACTTGGACCCCCACCATTGCTTCTTTCAGTTTTTCAGTTTTCGCACAATTTACTATTTTTAGCAGTTTTTTGGGTCTTGAACTTCCAGAGCCGTTTTGAGGCCTTAAACTATGTTTGTAGTCCTCAGATAGATCTTTCTAACGAGG
Source organism: Picea engelmannii (assembly GCA_009831015.1). NCBI lineage: Eukaryota > Viridiplantae > Streptophyta > Pinopsida > Pinales > Pinaceae > Picea > Picea engelmannii. Next base: position 142,110 of record ML783751.1, read on the forward strand.
TATGGAACGTGTCAAACGGAGATTGTATGCCAAAGTTACGTCCCTGGGAAGTTGATGTACCAACTTACCCAAACGAGGCCCATAGTCTTGACGTTTCATCTCCTAGGGTTAGGTCTTTGGATGTTTAGGGTTTTCCATTGTTTCTCAATAATAATAGGCCTTCGAGTCTCATTGTAACACAGTTTAGAGGCCAGTAGTCGCCACATATCTTCTCAGAGATAAGCTACCAGCGCCCTAGCTAGTTTATTTCCATTCTGTCTGTAAGCATATTTCAGTCATTTGTTATTAACGAAATGAAGTCTTATTTCCGCTGCATCTCTACGTTTATGTGTATTTCTGTATTTCATTGTGTTCCTACATAAATCCGGATCAGAGGGTGTGCTCATTTGTCTTTGTAGGACCTAGTTGGTGGACAATTTTGGGAAAACAAGCCTATCTTGGGCTTCCATGGGGCTACAAGTCCATAGGTTGGATGCCAGGGGACTGCATGCCAGATGAGAAAGATCATATTTTGAAGGCCTTGATGATGACTTGGATGACATAGCCCATCCCTCACTTGCCAAACAATTTTCCCAGGAGGGAAAAAAACATCCTCTTTTTGAGCTTGACGTCATGTTTAGGGGGCTAGGGCATGGTGGTGAGGTGCCACTCATTTGAAACATGGACATTTTGAGGAGAATAGGGTCTTCACCATGATGAGAGTGTTTACATGCTTGAGATGTGGCCTTTGGAGGCCTACCCATGCTTCTCCAACACCAACGACTTCTTCAAAGTGGTAAAACATCCCCTAAAAGGGAGACGTCCATGTAAAATTAGAGTTTTATTTGTGCAAAAGTGAAATTTTAAATGAATTGTTTAATATTTCTTTGTTAAGGGGGAAAGATTAGGGCTTTTGACCCCTAATCTTGTGGTTTACCCCTTAATTTGTGGACAAGTCACCTTGGTGACGTTTGTATAAATAAGAGATCATAAGATCTCATTTTAACATAACTCTCCCTCATTGTGAGAAGTATTGGTATGAAATTTTCGCTACATTTGGCTCTATTAGTCTCTTGTTCACTTGTTTATGGCTATCTTAATGAATGGTTGATGGAGGAGTGAGGCGCTAGCTTTGGATGATGTTTTTCTATCGTTTATGGTGGATTATCTTGGCATCTTTCTCGATTTTGGTATGGTATTTTATTCTTATGATATCATTCTTTTCAAGTCAAGGAATGTTGTGCTAGGAGCTAGGTGGGAAGTATAAGGGCATACACCCCCACCATAGTCTTCATCATTTTATTGCTTCATCTTATTGATTAAACACGAGTTTGCTAAGAGAAGTATAAGGGCATACACCCTCTTAGCTTAAACCCTAGCAAGAGAAACTTGCCTTGGGAAGTAAAAGGGCTTACACCCCCAAGGAGGTAGATTTTCTAGCTCTTACTTCATTTGACTCCATTAACCCAATAGTAAAGGCACTAGTCATATATTTTTTGCATTGGAGATATAAAATCATTGCCTTCAGAAACACAAATTTTGATCTTTTGAAAGGTTTCTTTCTTGAAGTTGGTTTGCCTCATTGAGAGGAGTATTCCCATACTAGGGAGTCCCTTCTCTCCTACTACTCTAATTGTTGTTACAAAATTTAACCTACAACCATTAGGGCTGCATAACCCTAGCTACTAACACTCAATTAACTCCTAAACTAACCCTAGACTAGCTCTCTAATTTTGCTCACTTTCTCTACTAACTACCGCACACCTATTGGGATAGTTCTTGGCACCTTTCCATGGTTAATTTTGTTGCTGCATTACATTGAATGCTACAGCCATAAGGCTTCAATTTTCTGCAGAAAATACATGGTTATAACAACTTGCTTTATTTATCCTTAAAGTGCCATTTTTCAGTCATACTTGACTACCATACTCATTGATGATATTGTTGACTAATATTATGCTTTACATGGTGATTTGAATGTCTTACTTGCTGATATAAACTGTCATCTATTTATACAAATTAGGTACATCAAGATTAACTTGCTGATCCATACTAACATATATCATTGCAAGTTGGATTTTCTTCTGTCTCGGGTAGGTACAATCATCCGGAGAAGTAATATACATTTGGGGAAACAATCACTTGACTTACAAGGCATCTCTTCCCACCTTTCACTCCACTTAGAGTTGAACTCTAGGGGCTTCACTTACATCTCTATCCATATCCATTTCATCCCCCCTAGGGTCACCGAGACCACCTCCCTAGAGTGACCTAATCACCCTTGAAGTGCAGGGTCTACATAGAGGTGACGTTGGGTGTAGGATTCCCAAGTTGTAGCACTTTCTTTGTGGTTAGGTCAGGATTTTCCCAACCTACAACTTGCACTATAAAATTTTGGCGCCATTGCCAGGGAAGATTTTGAATCTTCTTCATACCTCAATGACACTTTGGTAAGATATCCCAAAGCCTTTCCCTTAGCTTTCCTGGCGACTCCACCTGAGGGAAATTCCCTTTCCACCTTTCTTGATGAGTTCATTTTTAGACTCATCTAGCGACTCCACCTTCCCAAAATCCTTCTTTCCCCAAACCATTTCCCCCTGGTAGGTTTAAGCCTTCTAAGGTTTACCAAATAATGCCTCCCTTCAAGTCTCCCATTGCTAAAACCATTTTCCATAATACCCTTCCTCTTGTTACAATGGCTCGCCCTTGGGTAAGATACCTCTATAAACCCCTTAACATGGCCAATATCCAAGGTTACCCTAACAAGATGCCAACATAAGTCAACAAGTGGTTTCCAAAGTTCCCAGAAAATAATGTGATAACTGTCGAAGACCACATTTATGTCATGGTCTGGGATATGGACAATTCTGGTATTGATCATGAAGATGTGGCCATGATACTATTCGATTCATCATTGATTGAAGAAGCCCTTGATTGGTTCAAACGACTCCCTGATAATCATATCACGTCCTATGATGATTTTTCCACCTTATTCAAGAGTAGATGGTTCAGGAAAGAAGATGGTGGGACACTTGGGATGCAGTTCAATCAAATAAATAAAAAGGAGAATGAAACGATCAGGGAATTCATTTCCAGATTTGACAGGTTGTACAATCAAATTCCAATAGATTACCGTCCTAAAACATCATTCGTTTGTCTCCTTTACATGAATGCCTTTGAAGGACATTTCCGATACATTCTTAAAGATAAAATACCATGTCTTTTCCAGATGCTAAAGAGTTCAATATCGACATTGAATAAAATCTACTTGATTAAAAAATAGAACCTTTTCAGTACCCTCATAACAAGACAGAATCAAGGACGAAGGTTTCAAACAATAGTGTTCCTGATCCGATTTCTCTCCTGACTCAGAAGATAGACCAAATGAATACTCAGTTTGTTCAGGTGCAGAATCAACTTATAAATTGTATGACAACAATGGAAATAAATCAATATGCTCCTAGCCCTCAGTTTTCCAGACAATAGAGAGATCCCACCGGTTGGAAACCAAGACCTCAACAAGAGATGAAGGCCCCAGATACTTTGAAACCTTTTGGGATAGTTTATATAGAAGCTTGGTGTATCCCATGCCAAGAACCCCATAGGGAAGATGAGTGCCCCCAACAAGACGAAGATTATCCTGACGATATAAACTTCATGATTTGCAATCTCAACGATGAACAAGTTACTCAATAACAGATCAATGAAGTCAGAAGAATAGGAGAAAGAGAGGGGAGACTCCGGGCCTTAAGTAAATTGACAAATGATCAAAAGAAGGAATTGAGGAGGAGGGAAATCCTAACCTACAGAAGAAAAAATGCTTCAGCCCCTCCATCACAACCTAATACTCCTCTTCCATTAGTAGAAAATGTGACTCCACCACCTCCACCATTGGTATGTGAGTTGCTTCCTAAGACAACTCCTACAAATGACATTCAATTGAATATATATGTTGCAAATATGTTTGGAAGACAAAATATGACGGTCCCAGTGACAGAGATGTGTAAGATCCCTTTCGTAAATAGGGAAATTTTGAGGATATTACAGGTGCCAAATGAGAAGGAGGATCCTCCCATGATTTTGAATACTATGTATCTCGATTGGCCAAGAGACAATAACCCTCCTTTCTATATTTCATTAGGCGTGAATGACCTCTGCTTGAACAACTGCATGCTCGATTCAGGGGCCTCAACAAATGTCATATCATTGAAGGTAATGAAGTAGCTTGGTTTGAAGACAAACCGACCTTATGGCAATGTATGTGATATTAATTTCAAAAAGGTCAAAGTCCTTGGGGTATGTGAGGACGTTGAGGTTTTCCTCATTGATTTTCCACATATTATCATTCTCATGGACATAGTAGTGATCAATGTTCTAGATGCTCGCGAGATGCTTTTATCTAGGAGATTTTCTACTGCTCTTGGGGTTTTCCTTAGCATGGATCTCACCCATGCACACATTCCTATGGGAGATGACACTTTTCAGATACTATACAATCGAGAGAAAGATGATAGACACGTGATGGATTACGATGGTCCTAATTATGCCAACAAATGCGATTATGATGTACTCCCACAGACCATTGAGTATGATCCATATGAGCTACCTTTTATGCAGGAGGATTCCATAGACACACTTCTTCCATGGACAGATCAATAAAAAGACAAAATTGAAAAATACCATGGGAAGGAGCCAGGGTCTATCCAAATCTTGAATAAGGAAGATGATAAACATGAAGAAATCGTCAAAGATACAGTCCACATAGAGCTTCCATATGATGAGAATACACCTTGCATAAATTTGAATGAAGGAAATCTTGTGCTCATGTGGGATAAAAGAAAGGGCGAGCCCATATATGACCAAGAAGACAACAATTCTTAGCTTGGCCCTTACATCATCAGGAAAATGTATGACAAAGAAAGGTACTATCTCACAACATTAGACAGGAGAAAGATACCACTACTAGTAGATGGGTCTCTTCTCCAACCTCACATCTAGGTCACATGAATTATTTAGGGCATGTGTCCCAGGTAAGTAGGTAAGTCATCTTGATTCCATGCATTTTCATCTTGATTGCTCATACTAGTTTAGATGCATTTCATTTTCATTTTTTTCTACTTGCAAATTAATTTCATGCTTAGTTTAGAATTTATTGAAAAAAGTTAAAATTTTCTTTTTCTAGCTTAGTTGGTTTTGATTATGATCATATGAGAACAAGGATGAGTAGGCCATCCTGCACTTGACAGTTTGATGTTTCCTTGTAGGCACAGGTCTACCAAGAGATACTGCGATTCTCATGCACTCTATGGTGAGCACATGTCCCCAAGTAGGAGCCAGATGTTATCCCCATTTTGTGGACAACTAAGGAGATTATGTCTCGAGGCCCTCAGGCTGCAGATATGGAGTGCTGAGAGACTACATGACGAACAATACCATTTTGCAGAGATGGAAGCCCACTCATCACTAAAGATGGTCACATTTTTTCAGATGGCTTCCACCACATCAACTGGCTTCTGGAAGGTAGTGGGCCTTGCTCCATGAGGTACAAGTCAGTATTATGGTGAACATCATTTCAATATTTAAGCCATTTTACTATTTTGTATCTTAGATTTCTCTAGATTTCATGATATATGCTTGGACATTATGCCTTTTTCCCTGCTTCACCTTAGTGGTTGACATTGTTCCCTAATAAGTGGTTTTCCTTGGGGATGGGTTTGCTACTGGGAACTCCCTTAATGAGCCATCGTACCATTCCCATCCATACTTACCACTTTCCATCATTGTTCCTCCCCATTTCCTTATCTCTTGGGATTTTAGGGTGTATTGACCCAAGAAGGGGTTGTCCCTCATTCTATCGGAAGAAGGGGCTGAAGGCTTAGAGGGGTTTGATGTTGGGTAAAATATAAAATCCTTGTATAAACATTCCATATACTTTTCCCAGGTATCACCCAAGAAAGCAATGAAACACTTATCTTTGAGTAAAGGGGACCCAAAAAATAATAAAGAATGCTTAAAGGGTTAGTTGAAGGATAGGAGGTCTCATCACGAACCAACCTATCACGCCCATGAATATCTAGTGGTATGAAATTACCATCATCTGATCACCAAACCAGGGTAATGGCTCTCAGTTGCATGGTTGAGAGAAAGGGGGTCTCATCATGAGCCAACCTTCTCATTTCCACTAGGTGTTTGTGGGTGACATTGCCATCATCTGGTCACCAGGCTAGGGTAGTGACCTTCAATCCATCCTTATGTTATATTGAAAGAAAATACAAAGAAAGAAAGATAAAAGGCAATCGATGGGCTTGGAAAAAGTGCATTGTGAACGAAGGTACCACCACCCTCTACAAAGGCACACGTGAATGAGACACTACAAACCCTTGTATGTCATGAGCCCTATTCCCATTGAGTCTTGAACCCAACCTCTTCATCCACTTTACATGGCTTAGAGATGGATCTCTAGGAAACTCTCCTCGACCCAGGGAAATATCTACCCAATAGGACACCTCGTCAACCTTCCCATATTCAAGCTTGAAAAGTCACATAGTGTCTTTGAGAAGTTAATTGTTTGATATAGTGATCTTTGATGCACATGCTTAGATGGATTATTTATTAATTGGATTCACTTAGCATGATGTTATGACTTGAGATCCTTGGAGGGCATACTCATTTGTCTTTGCAGGACCTATTTAATGGACAATTTTGGGAGAACAAGCCTAGCTTGGGCTTCCATGGGGCTACAAGCCCACAGGTTGGATGCCAGGGGCCCGCTTCCTAGATGAGAAAGTTTAGACTTGGAAGGCCTTGATGATGACTTGGATGACATAGCCCATCCATCACTTGCCAAACGATTTTCCTAGGGAGGGGAAAAATGTTCTCTTTTTGAGCTTGACGTCATGTTTAGGGATATAGGGCATGGTGGTGATGTGCCACTCATTTGACACATGGATGTTTTTAGGAGAAGAGGGTCTTCACCATGATGAGAGTGTTTAGATGCTTGACATGTGGCCTTTGTAGGCCTACCCATGCTTCTCCAACACCAACAACTTCTTCAAAGTGGAAAAATGTCCCCTAAAAGGGATACATCCATGTAAAATTAGGGTTTTATTTGTGCAAAAGTGAAATTTTAAATGAATTGTTTAATATTACTTTGTTAAGGGAGAAAGATTAGGTTTGTTGACCCCTAATATTGTGGTTTACCCCTTAATTTGTGGACAAGTCACCTTGGTGACATTTGTATAAATAAGAGATAATAAAATCTCATTTTAACATAACCCTTCCTCATTGTGAGAAGTATTGGTCTAAAACTTTCGCTACATTTGGCTCTATTAGTCTCTTGTGCACTTGTTTATGGCTATCTTAATGAATGGTTGATGGAGGAGTGAGCCGCTAGCCTTGGATGATGTTTTTCTATCTTGTATGATGGATTATCTTGGCATCTTTCTTGATTTTGGTATGGTCTTCTATTCTTATGTTATCATTCTTTTCAAGTCAATGATTGTTGTGCTAGGAACTAGGTGGGAAGTATAAGGGCATACATCCCCACCATAGTCTTCATCATTTCATTGCTTAATATTATTGGTTAGACAAGGGTTTTCTAAGAGAAGTATAAGGGCATACACCCTCTTAGCTTAAACCCTAGCTAGAGAAACTTGCCTTGGGAAGTAAAAGGGCTTACACCCCCAAGGACGTAGCTTCTCTAGCTCTTACTTCATTTGAATCCATTAACCCAATAGTAAAGGCACTAGTTATATGTTTTTTGCATTGGAGATATAAACTTATTGCCTAGGGAAACATGAATTTTGATCTTTTGAAAGGTTTCTTGCTTGAAGTTTGTTTGCCTCATTGAGAAGAGTCTTCCCCTACTAGGGCGTCCCCTCTCTCCTACTACTCTAATTGTTGTTACAAACTTTGACCTACAACCATTAGGGCTACATAACCCTAGCTACTAACACACTCTTAACTCCTAAACTAACCCTAGAATATCTCTCTAATTTTTCTCACTTACTCTACTAACTAGGGCACACCTTTTGGTCTAGTTCTTGGGACTTTTCCATGGTTAATTATTTTTCTGCATGCCATTGAATGCTACAATCATAAGGCTGCAATTTTCTGCAGAAAATACATTGTTATAACAACTTCCTTTATTTAGCCTTAAATGTATTTTTTCAGTCATACTTGATTACCATACTCATTGATAATATTGTTGACCGATATTATGATTTACATGCTGATTTGAATGTCTTACTTGCTGATATAAATTTTCATTAGGGACAACAAGCTTAACTTGCAAGTCATATTTTCTTGTGTCTCGGGCAAGTACAATCATCTAGAGAAGTACTATACCTTTGGGGCAGCAATCACTTGACTTACAATGAATCTCTTCCCACCTTTCACTCCACTTAGACTTGATCTATAGGGGATTCACTTCCATATCTATCCATATTCATATCATTCCCCCCAGGGTCACTGGGATCACCTCCCTAGAGTGACCTAGTCACCCTTGAAGTGAGGGACCTACATCGAGGTGACATTGGGTGTAGGATTCCCAAGTTGTAGCACTTGCTTTGTGGTTGGGTCAAGATTTTCCCAACCTACAAATTGTGCTATAACAAGATGTGTGAGCTAACTGTTGTGACTCCACGAATAAAGAATAACCTGCCTTGCTTGGTGGAATTGCATATATATCTTGCTAATTTTTGTTGATGAAGGAGGGTGGTATTCATCTTTATACCTATGTCATTGAGTGATAATTTCCCCTCGTGGCATCATCTTCTGGCTAGGGGAAGGCCATCTGCAAGGATATACAAAAGACATCTGTGCCTATGGTTGTGTGGAAAGAGGCTCACCTATCATCAATTGCCAATATATCTTAAATTCTCAAATAAGTGTTTCAATATTTTGTATATGCCATGATAAGTTTCCTGATGCTAAGGAATTTATGTTTTGGTTATATGAAAAATTAGATATTTTGTTCTAGTAGTGAAATTGTTGCTCCATGTTCTTGGTTGATTTTAAAATCTGAAATAAGTTGTGGAAAATATATTATGTTGTTTGTCTTCTGACTGTCTTTATTTATTTTTAAAAGCTGTTGTAAGTAATTATTTGTAACTCTGAGTAAGAACAGAGTGTTAGTTGGGTATTTGCAACCCATTTGTATGATTATATCTCATGTGTTAGTAGTGAAGACTAAGCTGTTAAAATATTTATAGAGCATATGAAGATAACACTGTTTAATTTCTATATTATGAATGTTGCTCAATATAATTATTGAAGTTGTAAATTAGTTATGGGAGGTGACCTATCCCTGGTTCATGGTCAAGTCTTAATACCTTCATGGAAGGCTTAGTTGAATGCTAAATAATCTGTGGAAACATGGGTAAAAGCCTTTAACTTCCAATCAACATGATAAGCTAGATAAGGGGGAGTCTTGGAATGAAAGATTAACCATAATTTTGGTCTCATAAGTCTAGGCTATCTAGTTGAGAGGATAAGGTATTTAACATGAGAAATGTGTGGAATAAAATGAAATCAATAATTATGTGTCTTGTGTTTAATTTATGCTTTATTAAGACATGGTAAGAATGGAATTCTTGCCCTGATTTACTCAATAAAACCATGTCCAAAGGTAAAGACTTGAAAATGTGGATTTTTCCTAAATACTAGTAAAGATTTGCATGAATATAGGCGGGAAATAAGTCCTAGTAAAAATATGATTTTCACTGTGGAAAGTTTTATTTCCAAGAGATTTTATTTTCTAGAAAGAAACTCAAATAAAAAAATACATCTCTGTTTATATGTGTGTGTGTGTGTGTGTGGTTTCCTGAGAAAAAATTGCATGGTGAAAGGAGGATGGTAAATCGTGGTAATTATTCAAAATCACCATTTATTTTCTTAATAAGTTTGAATATCAAGAGGAGGAAGCCTTATATTATAAACCATGCAATTCTATTCTATGCACGTGAGTGGAGAAGCTTGAAAGTTCCATTTTTTGGGCTAAGAAATAAATTTTCCAAATTACTAGTTATATGGATTCGTATTGTACAGAGGTTACTCTATAACCCTGGAGAAATGATTGATATTGTATTAAATATTATTTTTCAATGCTTGGGAATCATTTCACCTTTCCCTCAACTCTTTAAAAATATTAAACCCCATCATGTTATCGGGCACCGGGGAATTGAGAACATAAGGTGTGCATGATGAGTGGTATACCCGGGGGTCGATACAATATAACATTATTAAACCCCACTAGGTTATCAGGTACCAGGAGGTTGAGAATAGAAGGTGCACATGTTGAGTGGTATACCCGGGGGTCGATACATTATATTATTATTAAGACTAGGAGATTGAAATTTGAAGGTGTGCATAAATGTGAAATACCTGAGGGCCATACATCATAATAATATTAAATCCTATGGGCTATCAAGCACCAGGATATTGATATTTAAAGGTGCATTTGATAAGTGAGATACATGGGGGTCGATACAAGAATAATATAAATTAATATAATAAACCCTGGTGCATTATTAATTAAAATATTATTATTAATTCTTCTACCAGAATATCGGAGCTTGGGAATTGCAAAAATGCATATTTGATATATCAGGGGTAGTTAAATAAAATGTTAACATTAAACCCTATCAGGATGTTGGGACCCTAAAGGAAAAAGGGAAAGTAAATTCTCGACATTTACTGGGCCAGTGAAATGGATTAAGCAAAGTGTCATTACGTGGAGTATTAAATTAATAAAGATCAATTAACAATAATGTGGGTTAAATAAATAAAATCCTAAGGCATGATATTTTAATGTAATGTCATTTAAATTAACTTAATAAGAAATTATAAGGCATGGAGAGTGTTGATCCACATGTGCCACATGTCAAGCCAGGTGGCGAGTCCAAATTGGGCCACGTGTCCAGGGTGTGAATTGGACTATTGATATATCACCTATTGGGAGTTTTTTGATGTGGCGGTGTCAGAATGGGCCGATACTCGATAGACCAATATCGGCATGTCGAGCATCGACATAATGTATGTCAGGTGGTGTTGAGTGCGGACTAGTCGAGGGCCTTGGTGGGTGGATTACCATGTGGGTGTCGTGTCATTAGCCACGTCAACAACCACATATGCTCCATATGGACCACATGGGCATGAGAGGGTTTTGGAAATAAGGCCTGAAACTTTAGGAGGCCATAAATTTTGATCCAAAGCTTGGATTTGAGCATGGTTACAAACGTTGGAAATCTCTTGACGAGTAGAAGACGGTATTGCCCTCGAAAATAGGCTTCGAAATGGATAAGGAAAGACAAAATTTTGATACCTCACCCCTTTAAGAGAACCTAAGCGGCAGGTAGGTTACAAAGTGGTATTAGAGCATGGTTATGGCACTCAGGATGTATGGGCTCAAGAAGTTCAATGGTAACAATAAACCATAAAACAGATAGTTTAATTTAAAATAATTTATATAAATTATTAAAAGGAAATAAGACAAATTTTTACTTTTCTTCGATGCTTGAATTTTGAATGACAAAACTAATACTTTTGACTGCTTGAATTAAAATTCTACAAAAAATTATAGTGTTGGTTGTACTCTAATAAGTATTGTCGACTGATGCTTGCAGGGGAATGAAATTTCAGTTACAAGATGTGTATGCCAATGAATACCTTACCAAGGAAATGTTTGATAATTATAAAATGCTATTTTGAATGATCAACTAACATTGGTGTTTGTTTCAACACATAAGGATTCACAACAAGTAAGAGAAATGGTAACCTATCCTCGGATGGAAGAGACTTCCCAAAACAAAGAAGAAGAGTCAGATGAGAGGAGGATGATGGAAACTCTTCCAAGCTTAGCAGAAACTGTAAGGATCCTAATGGTTGAGCTTCAAAGTTGTTGATAATGAAAATCTCATCAAAGAGAAAGAAAAGCAAACTGAATTAAATGCAACACTGCTACAAATCCTTTCCAATATTCAAATATAGTTTCAACATGTACCAAAAAATAGTGAAATTGAGAGGATTTAGTCCAAGAAGACACAAATCCCACTAGAAATTCAAAAGCACGGTCCAAGAAAAAACAATACAGGGAAAAGTACTTTGAAGAAGGCACATCAAGGTGACAAGAGGCATGCAACCAACATGGATTCATCCATGAAATCCCCTAGTGAGAAGGAAGAGAGATCCGAGGAATTTTACAGTGATGAGGTCAGTTTAGAGTCCCAAAGAAAGACGAAGAGGAAGATGTATTCAAAGAGTTCCATACCTGAGGAATTCAAGAAGGACAAGCCAACTAATATTGATGGAGAAATCAAAAAAGGGGAAGAAGCAGAGGCATGGTTATTGGGCCTAAAGAAATACTTTATGGTACATGACTACTCTGAGAACATGAAGAATGAAGTAGCCATATTTAACTTGAATGGAAAGGCCTCCATATGGTGGGAGGATCTTAAAATTGTAACATGTATCCATGAGAGAAATATAAATTGGAATAAATTTGAGGAATGCTTCAAGAAAAAGTACCTATCTGAGAGGTACTATGACATAAAGATAAGGGAGTTTCATGAACTCAAGTTGGGCCAGATCACTATGGAAAATTATGTGAACATATTTCTTAAGTTGATGAGGTATGTACCTTGCATTAAGGATGATAAATTGAAGATGCAATATTTTATCAGTGGGCTACCACAATCTTTCCAAGATCAGATTTAATTTGGTGAACCTAAAACACTTGAAGACACTAAAAGAAAGGAAAAGTGTTGCTATGATTAGTCCAAGCATGAGAAAAAGAATATTAAGGTGTGGAAGAAAAAGGATAAGACAAGACTCAAAAAGAAAGGATTCAAATCCTCAATATTTAAGAATTCTGGAAAGAATACCAATTAAGGTTTTCCAACTAGAAGTGCACAACACTAAAATTTTCCCACTCAAAGTGAGAATAAGAATTCTGGACTAGTAGGAGAAAAGACTGAGGACCCGAATAAAGGCCCACTTATATGTTGGGGGTGTGGAGAAGAGAACTTGTTGAGGGAATTCCCTCATAGACATCATAATAATAGAAGGTTCTATAATATCCATCAAGCCACTACAATCAATGATGTGGATAGGAGCATTCGACAAATCTATGCAGCGGTTGAGAATCGACAAGAAAATCACCAAGATTTAGTGGTGGAAATAGAAGGTAACTTGCCAACTGCCCTATTTCGATTTTAATTGAACCTGGATCTAATTTGAGTTACATTTATCCACAAATTGTTGAAGCACACGTTCTACAAAAGGAAAAACATAATAATTCATGGCTAGTACAACTAGCCACAGGGACCAAAAGGAAGGTAACTGAAGTTGTTAAAGCGTGACAATTTATCATGAGTGAGATTCCCACAAAAGAAGTCCTAAATATAATTCCATTGGGGTCATATGTTTTTCTGATTGGAATGGATTGTCTGGATATTCATAAGGCCAAACTAGACCATTATAACAATAAACTAGAGTGTGAGGGAGTGCAAAAACCTATATATGTGAGACATATTTCAACACTACAAGTAAAGAAGTGTTGAAAAAAAGGATGCCCCTTATATGTGATACACGTGTTAGAATCAACCAAAGACAATAAGCCTACCATTGAAGATCATTCAATGCTAAGGGAGTACAAAGATGCATTTCTGGAAGAGATACTGACTTACCTCCCAAGAGGGACATTGATTTCTCAATTGAAATCATGCCAGGAGAAAAATACGACCATCTAGAGTACCTTATAGAATGAGCAAACCTAAGTTGGTGGAACTTAAACTACAACTGAAAGAAATGTCAAGGAAATGATACATAAGGCCTAGTGTGTCTCCCTGGGGAGCACCAACCTTATTTGTTAAAAAGAAGGATGGCACACTTAGATTGTGTATTGACTATAAACAATTGAATAAAATGACTATCAAGAATAAGTACTCGCTACCAAGGATCAATGATCTCTTTGATATGCTAAGAGGAGCTACAATATTCTCAAAAATAGACTTGAGGTCCAGATACCATCAAGTAAGAATTAAATATGAGGAAATCTACAAGAATGCCCTTAGAACAAGATATGGACACTATGAGTTCTTGGTGGTGCCATTTGGACTTACAAATGCACCAACCACCTTTATGTTCCTAATGAATAGTATCCTTAGCAAATAATTGAACAAATTCATATTAGTGTTCATTGATGTTACACCTTATTTTGGTCATTCTAATGATGATATCACAGACATGTGTTCAAGCTTCCAACATGAATTTTTGCCTGAGAAAAACAAATTCTTTCCTAGGCTGGTTTTTAGAAAGGGTCCGCAGGCTGCTCATACTACACAAGGCGGAAATCTATCATTTCCGCAGGCTGCTCTATGGCTGGCCCATGGGATTTCTGTAGGCTAATACATAGGCAGGATGCGACGGTGTTCCAAAGCTAAAAGAGGAAAGAGTTTTCACGAAGTTTCTAGAAGGGGAATCTTATAAAATGTGAGGTGGCATCCGTGTGGTTGCGATCCTACTGGTTTCTATGATTTGGTGGGATCATCCTCATCCTTTTAACCACTTCACCTTCTCCTATATAATCATGGGCTTCTCATGGAAAAGGTTAAGCAAGAATAAGTAAGATTAAGCAGAGAATTGATGAAAGAATAAGCTAAAGACTGTGTGAAGAATCCTGCTCTTACCGATGCTTGAGGCCTCCATTTGTCCTTCAAGATTTTGTGGATTATCTTCATGCGAATTTCAGAGCAAGTGTATGTGTGTGTTGGGACAAAGAACTACTAAAAGGGAACTTGCGACATCAAGGCAATTTGGTTGTATCTTCTACTTTTCATTAATATAATACAATGGCACGTCTCTTTCCCATAAAACAATTAGTGTTTTATTACATGATTCCTTGATCACATGTTTAGGTTGTCATTGAATTCTACTATTGCTGCTTTCACATTGGTTGGTTTGTGTTATCATAGATTTGATTCTACAAGAGCACTGAAGTGAAGCAGGAACAACAAAGATATAAGGAAGCAATTCATAAGGTATGTTATCTATTCCTCTTTGGATAGTAAAATCAATGATTACAACTTAGGGAAAGCGTCTTGTTTCCTCTTGTTTTGTTCTAGATCTAGGTGGATTTAGGGGGATCAGTTCATGTCCGCATCTACCAATTTACCTAATAACAAAATTGGCGACTCCACTGGGGAAACAAGTTGATTGTGGTTTTTTGTTGGCCATTTTCTTTTGACCAATTCTTTTTACTTGACATCAATCTCTGAGTCTCTAGGAGACCTATTCACTCTCCCTGGGTTTAAAAGTCCATCTAGATTTTTTGCCTTTTTCCCCAAATTTCTTGATTTTTCAAACACGTCTGCACTGCACCTTATAGATAGCCTATGGAAACCATTCATTTCTGCACCATGGTGGTTTGTTTTAGCGTGAGATTTCTGCACACTGCATGTTTCTGGCTCGCAGAAATCATCTATTTCCGCACTGTGTTATACTACCCACCTGCAACGGCATTTGATTTTTTTTTTTTTTTGGTTTGGGTTTTGGCCTCCACTGCTATCCAGTTTTGCTTTAGTCAGCTGGACAAGGATTTTTAATGCAAGTTCTTGAATTCTTCTGATTGTTTCATCTTGATCTTGATTGGTTTCGGAGATTGAATACCTATCTTTCGATCTGTTTTTCAACCTTTGTTCTTGATTTTTATCGACAAGGATATCATCTTTGGACTTGCATCCGAGTGCTTGCTCGATCAAAAGTCTTGGTTTGGATTTGGATTTGTAGGTTGGTTACATCTTTTGGATTGCTTAATGATTAGAAAAAACATTTCTTATTCATATTTGAAGAGACATTTTCTTGTCAATTTTTATTTTTATCTCCATTGAAAGATCGATTTGGGTGTTTGTTGAGTGCTTTATTTTCATTGATTGCCTATCCTTTCTTAGTTACATCTCTGTTTTGGTTTCTCAAAAGGAAAATTAAAGTCCTTTTAGTCTTTTAAGCAATCATTTATATAGAAAATATTGGCGTTTGAAACATTGAAAAAGAACGAATAATGAAATTACATTGTTGATGATTGTTTGGTACTATATTCAAAGAAAATAATTGTACATCGTGGTTTGCATTGTTCTAGAAAAATACTTTCTCCCTACTATAGATAGAATTCATCGAATAAAAGTTTGCATCATTCATTTCTATTTGCACGTTATTAGGTCAAAGTCTTACACAACATCGGTTTCATTCCCGTCTCCCTCTTGAGTAACAACAACCTTTAATAATATTGCAGAACTCTAAAATTTAACTTGTAAATTTTCCTAGGGCTCTTTTACACCAACATTAGCTAGGCTAGAGATTTGGAATAGGCAGTGAGACACACTCTCCAAAGCACAAAACACATAATAGTATCTTGTGATAGGGAGTGTTCAAATCCATTTGCAACATTTTGTCCTGGGAAGCCCTTCTCACACAAGGGTCAAACCTGAGGTCGCATTGAGATTGGCAGAGTTACTCACCCTGATTTGTTGGTCTCAGTGTAGATATTGCACGTATTATGGGGGTCGCCTGAAGGTATACCCACAATGATGAGTGGAAGCCTCTCAAGTTAATTTCGTTCTCGATACCCTGCCCTTACGTGTGGATCAGACTGTCGATTGTTTCCCTAGGCATCACTGTTGTTTATGGTAACTTTAGTAGCCCATCTTCTTAGGGTCTTACACAAGGTGACTGTGGAGGGGAAAGTCTCCACGGTACCTGGAATTGACGTTGGCCAGACTCAATCGGGCTCCTTGGAGGGTATACCCACGATTATGTGTGGGAGCTTGCACTAGGGTGTAAGTCCGTTAAGCAGGTCATCAGCGTAACTTTTCCACCCTAGCCCAACCCCTTCTTGTATCAACTTCGTGACGTTGGATTTCATCACCAACTGGCGACTTCGGAATACTAAGGTTTTTTTTTCTTGGTTTTGATTCCTAGATTCTACTAGAAAGTGTTGTTTGTTAACATAGTTGGTCATTGATTTTTTTCGTAGAATTTTTGGTCCAGCCAACATCGACCCTCCACGTCATTCACGTAGGATGCAAGGACTACCTCTGGAAGATCTAGAAGTTTCTCAACCCTTGTCTCCTAACCCACCGAAGGATTCTCCTCAACAAAGTGAGATCCAGGACCACGTACCTTCACATCTGGAAAGGACCGATTCTCTAGAGGGATTTCAAATTGTTTCTGACCCTCTAGAAGCTTTCCGCCTACCTCCTGGATACGAGAGATGTATTCTCCGACTCAATTCATCCGGAGAACTTGTTATCGACACTTTTGGATTACCTCCCGAAATTTTCGCCGGCCTTAACGAAGATCCTTATTTGTACACTGACATAGCTCAGACTCTGACTTCTAGAAGGAACCCTCCTACCTCAGAGACAGGAGTTGAAATACCTACCACTTTCGAACCTCTCAAAACATCTTACACATTTACGATACCTTTAGATCACTTTAACAATACAACGTGCTATTATTTTCCCGGTTCAGAAGCATTATCAACTGGTTCCAATTCAACCATCCCTCTTCAACATCCCCATTCCACGATGGTCCCAAATACTACGATTATTCCCACCGGGAACACAATGGCTAGACAAACACCTATTGGCACACCACTTTTACCTAGTCAGATCCCATCAATTCCTCTTGGGTATAATACGTTGAATGTTTCTATTCCTGTTCCTACCCAAGTTCCATCCGGAACTCCTGGAGTCTTAACTCCTCCTGGGCACAACCCTATTCTCGGTTTTATTCCGACACTTCCTCAGCCCCCTTCCAGAGGGTCTTATCCACCTCTAGCCGGCGGACTCGACCCTAGTGGTATTACTCAGTCTTTCACACCTAATTATCAGATTCCTGTTGGTAGACAATTTAACCCTGGGGGCCAATTTCAACTCCCGCTTGGAGGTCAAACCCCAATGGGGACACAACCTCCATTTGGAGGACAACCCCCACCCACCCACCCTATGGACATAACATCTCGACAACTTTAGCCCAGTATTGGAACTTTCTTACCCAGGGTAATACTTAATCGACTGGGGGGAAAAAACCTCAAGTCACCTCTTTCATACCCCCTGGTACGGGCCAACCTTACCCCGGGACCTCCAATTCCATTTGGGGTTCGAGCATTCCGTCTACTATCCCTTTCCAAGGGAACATACCTAATCAATACAACCCCACAGGCTACCTTCCACCACACCAACAACCGAATCTGCTCGGATCTTTTCATTATATGCAAACTGCTTACGGTCCTACTGGTATACCGATGAGACTTCCTCCCCAAAGTCACCAGTACCCTCACGTTAATAGACAGTTACCCTTTTTGGCCACTTTGGACCTCCCCGATCTGTCTAGAATTTTGAATGACCCTATCCGTCACTCTCCTCATTGGCCTGTCATACCAGCCAAATTACCATCTGACATTCCTAAGTTCGATGGTAAACCTGGAGAGGACCCGAACAATCATGTCATGACTTTCCACCTTTGGTGTTCATCCAACTCTTTGATGGATGACTCCATTCAGCTACATCTTTTTCAACGAACTCTCACGGGTTCAGCCGAGAAGTGGTATATAGAGCTACCACAAGGCTTCTTCACCGATTTCAATACCATAGCTATGGATTTCCTCACTCACTACTAGTTGCCAATCTGTTATGAAACGAGAACCGAGATTTTGAGTTCTTTCAAGCAAAGTAAAGCCACTCATATCTCCGATCACATTCATGAGGGGAGATGAAGACGATGTCTAATCAAACTCAATCTTCCCGATCAGTTATTGGCAGAATGGTTCACAAAATCCTTCGTGAATGACATATCTAAAGACATTGCTATGGGTGGAGTTGTCACTAAAGAACAAGCGATCAGTCGTGCCCAATATCTTGATCTCGTTTATTCACAAATGGGTACTCTCTACGATCTACTCCCTGATGCACCTCGTCCTTCTACCACAACCACCTCAACAACCCCAATAGCTTCTCATGCTGTCGATAGTGTGATAGGTACTTTCGATGCCCTATAACAATCTACACAGGCCTCTCAAACCACGCCCAAATCCCACGCTTCTAATGTTCAAACTGCTCCAATGCCCACCCCTCCCACCGGTAAAACTTCAGAAGTGAACGTCGTTCAATCGACTCCTACCGGTAAGAATAAATCCAAAAAAGGGAAGGGTAGGAATAAGGAGGATAAAAATAACAATCCACAACCCGACAAGACCAAGTCACAACCTGCTGATGATAAGGATAAACGCAAACCTCGCTATCCTTGCCTTATCTGTGGTGATGATCACTACACGAAGGACTGTCCGAGACACGCTGAGGTCACGAAGTTACTCCAAGGGACCCCAAAACCTCCTACACCCGTCGTCTTGTCTCAACCCTTCCCTTCTCAACAACAAGCTCAATTGGTCATCCATGATCAACCTTCTTCCTCCACTTCCTCCTATGTAATTATGTGTAACGGTGATTCAAAGAAGAATGACATCACACTTACCACTCGAGCCAAAGATTACTCTTCCTCCAAGGAGAAAGTTGACGATATGCCACCTCTGTTGGTTCAACAATATCCCTCGACTCCACCTTCCAATGGTCCTCTTCATATCGAACGACCAAACCCCGATACAGTCCTTCGCCCTCCTCCTAAGGGTGTGGTTCAGAAGTCTTCCTTCAATCCCCATGCGCATGCTGCCCAGAACTACAGTATCATAGAAGATCTGGCACAAGCACCGTCTGCGATGTCAGCCCTCGAAGTCCTTTAGAGTTGTCCTATACAACGAAAGGCACTATTTAAATTGATCAGTGGAATCGATCCCATAGATACGAATTTAATAATCTTTGACTTGGAAGATCACATTCCAAGGTTACCCCCTCAGGTCGCATTTCAAATACAAGTTGTTGTCGCTGACAAGAACATTTTTAGAATAGTTATTGATGAGGGTGCCTTGACATGTGTCATGTCTATCACCTGCTGGAAATCCATTGGCTCTCCTGCCTTAACTTAATCACACAACACACTCAAAGCCTTTAATGGCTATTTATTTAAACCCTATGGTGTTCTCCCTTCATTTCCTATTACGTTAGAAGGAAAAATGGTCAGCGTTGAAGTTGAGGTCTTTGCCTCACCTCTTGATTACAATATTTTACTTGGCCATAGCTGGATCGATTCCATGTGTGCAGTCATGTCTACTCTTTTCCGCATCGTGTGTTTTCCACATCAGGGAAAAGTAGTTACAATAGACCAACTAGCCTTCTTTAACTCTGATACACGTATCGACAACGTACCTTTCATCACAAAGACACCCCCTGGGTACAAGAATGTCACTATGGGTCTACTAAAAGATTCCACTCTAATGGGTACGTTTCCAATCCCACCACCCAACGTTTCACCTCCTTTGGTTGCCTCAATTAACATGATCTGCACCTCCATCCGTGAAACTCCCGTGTCTTCTGACCTGTGGATAGTACCCACACCCAGTGATTATCTTTGCTATGGTGACCAGATGCCTTTATGTCCAGTTGAATCCACCTACCAAGCCATTCAATCGGCTGACCCTTCTACTCCCTCTCTCGGTGATTCGTCTCCTGATCCGTTCCACGTTATTTTTCCCACAGACGAGATGATTATGTCGGTTATGTTGATGGAAGATACCCCTTGGGATGATGGACATCATCGTTCCATTCTCTTTCTCGAACAACACACCATCGAGAGTTACCAACGGGTCTTGACTCCGTCTACCGTTGTTGTTATTTCTTCGGTTCCCGAATCCACACACGATGTGTTATATGAAGGGAACTTAAGTAACATTTCTCCCACCACCCCCCTCGACATATCTATTAAACCTGGAGTTGTCGAATATGTCCACATCGGAGCTTCATGTTCCACCAATGAGGTTGTTACGTATAAGTCACTTTTTCGAGAATTTCATGACATCTTCGTGTGGAGCTATGAAGAGATGCCAGGTATTGACCTTGATATTGTTGTACATGAAATTAAGACCTACCTGGGAGCTAAACCCGTCCGGCAGAGACTCCGCCTGGTCCACCCCTGTAAAGAAGCTGCTATCAAGCTTGAAGTCGAAAAACTTCTTAAAGTTGGATTTATTTATCCAGTGGCTTTGACTGATTGGGTATCCAATCTAGTCCCAGTTAACAAGAAACAAGGTACGATCCATGTCTGTGTTGATTATAGGGATATCAACAAAGCTTGTCCTAAGGACAACTTTCCTACACCCTTCATTGACCAAATCATTGACGACTACGCCAGAAGTGAAATCTTCTCTTTGATGGAAGGTTTCTTTGGATATAATCAAATCAATATATTACCCGCAGATCAACACAAAATCGCTTTCATTTGTCCTTGGGGAACTTTTACCTATCGAAAACTGCCCTTTGGTTTGAAGAATGCCGGTGCCACGTTTCAACGTGCTATGTCTTATGCTTTCCATGATATTAAGCACATTGTACAACCATATTTAGATGACCTACCAGCGCATTCCATGCATCGTAGTGATCATCTGGCCCACCTCCGAGCCATTTTCCTTCGCTGTCCGTTTAATCGTATACGCTTAAACCCACACAAATGTGTCTTTTGTGTGGAGTCTGGACGACTCCTGGGATTTATTGTGTCACGTCAGGGGATCAGGATATATCCTTTGAAGGTCGAGGCGATCCTCAATCTCCCTCCTCCATCCTCACTTCGCCATCTACAAAGTTTTCAAGGGAAGGAAAACTTTCTACGTCGTTTTATCCCAAACTACGCTGAGTTAACAATCAGATTTACTCGACTATTAAGAAAGGCTCTGAGTTTGTATGGGACACCACTGCCAACAAAGCCTTCGATGCTTTGAAATTGACTTTAACCTGTACCCCACTACTTTTCCCGCCCGATTATAGTCAAGATTATTTCCTTTATCTCGCTGCTTCGGACTCGACCATCGCTATGGTTCTAGTCCAAGAAGGCGATTTACACGACGAACATGTCATTTATTATTTGAGTCAGAGTCTCACGACTACTGAAGCCAAGTACTTACATGTTGAAAAATGGCCTTGGAAGCTGTTCAAGCTGTCCAACGTTTCCGTCACTATGTTCTATTATGCAAGACCATTGCAATTTTGGATTGCAACCCTATGCAACACATTCTTACACGTCAATTGCTAGGGGGAAAATACTCCAAGTGGATAGTGATTCTCCAGGAGTTTGACTTAGAATTCGAACGTGCTAAGTCCAAGAAATCCTTAGTGTTTTCCGAACTAATATGTGACCTTCCCTCCGTTGAGACAGAAAAAGTGGTAGAGGATTCCTTACCCGATGAATCCCTTTTTCTGATCAGTTCTAATGATCCTTGGTATGGAGATATTATCATTTATCTCCAGACTCAAAATTTTCAGCCAAACCTCTCTAGTACAGATCGTCATCGCATCCGCTATCAAGCCCGTCAATACATCATTCTCGGTGACACTCTTTATCGCCGGGGTGTTGACACTATCTTATGTCGCTATCTCACTTTTGATGAGGCTGAGAAAGCTTTGAATGACTGCCACTCTGGAGCATGTGGGGTTCATATGTCCGGGTATGCCACTGCCCAAAAGATCTTGCGAGCTGGGTACTTCTGGCCTTCTTTATTTAAAGATTGTATAACTGTCGTCCAAAAATGCCACGCTTGCCAAACATACAACCATAAGATCCGATCTCATCCCGCTCCTTTACACCCTGTAGTTTCTGTTGGACCTTTCGCTAAATGGGGTATCGATTTAATGACTTGTAACCCTCACTCGGCTGGGGGGCATGGATACATTATCGTAGCCGTGTATTATTTCATGAAATGGGTTGAGGCAATGCCTACATTCGACAATACAGGAAAATATGTAGCTCTATTCATATTCAATCACATCATAGCACGATTTGGAATCCCACAGTCTATCGTCACTGATCATGGTAGCCACGTTCAGAAATTTATTATGTCTAAGCTCACAGAAAATTTGGGTCTTCGACATGAAAACTCAACCCCCTACTACCCACAGGCCAATGGTCAAGTTGAAGCAATCAACAAGGTTCTTATCACCATGCTTCGACGGATTATAGGAATTCACAAAATGAGTTGGCACACGATGTTGTTTTCAACATTATGGGCTTATCGGACATCTGTGAAGTCTGCCATGGGGTTTACACCTTTCCAATTAGTGTATGGTTTAGAAGCTGTCTTACCGATTGAATGTGAGATCCCATCGTTAAAACTAGCTGTTGAACTTCTTCCAAACAACTCCGCTGAAGAAAAACGTCTGTTGTATCTTATGCAATTGGACGAAGCCCGTCGAGATGCCACCCTAGTTATTGAAACCCATAAGAAATACGTTAAGGACCAACACGAAAAACATGTCAAACCACGTGTTTTCTCTGAGGGCGATCTAGTTCTCCTCTATGAACAAGATCGTGATTTTCTAGGTGCCGGGAAATTTGAAGCTATGTGGTGAGTCCCTTACATCGTCAAACGAGTGTTGGAGAAGGGAGCCTACGAGTTAGTAGATTATGATGACGTTCCTTTGAGTGAGCCCAGAAATGGGTTTTAGTTAAAGAAGTACTATGCTTAGACTATCTTTGCACGAGTGCTTGTATTTTATTGTATTATACTGTAGTGTACTACGTTTGTGTGTTTTTTTTTCGTTATTCGGTTTCTACCCTTGACCACTTATATTGCGTCATGTTTGGTTTTCAGATGTCAGAGTCTTCGTTACCCTACCTTGGCTTCACCGATGGCTCTAACCATAGCACTCAGAACCTAGCTTCTACTGCATGGGAAATCTATGCACCCACGAATGAACTTATCAGTCTACATGGTGTTTGCCTCAGTCCTGCAACCAATAATATAGCACAATATAGCACTGTCATTGAATTGTTGACTGATGCTATCTCACTTGGGATTCATTATCTAGTTATACACCTTGATTCGTAGCTAGTAGTGCTAAAGTTAAGTAATGTCTATTCTATTCAAAGTCCTACTTTGTTATGGGTATATTTACGAATTCGCCTCTTGGAACGTTATTTTGATTATATCGAGTATTAGCACATTCCTAGATGTCTAAATACATTAACTGATGCATTAGCTAATTATGTGTTAGAAAGACATCTAAGACATTTATAAATCCAATCACACATCACATGTATTATACAAAGAAAAATAAGCCGATAGAATCCTCATGTATATATATATATATATAACGATCAAATTTTTTTTACAAAAAGATTGTTTTTTGTCCGAAGACCAAAATATCAAAAATGAAGCTCATAGCTTGTACAAAAATGGCATCATGGATGCTGCTCTCGGTAACACACTATTGCCCATGCTACCCTATGGAGCAATCGTCTCAATGGACTAGCCACACCTATAGTATGGCGCTGGAAATGCCTTGGGACCTCGCCGATCGACATATTTGGGATCCTTACAGTCAAACCCTCCAGATTCTATTCGATTGCTTCGTAGTCATTCGCATCCCATCCTACGACTACCGCTGCTTCCCCTCGCCTCTGGATAGGGGATGTACCTGGGGGCCGAAATGGCCCTACATCTGTATAGTCATGATATTTTTGATTGGTCATTGGATTGAAAAACACATAAAAATATTCAATATTTTGAAAATTTACAAAAAAACTATAAAAGAAAAATATCTTTCTTACCTAGTTCCCCCCACTGAGAACCCTCAGGTAGCACTAAGTCAGGATCATTGAGAAAATCCATCCTGACATATGCATAGTCATCAATCATCAAGATCTAGGGCTCCAGCCAATAAAAAAAGGTGTCATTATATCTAATAATGGGACCTGCCACATGTCGGGACATGAGATCACACCACTGCTTCATCCGTGGATCTTGTGGCGCTGGTATATTCTAATCTATTTGTAAGTGAAAGTGAGGGAATATTTCCAGGAAGAAAGATACCAAAATGGATCCGTACCCAAACTGTTTTAGATCCCTTTTCTTTCTCTTGGTCAATTGGCTCTTCATACTATGAAGATGCCCATCACACCAGTTGAACACACGAGGTTCCGTGCATTCTATCGCATATTGGAAATATCTCTGCAGAGCCATGTGTGGAGAAGCACTCCATGCCATCCGTGTGATGGTGAAAAGGATGGTTCTCAATGTTATATCATGAACCCCTATGATAGCCACCTTACACTTGCGTCGCTCGGCCCGAGGTTCGCAATAAAGTCTGATGTATTCACTCATCAGTAAAACCCCACCTCGAACTCCTGTTAAGGTCACTTGTGCCCCATGATGGGACAAACCTGTCAGGAAGTATATGTCTTTTATTTCCAAGGAGAACACATGAACACCCACATGGAATACTTGTTGGTCCACGTCCCACATACAGACCAAATATTCCAACAGTCTCAGCTGGGCTCTCATGCCTTGGATCTTGAAGAATTTTAATAAACCACATTGTCGTAGGGAATTTATGGTGCCAAGATCATTCAAAGCCATTGCATCATTGTCTTCATGCTCTCTTTCTCTCCACTCCAACATCTTTGCAACCAAAATACCTGCATGGAGATGAAGGAAAGAAGTTAACACCTTTAATTATCATAATTTAGAATTCTTTTTGGTCCACCGTATCTTTTTCTTTTGGGTTTTATGCTGCCGCGACTGGACTTTGGTTACAGAGAGGGGTTTCCACAGGTGAACCATTAGGCGCTTGCGAAAATCCTTGATTTCTGCAGGCCCTGATATAGGGCACCTGCGGCGGCCCCAGCGCATGCCTATGGTCCAAACATTCACCCAAAAATTCATCTTTTAACCGATTAAAATGAATTTTAAACCATTTAAAAGGAAGGAGATGAGGTACTTACTGTTTATATGCATACCGTTTGCCGAATGATCGCTCGAGCTCTCCGCAATCGACTGCCTAAATACGAAGTGAAAAATGGATTTTGGACAAAGTTTTTGGTCGAATACAAATGAAATAGTGAAAATGAGTTCTAATCCCTATTTATCTCATTTTTTACTTTTTCTAAATATATCTTATATTATTTGAATATATTTTATCAAAAAACTAATAGTCTCGTGAGTGTTGCTTCTCACAGATGGGCAGACTAGGGTTCTGAACAATGAAGTATGGACAATTTTTGCGATTTGTTTGTCTTTTTCGTCGCATACACACTTACTTTTTAGGGGTTTTTAGCAAAACCTCAAGCTTAGTCTTCGTTTGTTCTCGTGCTCAAAAAACGATGAGAACATAACCGAGTATACTTTTGTCGTCTTTTCATACTCGTCATGGTAACACGAAAATAATGAAACTTACAGAGTAATCTTTAAGCTCTTTTCACACTCCTTAAAAACGAAAAGATTGCCGAGCGACCTTGTTCTATTCACGCTCGTAAAAGTATTTGAATAAAACATTCGAAGGGCGATAGTTTATCACTTTTTCGGTCCTGTCGAACTATTTTATGAAAAAGGAACTGAGAGAGTTCTCTTTTAAGTGTTTTTCCAGACTCTATAAACATGAAAAACCTTCGAGTTTTCTATCTTTGGACTCGTTAAACAAACATTGACAGACCCATACAAGACCGAACCACTCCTTCTTAGGGTTTGCTAAAAATACTCTGAGGGACTCACCCGAAGGATGAGATTACATCAACAAGCATATGTTATCCTCCTCAAGCTTGCGTAAAAATAAAGAGGTACTCACCAGAAATGGTGGGGGGAAATTTGGGAAAGAGATGTGTCTCTATATTTGTGTTATTGGTAGTAAGCGTCGCTCTTGAACATGGCACCCCCTTCATCATTTCAATCCGGGTTGGGAAATCCATTTGTCTCTCATCTGACTTTCTGCAAGTTCATATCTTGGGTCATCTTTCGGTCAATTCTTCCAAGACTAGTGTTGTGCCATCCATATGTTCAAGAGAAGTTCAACCAAGCCTTTTATTGAGTCGGCCATCTGCAATTGTCAATTCCTATCATTGTCGACCTTCCTTGTGTCCGTTCCAAATCATATTCGTACTTTGATTTACCCTAAATATGTTACGTGTTTCATGTCATTTGATGGGGGATACATCAAGACCCTCCTGTGATGAGTCTTTTCCTGTCGACTTCAACTCATTATCCAGGAACAAGACTTAGAAACTATTTAGTGCCTTGGAGCCTGCATGCCTCAATGGCAGGTTTCTTCGCTCTCAACAGTGGATTTACGTCATTGATCCCTGATCGAGAGATTCCATTGAGTGTTCGACCTCAATTCATCTATTCACACTCATTGGATTGTACTATCATACCTTGGGGGTCATTGACATCAATGGTGATTTCCCTCGCACTTGTTAACGGTTTTCATTAACGGTCGGTAATCAAGTGGTTTCGAACCATGTTCGAGTTCAACACCTGTAATCACATGGCTAGATTCGTACTAACAGATGACGAGATTGAAGACCCTGGACCTTGTCATTTTTGGTCCAGGTTGCGATGGAGTATTTGTGATTTGAATTGGCACATAGATTCACTTTGTATATTTTGTGGCTATGTCTGTGTCTGAGTTTTCAAATACATAGATCCACAGTGTATTCCTGGTGGCTATGTAGAATCTTGATAACATGGATCCACAATGTATAATTGGTGGCCATGACTTATCCTTATGATTTCAATCATTTATAGTCTGAACACGGGAATGCTTCTTTGGACATGGTATAATATTGTGTGGATGCTTGATTGTTTGCAGGTTCCCAATTGGTGTGCTCCTTGTTCCCGACATACACACACATTTTTACAAAGTATTTAGGCTATCACGAGTTCCAAACTCATACTTTGGGGAGCATTCTATTACACCTTATTTTGGTCATTCTAATGATGATATCACAGACATGTGTTCAATCTCCCAACATGACTTCTTTCCTGAGAAAAACAACTTCTTTCCTCCTCTACAAGGCTGTTTTTTAGAAAGGGTCCACAGGCTACTCATACTACACAGTGCATAAATCTATCATTTCCGCAGGCTACTCTATGGATGGCTTGCGGGATATCCACAGGATGATACATAGGCAGGATGCGGCGACGTTCCAAAGCTAAAAGAGGAAAGAGGTTTCATGAAGTTTCTAGAAGGGGAATCTTCTAGAATGTGAGGTGGTGTTTGTGTAGTTGCGATCCTACTAGTTTCTTTGATTTGGTGGGATCATCCTAATCCTTTTAACCACTTCACCTTCTCCTATATAATCATGGGATTCTCATGGAAAAAGTTAAGCAAGAAGAAGTAAGATTAAGCAGAGAATTGATGAAAGAATAAGCTGAAGACTGTGTGAAGAATCCTGCTCTTACCGATGCTTGAGGCCTCCATTTGTCCTTCAAGATTTTGTGGATTATATTCATGCGAATTTCAGAGCAAGTGTATGTGTGTGTCGGGACAAAGAACTACTAAAAAGGAACTTGTGACATCAAGGCAATTCGGTTGTATCTTCTACTTTTCATTAATATAATACGGTGGCACGTCTCTTTCCCATAAAATGATTAGTGTTTTATTACATGATTCCTTGATCACATGTTTAGGTTGTCATTGAATTCTAGTATTGCTGCTTTCATGTTGGTTGGTTTCTGTTATCACAGATTTGATTCTACAAGAGCATTGAAGTGGAGCAGGAACAACAAAGATATAAGGAATCGATTCATAAGGTATGTTATCTATTCCTCTTTGTATAGTAAACTAAATTATTACAACTTAGGGAAAGCGTCTTGTGCCATCTTGTTTTGTTCTAGATCTAGGTGGATTTAGGGGGATCAATTCATGTCCGCATCTACCGATTTACCCAATAACAATCGATGACATCTTGATTTATTCCAAAACCAAGGAGGAGAATGAGGAACATCTAAAATTAGTGCTACAAGTGTTGAGGGAACACAAGTTGTATGCCAAATTTAGTAAATGTGATTTCTTTCAGAAATAGGTCCATTACTTGGGCCATGTTATTTCCGAGAAGGGAGTAGAAGTGGACCTTTAAAATATTAAAGCCATCATGAATTGGCCTACACCAAAATATGTGACATGAGTGAGGTCATTCATGGGCTTCGTTGGGTATTACAGAAGATTCATACAAGGGTTCTCAAAGATTTGTCACCCAATCACTTCACTTCAAAAAAATTGAGTGAAATTTGTTTGGACAATAGATTGTGAAGTTAGTTTTCGACAATTAAAGTCTCTTGTAACCCATGCACGTATTCTAAATATTGTTGATCCAAATAAATATTTCTTAGTATGTACATATGCTTGCAAGGAGGGACTGAGAGAGGTTCTAATGCAAGATGGCCATGTAATTGGTTACGAGTCAAGAAAATTGAATGAACATGAGACTAATTATGTGACTCATGAATTAGAGCTTGCTGCCATAGTGCATGCTCTAAAGATGTGGAGACACTATCCGTTGGGGAGAAATTTTGTACTCATGACTGCCCACAGTGGGCTGAGATATCTATTTGACCAACCCAAATTGAATCCTAGACAAGTTATATGGATGGCTCTTATCAATGAATTTGATTTTGAAATATAACACATTAAAGGTAAGGAGAATCGAGTAGCAGATGCACTTAGCATAAGTATGCAAATCATTCACATGGATTCCATAAGAACATGTGAATTAGATATCAAGGAAATAATTATAAAAGAAAAAGAAGAAAATGAACACTTCAAGAGTGTAAAAGCGTACTTGGAACAAGAGCCAAATGGGCCAAAGTACAATGGATACCAACTTCTAGAGAACAACTTATTGACCTAGAAGGGTAGATTGATGTCCCTTGTTTAGCTAACTTGAAGAGGCTCATAATGGATGAGATTCATAGAAGCCCATATTCTAGTTCTCCTGGATACCGAAAAATGATAACAACCACAAGAAAGTTGTATTATTGACAAGGAATGAAAAAGGACATAGATAAGTACATTTCCAAATGCTTGAAATGTCAATGGGTCATAGTAGAACACAAGAACCCAACATGGTTGTGCCATCTCTTGCCAATTATATAATGGAAATGGGAAGTCATATCAATTTAATTTATCACCAGACTGCCAAGGACAAAAAAAAAATGATTCAATCATGGTGTTTGTGGATAAATTGAGCAAGGCAACTCACTTTATTTTGGTGAAATCTATCCATAAAGCAATTGACATTGCTAAATTTTTTATGAAGTATATTTTCAAGTTGCATGACATTCCAAAGATGATCATATAATATCGGGATGCCAAGTTCACTTCAAGTTTTTGGAAATCTTTGTTCATAGGTTTTGGGACTCAATTAACATTTAGCACAACTTACCATCCTCAAACTGATGGAAAAACAAAGAAGGTGAACATGGTGTTACAGGACATGCTGAGGATGTATGCAATGCATCAACCCAGGAAGTGGGAAGACTAATTACCCTTAGTAGAATTTTCCTACAACAATGGTTATCAAGAGTAATTAAAGATGATCCGTTTTGAGGCATTATATGGTAGAAAGTGTAAAATACTAATCAGATGGGATAATCCGGTAGAATGGATCACTCTTGGACTAGACATGTTAAAGGAAAAGGAACTGGAAATAGTAAAGATAAAACATAATTTGAAAGTGGCTCAAGATAGGTAGAAAACTTATGTAGAGAAAAACATAACTCAAAGGGAGTTCAAAGTGGGAGAACATGTGTATCTTCGGATCAAACCTAAGATAACATCCCTAAGAATGGGAACTTGTGCCAAGTTGGAACCACAATATTGTGGGCCATTTGACATTCTTGGGAGAGTGGGATTGGTTGCTTACATGCTATCCTTACCTCCCACAATGAAAGCATACAATGTTTTCCATGTATCTTTTCTTAAGAAATATGTTCATGATGCTAATCATGTAATTGATTTGTATGTGATTTAGGTGGAACCTGAGGGAGAATTCCAACCCGATCCTCAATGCATAATACACATGAAAGAGACGCTTATTCGAAACTGAGCTATCACACATGTCAAGGTGTAGTGGAAACATTTTGGAGTAGATGGCGCCACTTGGGAGTTAGAGGATGCATGAGAAAGGCATACCCATTTTGGTTCACTGCTGTAAATACTATTTACATCGGTAGGTAGAATACCAAGGATGATGTTCCTTTAAGGGGGAGGGGAGTGTAACACCTCGTTTTCCCCAATATGTAAATATATGTCTAAATGTCGCCATGAGTCCTGGCTAGTATGGTTAATTTTTTGGTCCATGATGAACAATCAAAATGATAGAATGCATTTTGATGATAATGAAAAGAAATTGCTGATGGGTGGAGCACTTAGACTTAAAATGATGCCCTGAGAGGGAAATGGTGAGGAAATTTTCCTTGCCAATTTAATATTCAATAAAACCCAAATTGCTCATTTCCCCATAATTTTAGTTAATGAAGGAAGCTGGTAGTTGAACTATCAACTTCCCACAATTATGGGAAATAATGGGGGGTTGTACTAGAACTTCCTTGCTTCAGAAGCATGGGAAGTAAAGTACCCATCTAGAGACTTATGAATTGACCGTGAATTTGGGGAAAAATAGACCCAAAAAATGAGAGAGGTTGGAGGGTGGTAGGGGAACCATGAAATTGAGAAGAGAATGTTTAAAAAAACACTTATGGTTCATAGAAAAAGAGAGGAAGTCAAGTTCTGGGGTTTTTGAGTGAGAAATAACAAGTAAGAATATCTAAATCAAGTTGAAAAACAAGGTTGCGAATTTTGGGTGTTTAGCTATGTAAGCTAAATGTTGTGATTCCCTGAGTCAAGAACATGCCCCCTTTCCTGGTGGAATTGGAGATATATATTGCTAATTGATGTTGATGAAGGACCATCTTTATACCTCTATTATTGAGTGAGAGTTTTCCCTCATGGAATCATCTTCTGGATAGGGGGTGACCAACTGCGAGGTAGAAAAAAGACCCTGGTGCCTATGGTTGGGTGGAAAGAGGCTCACCCATCAACAATTTTCAATCTATCTTAAATTATCAGATAACTATTTCAGTATTTTGTATATGTCATGATAAGTTTCCCGATGCTATGGAATTTATGTTTTGGTTATGTGAAGAATTTGATATTTTTTTCTAGTAGTGAAATTGTTTCTCCATGTGTTTGGTTGATTGTAAAATATTAAATAAGTCATGGAAAATATATTGTGTTGGTTGTCTTCTAATTGTCTTTGTTTTTTTTTTTTTAAGTTGTGAGTAATTATTTGTAACTCTGAGTAAGAAAAAAGTGATGGTTGGGTATTTGTAGCCAATTAGTATGATTATATCTCATGTGTTAGTGTGAATACTAAGTTGTTAAAGTCTTCACAGAGCATCTGAAGATAAGAACGTTTAATTTCTATATTATGAGTGTTGCTTAATATAATTATTGAAATTGTAAATCAGTTATGGGAGGTGACCTGTCCCTGGTTCATGGTCAAGTATTAAGACCTTCATGGAAGGCTTAGTTGAATGCTAAACAATCTATGGAAACATGGGTAAAAGACTTTAACTTCCAGCCAACATGATAAGCTAGATAAGGGGGAGTCCTAGAATGAAAGATTGACCATAATTTTGGTCTCATAAGTGACCTAGGCTATCTAGTTGAGAGGATACGGTATTTAATATGATAAATGTGTGGAATAACATGAAATCAAGATTTATGTGTCTTGTGTTTAATTTATTCTTTATTAAGACATGGTAAGAATGGAATTCTTACCATGATTTACTTAGTAAAACCATGTCCAAAGGTAAAGACTTGAAAATGTGACTTTTTCCTAAATACTAGTAAATATTTGCATGAATATAGGTGGGCAGTAAGTTCTGGTAAAAACAAATCTTTTTCTGTGGAAAGTTTTATTTACAAGAGATTTAATTTTATTACCTGAGCAAAATTTGCATGGTGAAAGGAGACTGGTAACTCCTAGTAATTATTCAAAATTACCATTTATTTTCTTAATAAGTATGAATATCAACAACGTCTGTGCACATGAGTGGAGAAGCTCAAAAATTCCTTTTTTTTAGGCTAGGAAATTTTTTTCTCCAAATTACCAGTTTATGTTTTCCTCGGAAAAAATCATAATTCTATTCATCCGTAGAGAACCAAACTACATTTCGTAGGTGCTGAAAGCACATGCCCAATACTTGGGTAAACTGAGAGAAGTGTTAGTAGCCATAATTGGCCCAAAGTAAAAAACCACAAAGGATGTACCAAATAAGGAGTTGGGAATAAACCCAAATGAAGGTAGAAAAAGCCAAGAGGCCTCAAGAAAGCACAACCTATAACACGACAAAAAACGTAGATAGAAGAGAACCTGGAGGGATCAGGCCAGAGCGACAAAAAACCCCTTCGAGAACATAATCCAAATGGACCACAAGAGAGACTTCAACCACAGAGGAGGAAAACCATAAGCTGCACGCCCAAGATGGACCTCAAAGCGCTGACCCCAGCAACACAAAATCAACACTGCACACCCGTGAGATGGACCTCAAAGCTCTGAAACAAACCCCACCATAAAGAAGAAGAATACCCAAGAAACCACTCCACATCACAGACCAAAAGGGGACACAGGGGATCCCGGACACCAAGACCACCGAGAAGGCCCTGACATTGCATCAAGCCATGAACAAACCAACAGGGATGGATTGATGAGGGCCAAACCCTCATAAATATTTAAGTAAACACCTCCACACACACTATAGGCTGAAGAGATAGAGGACCATAAACCCACAGACGACAAAAAAGTATCAAAGTATCAGATCTGAAGAAACAATCTGAGAAGTAAAGAAAACACAGTGCTCATAAACCTAGATTTGAAGAGAATACCAGATCCATGCCCAGAGTAAGCCGCCATGAGACACCCATCAGGAGTATCCAAAAAACTGGACTACAACTCACCAGATCCATATCCACACCTATATCTAGCCTCCACAGACCAAGCAAGAAAGGGTGTGATCGAGTCAGTGAGAAGATATGAAGAGAAAGACCACAAACACACCAGTTGACTCAACCGAATATAGACCAAGGCCTCAACAGTCAAGAGGCCAGATCAAGAAACTTATAATGGAGTCCACAACACGACTCGTGACCTCCAAAAATAACGCAGCCAACCAGGAGAAAAAAAATTGGTCTAGGGGCTCCAAAATAAATAGGTCCGCCCACTGGAAAGCACATCCAGCTTCCTGAAGCAATAGATCCACTCTCAAAACACCAAAGAACCCCTAGAAAGTGGTTGCACGAAGCCCCGACACCTTCGAAACTATTGAAAAAAAATATCCAGCGATCGAAACCAGAGCAAAACCGAGGCTGCCTTTGCCCCACTGCCACCGAGAAGAGGATTGCAGTCACAAATACGTTGCATAAAGGGAGGGGGGTCTATGGTTGAGGAAACCCTAGCCGCAGACCCCCTCCATTTTACTCTCCATGTAAAAGTTTCTAATCCTCCAAATTACCAGTTATATGAATTCGTACTATATAGAGGTTACTTTGTAACACTGAAGAAATGGCTGATAGTGTATATTTATTATTATTTTTCAACGCCTAGGAATCATTTTATCTTTCCCTTAACTTTTTAAAAATTTTAAACCCCACCAAGTTATCGGGCATCGGGGAATTGAGAACAGAAGGTGCGCATGATGAGTGGTGTGCCTGGGGGATGATATAATATAGCATTATTAAACCCCACCGGGTTATCGAGTACTGGGAGGCTTATAATGGAAGGTGTGCATGGTGAGTGGTATATCCAAGGGCCGATACATTATAATAGTATTACACTGGGAGATTGAAATTTGAAGGTGCGCATAAATGTGATATATCTGAGGGACGATACATTATAATATTATGAAATCCATGGGGCTATCGAGCATAGGGAGATTGAAATTTGAAGGTGTGTTTGATAAGTGAGATACTAGGGGGTCAGTACAAGAATAATATAGATTAATATAATAAACCTCGGTGCATTATTTATTAAAATATTATTATTAATTATTCTATGGAATGACGGAGCTTGGGAATGGTAAAAATGCATATTTGATATACCCGAGGTGGTTAAATAAAATGTTAACATTACCCCAAAGGAAAAATGGAAAGTAAACTCTCGACATTTACCGAGCTGGTGAAATGGATTAAGAAAAATGTCATTACATGGAGTATTGAATTAATAAGGATTAATTAACAATAATGTGGATTAAATAAATAAAATCTTAAGGCGTGGGATTTTAATGTAATGTTCTTTAAATTAACTTAATAAGACTGTAAGGTGTGGAGGGTGCCGATCCACATGTGCTACGTGTCAAGCCAGGTGGCAGGTCCAAATTGGTCCACGTGTCCATGGTGCTATCTGGACTACTGACATATTTCCTATCGATAATTTTGTGATGTGGTGGTGTCGGAATGGGCCGATACCCAGTAGGTCGATATCGACATATCGAGTATGAGTAGAATGTAAGTCAAGTGGTGTTAAGTGTAGAGGAGTCAAGGGCCTCGATGGGTGGATTACCACGTGGGTGTTGTGTTAATAGCCACATCAAAAAACATGTATGCGCCATATGTACCACGTTGATGCCACGTGGGATTGAGAGGGATTTGGAAATAAGGCCTAAAACTTTAGGAGGCCATGACTTTTGATCCAAAGCTTGGATTTGAGCTTGGTTACAGACATTGGAAATCTCTTGACGAGCATAAGATGATGGTGCCCTCGAAAATAGGCTTCGAGATGGATAAGGAAAGAAATTTTTTTGATACCCCACCCCTTTAAGCAAACCTAAGGGGTGGTTAGGTTACAAGTTGTAAAGGGATTTGTTGTACATGCCCGGAACAAGATAAAGATAAAGTTCCGTTTTATTTGTTGTATATATATATATATATATATATATATATATATATTACCAAGATAAATTATGGAACAATGACCTCTTTAGACACTAGATAAGTCAAATTGCATTGGTTGTTACAAATTTACAACAGTAAATAGTTATATAACAATAATAAATGATTTGCAACAACAATAATAATTAATGCTAAGAAATACCACAATTGACCATAAAAAGTAAGCATTTAACCAATAGAATATTATCCAATTACTAGATATGATTTATGAACAATTTAAGCCACTTGTAATTAGGTGTATGCAACAAATTAAGACAATTTCCAGTGGCTATAGCAAACTTTTGTAACATCTACAATAATTATTGTGAGTTTTCTAGAGTTAGGGTTAGTATAATTAGGAGGACACTTGAGAGATTTAGAAAAATGGTTTTAACAACTACCTTCACCACAAGATCGCTTCTAGAGCAATGTCATTGTCATGCTAGGGCCTATGAAGTCGCAAATTCATATGTACTTGAATATTGATCTAATTAAAACCAAGATTTAGAGTCTAAACCCTAAGGTGCAAGCACGTTTGGGCCAAAGGCCATAGACTTTGAGGAAAATGATATCTAGGGAGCAAACACATTTGGGCCTTAGATATCATTTTCCCCTTCTTGTAGCTTCACTTAGGTCAAGGATCAATTGTCTAGGGATAAAATCCTAAAGTGCAAGCACTTTTGGTATTTAGGATTCTAACCCTAGCAAGGACGTTTCGCTAACTTGGACAAATAAAAATTTATGAGGGGAATAAGCACTTATGTTCCCCTCTTAGGCTTTCAACAAAACAAGACTTCTTGCAACAAAATAACAATTTTACCATTTACATCGATAAAATACCATAGAATTGCAAAAAATTACTTACTTTGTCCAAGAAACCAAGAGCATAAAACACTAATTGTAGAAATATCCATACAACATGAACAAAATCATCCACAAGAGACCTCCTTCAAGCATAGTGCACAAGAGAAAAGACCAAGAATGGTTGATATAGAGAACATGCTAGAAGTGTTACCCCACAAAGGTGAGGAGTGATGATAAAAAAATAAAAGGCTAGTGATAGCCTTCTCATATTAGGCTAGCCTAGCAAATTTGTCCACCAATATAACATAATATTTAACTCAAGTGGGGTCGACTCCTCATTTGTCCTTTACAAAATACAAAAATGCAAAAAATACATCATAATAGGCCACATGTGTGTGACGTCAAGCCCTCT
Source organism: Picea engelmannii (assembly GCA_009831015.1). Taxonomy (NCBI): domain Eukaryota; kingdom Viridiplantae; phylum Streptophyta; class Pinopsida; order Pinales; family Pinaceae; genus Picea; species Picea engelmannii. The sequence continues at coordinate 179,163 of ML783751.1, forward strand.
AGGGCAAGGAGGAGGCCTCCAAAGGCCATGTGGCACCAATCAAGAGTGAAGTGATGGAAAATTATGTAACTCCTCACCCAAGGTCATGCCAATCATCATTAGTACCCCATATGTCCATCAAAACCTAGCTCCATCAAACCCTAAAATATGAGATCATCATCAAATGAGGGCTAACGTCAAGGATCCAAGGTGCTATATCTAGGCTAGAGGGAGTTGCTTCCTGTCTCTCCATGGTGTCTCACTATTTGATACTGCAACATCCCTGATCCAGTGAATAATAAGCCCTGGGGTACTCTGCCTAGCCTATGGGCTTTCAACCCATATGTGTGCCATCATCATCAAATATTCTCCAACCAAGCCCATCTATCCATCATCCAATGTTCCAAGGATGTGAGAGCTAATGTATGAATATGGCGAGTCAATGCTCTACATCACACGTGCCAAAGTCCTACAATAAAGGGACAACGTCCTAGGTACAAGCCCAGGATGTCCCTCAAATAACCATTTCAGGGCGATATGAAACAAATCAAGGTATAAGACAAGGTAAACCAATGTTCATAAGAGATGTTATTCCTTAAAACATGCAAAGTAAGCTGTCACTTAAGATGTAATCCATGTGAACAATTTACCTCATTATCCACTTCAATTGTCACACTATCCCAAGACCTCATGTGAGTTGGAAAGTTTAAGTATGGGAGGGCCTTCATCCAACCCTATTAGGTGTGACAACTTTGTCAGGAAATAAAATACCCAGGTAGAGGGATAGGTCCCGAGGGAAGCATGAAATTAAAAAACCCTTCAAGAGCAAGTGTGATAGTGATATGGATTAGGTCTTACTTCATGGATTATGGTGTCATTAAATCCATTTCTATGAGTGTCTTTGTAGAGGGAGCGCTTGCTTCTTGAGATACCCTTTCCTTGATACTTTTTTAATTCTAAACCCATTAATTTTCCTTTTGATACCCAATTATCATTTATAAGTACCCTTTAAAATGTTTCAAGCTTCATTCCTTTATTTTTTACTAGGATATAGTTCTTTATAATTTGTGCATTCATTCACATCAGGACAAGGGTGATTACCATTAGAGGGGGTAGAGCTCAAGCTAGCCTGAGGATTTTATGGTGGCCTTATCATTATAGCATAACATGTATATATGGAGAAATTGCATTAACCTCTGGGCCTTCAGCCCCTTCTTCTCATGAGATAATGGACCATGACCCATTATCGAAGTTCAATACACTATAAGAGGATCCACGATGGAAAGTGTTAATTATGGCGGGGAATAGAAAATTACCCTTGTGAGGCGCCCCCAATACTTCTCCTTTTCCCTAGGTGATGAAAACATGGGAATAGGGCATAGAATTTTACCACCAAGGTGAAACGAGGAAACTAACACAATTTCCCAATCTAGTGATCCATTATCTGACTTCAGCCAAAGATCCTCATCGACATGTCCAACAAATTAAGCAAAACAATTTGCATGAAAGAAGGACTAACATACCTCATGGTGAAATTATATTTCCATCTCCCATACACTGGGTCACTTGGATGTGATGAGCATTGGTTGACCTGTTGTTGGCCCTGACCAAGTTTTGAGGAACACTTTGTCATCTTTGACCGTTTTTTGGACTTCGACAGCTTGTCAAAGATGGTGCGCAATGCGAAGTGGAAATCATGGAAGCTAGACCCCTTTTTTGGGTTTTTGGGGATAATGTAATGGGAAAGGGATGTCATCTCGTGGGTTTACCCACGCTTAGGCCCACTTTTGTATGTATAAATAGATATGAAGTAGATGTGAAGTAGGTGAAATTGCTTAGTGCAATTGGTAGTGCATCTATGCGATGTTGAATAAGTGCTCCGTGCAAACTGTGTAAGGCTTGCAGGGCTAAGTGCAAGTTAGTGTGAGGTTGCTATAGGAAGCTAAGTGCTGTAAATCAAGGAAGAAGGATCTAGCAAGCTATGCAGATCTTCTGTCCTATGCGAAGAGGATTTTGGATGGCTCTGTGCTGTAACCTGATTAACTGAAGCTAATAAAGAAGAAGACTTTGTGGACGTAGCCCCATGGTGGGGGTGAACCATGGTAAATCTGTGTGTTGTGCTCTGTGCCTCGACCTAATGTGTTTGTCTCTTCCTTTGCTAAGTGCTTTGAAGTGTTTAGATAGATCTATTTATGCTTTGTGCTTCTGAGATATGAATTAATGTTAGATTTGGTACATAAGATGCTTAGTTCTTGATTTGCCGAATCTAATCTATATTGTTGTGGCTAAGTGCTGAATTATCTTAGATCTAAGTACATACTACGATGCTCCGTGCTATCTGCGAAGTATCATAAGGGTTGAATATTGATGAATAATATATGCTAGGTGATTGCTAAGTGTTATAATCACATATCTGTGTCCCGGTTAAGGTTGTAGACACTTGAGTCTTGCAACCACCCTTACCTCTACCTCGGGTGAGACTTCATTTTCTTCGCAAGTGTTGCTGAAAGGGCCGATAGTTAGGGTTTTGTTGGTGCAATGATGTAGCGTTTAACCCTGGGTCTGTCCCTATGCCAACAAATGGTTCCGTTGCTGGGACCTGAAACTATGATTGCTTGGAACTGAGCAGAAGAATATTTTTGCAAAGGTTCATCCTGAAATTGTGAAAGCTCTGTGAGTGGATCTATGCCCTAGTGCGTAGTGATCCACTTGATCTAAAAAGATCTGTTCAGAAGAAGGAAGGTTAGTTCTGAAGGAAAGAAGTCAGATTTGCAAGAAAAGAGGTTGATACTGAAGAAAATAAGTAAGATCTGTAAGCTCTATGCTCTGATAAAGGTAAGAATAGTTAAAAGTTCTTAGATATGGAAGCTTTGTGCCCTGTAGAAGTAAAAGAAGTGGGAATTTTTGTTTCTAAAGTATGGATTTAGGTATGCTTGATAGATTTTGTCCTAGCTTGAAAACTAGGGCATTTTTAGATGAAAGAACGTTTGATATGAATAGATCTGATAAGAATAATGAAAGGTATGTTATACTTATGAATAGAAAGAATTTTTGGACTAACCAATGGATGCAGGATCCTAGAAAGAAATTTTTGCAGGCTAGCCATTATGACCCTAGCGCACAGTGCAAGAAAAGTTGGGGATCATTGAAGAGAAAGAGAGGATTAACTCTTTGTTACAGTTGCAAAAGACCAGGACATCTTGCTAAGGAATGCCCTGGGAGAAACCCTAGTTGCCTCTGTTGTAAGGCTATGGACCATGAAGTATTGGATTGCCCTAGAATGATTGCTAGACTTGAAAATCTGAATATGGAGCAAGCAAACTCCGAAGGAGATCAAGAGAATAAGATTATAGAAGAACCCCATAAAGAATCAGAGATTATGTTACTGAAAATGAAAGAAACCCTGGATGAACATAAAGATGTCAGTTTGTCAGATATCTTCAAAGAAAAGGAGAAAATCGAAGTAAGAATAGGAGACTTTGACATTGACTGTGCTCTAGATGAGGGAACACAGATGAAAATTATGACAGAAAGTACTTGGGAAACCCTAGGAAGTCCTGCTATGGTTCCTTCACTAGGAAAGATAGGGTTGTTTAAAGGAAAAATGGTAACCTTATGTGGCGGGATTACCCAGATAGCTATGAGTACCCATGGAGCTTCGATAGAGGAAGAATTCGAAGTTATTAAATTTATTGAGGACCATGCCCCATTTCCAGCTTTGTTAGGCAAGATATGGATTAAAAAAGACCAGATCCAGAGAAAAGAAGAAAAGGAAGCCTTAGAACATAAGAAGCAAGAAATCATGGAATTTATGACTAGAAGGATCACCTACTTGATGGAAGAACAAGAGAACAAATCTAAGCTATTAAACACCAGAGACTTGGATGTCGAAGCTATAAGAGCATTAGAGGAACCACAGAAGACTGAAATACCTAATCCATATGATGAAGGAGTATTAACCTTGGATCTGAAGAAAGAAACTTAGCATCATGAAGTGACTATGTCGAGAGAAGATACGACTCAGATGACCGAGACGAAGCTCACTGGGAAGAAGGCTAGGAAGATAAGTAAGAAGAGAGACAAGATCGAAAAGTTACAGAAGATTCCATAGAAAACTTCACAGAAGGAAAAATTACAGGAATTGAGCTTCACTGGGATATCAGAACAACGACATATGGCACTTCACCATGGAGAAGCAATATAGCCGTTGGACCGATATACCCGTTCAACTTCCGCCCCGAATGGACATAAAAACATTAAAGGATCACCACCAAACCATTGGAACATGCCATAACGGATGGATCAACGTTCATGGAAGCTTCATACCCATTGCAAGCAGACCGTTGACAAATTTCCTATTTAGCTCGTCACACCATGCCCGAAGAACACATTTGCCAACTGAAAAATCGAAGCCCGTAGAACTAGTGATTGTATACAGTAGTCGTTGCAAGCATATTGTTCATCCTAGTGTAGTATTTTGAGATCATCGTGACCTCGATTATCTTTCCCGAGTGCGTATGTCTGACGAGCTCACTGCACTTGAGGAATCCATCACAGAGGTCCTTCTTGATTTAATGACTGAGAGAGCCATGTTGGAAAGAATAATTTCCACCGGAGTCCAAGCATCATCAACGAGAGGAGTGAAAGCCTCCTCGTCGACTACTCAAGCAGGAACATCTCAAGTCGACGTAGAGAGAGGAACTAAGCATAAGGATGGCATAGCCAATGTGAAGTTAGTGCCATCCATCCTACTAGATTACATACCCCCTCTGAGCGGTGAGATCAATAGGGAAAGTGTCCCTAAAGACTTTATATACAGCCTAGTCACTGCATATCTACCGAAAGGAGTACGCACCTATCGCGTAGATCAAGACAAGGTTACATCATTGAAGTTTTGCAACTTCAACCTGGGGGACCGTAAAGTTTACAGCATGCTCACCCCGTATAAGTACTTGACAAGATCTAAGGGAAAGAATTCAAATATCATCCCTCAACAATGGACGATGAACCTCATGTAGTCTACTTTTCTCAACGTTATGAAAATACCACACTTCGACAGACACTAGGAGGTGAATGCTTGTGTAAAATTGCTGCTAGCAAGCTACCATGGAGGATACCTATGGTTAGATCATAGCATAATTGTTGATCCAACGCTGATCAATAGGATCACCGGGCTTAGCATGCATGGCCCTGATCCCCATGAGTACTATCCTAGAAATACCGTAGACCGTGCTCTTGCACATAAGATCAAAGAATCCTATGGCGATGTTGAGAAAGGCATGAGAGGATACAAGGTAGCTTCTATTGAAAGTAGCGTAGTGTGCCTCGCATGCCAACTGATCGCAGGGAAGTTGGTATGCAAGAATCAACCAACACAAGTATCTGGATTTGTAGTTGACCTCACAGGAAAATGCGCAGAGGGACTACAGATGAATTGGGTGAAGTACCTGGTGAATCAACTGGAGATTGACTACAGAGAAGCCTAGGATCAGGGGCATGGATTCCATTTTAGATGGCTCCTGATACTAATCGCTTTTGTTGCATGGGAGCTACCAGAAGGCGCAACCTTCCCGAACCTTGACCCCTTTGAGCCACTAGCCGCGAAGTTCAGTACATTATGGTACTCGAACGACATGAGAAATCAATGGAAATCGAATGCCATTTTCCACACGTACTATAACCAATTGAAAGAAACCATAAGGAGTGAACCTCGCATAGCCCCGAAACACTTTACAGATATTCTGATCTCTGATAAAGTTCAACATGGACCGCTAGTTTATATACCTAACCCCATGTGCTGATGAGCACCAGGAACAACTTCAGTCCTATTATAAGCTGACAGAAGAAGACCTGAAAGATATCACCAAGGAATGGTCGATGAACCTCCTTGTTTTAGCAGACCCCACAGAATGTCTGACATCAACAACCCCAGAACTACGTAGGATACACCTGGGCCCAGTAAGACAAAGAAAGAAAAGATGACGAAGAAGATTGAAGAATTCCAGGATGTTGACAATGTATCTGTAAGGACAGCTTCCATTACACTAGATGAAGAAGGTGATGACAAAGAAGGTACAGAAACTGAACAATAGAAAGTCAAAGTGCCACTGCCTAGGGACGAAGAAGACTCATCAAAGAAAAGGAAGGTCTCACCTCTGAAGACTTCATCCAGAAAGAAACCAGGAACCCCTGTAACCAAGATGCAAACTACCCTCACGTTGGATGACTTTGATTTCATTGTTGCGGCGGTCAATGATGCTTCGAAGGAAATCATAGAGAAGTAGGAGGTGAAGCAGGAAAAAATGTATAGCCAATTGAGATCATGCTCCAAGGAGTACAACAAGAACTCCAGTCTAGCCGAGCAATCTCTATTGCACCTCTGCCAGAAGGAACAACAGAAGTGGGAGATGAATTAGTTCAGCTCCGCAAGATTGCTGAAACAGTCGAAGTACGCCTTCGACATGCTCAGGAGGAAAAAGTGCAGGCCACCCAGGACCTAAAGAAAGCATAGGTGGAAATCAAGCCGTGCAACAAGAGAAGAATGCTTTCCAAGAAAAATTTGAAGAAGACAGAGCAAATATCCAAAAAGAGAAAGAGCAGCTGCTCGCAAAGCAGATAGGAATTGAAGAAGCAGTCAACAGAGAACTTCGCTCTGTAACCATCTTAGAGAAGAAGGCCAAAGAGCCCATAGAGCACCAAGTGATGAAGCTAGCAGAAGTTATTCAACAACTTCAACAAAGCCTCATGGAATTAGAGCTTCAAACCATACCACAGACTCCATAAGAAGTGTGTGACCAACGAGAATTGAATGCTCAGAGCGCAGTCTAGCGGATTAAAACACTTGTTGCAGAATGTAAACAACTAAGTAACAGAAGCGCGTAGATACATGAACAACTATATGAAGACCCAGAGTTGAATAAACTGGAGTCCGAACTCCAGGAAGCAAAGAAACACGCAGATACAATACAGGCGTAACTCAAGCTCCTGTCACCCATCGAGAAGATGAAGATATCCCAGGAATAATGCACTGCCGAACAAATCGTTCTTACCACGCAGAAAAGAGTGATGGAAGTCACCCAGAAACTCCAGCAAAGCCAGGAGGTGGCCTACCTACTATTTGAAGAAATTGAAGGCCAAGGAACACTACTAGAACAAGTAGTTGTTACATTCGTGCAACAACTGGAAGGACCTATCAGCAAAGTGGTTTTTCAGGAATTCGCTGAGCAAGAAGCAGTAGCACAGAGACAAGTCGAAGCATCTCGAGCCAAGCTCGATACCTTTGAGGCAAAGTTACCCAGACCTGAGTGACTCGGGACGAGTCACAGGTGAGTGTTGGGGGCCTGTTGGCCCTGACCAAGTTTTGAGGAACACTTGGTCATATTTGACCGTTTTTGGGACTTCGACAGCTTTTCAAAGATGGAGCGCAACGCGAAGTGGAAATCATGGAAGCTAGACCCCTTTTTGGGTCATTTTTGGGTTTTTGGGGATAATGTAATGGGAAAGGGATGTCGGCCCGTGGATTTACCCACGCTTAGGCCCACTTTTGTATGTATAAATAGATATGAAAAGGATGTGAAGTAGGTGTGATTTCTTAGTGAAATTGGTAGTGCATCTATGTGATGTTGAATAAGTGCTCTGTGCGAACTATGTAAGGCTTGCAAGGCTAAGTGCAAGTTAGTGTGAGGTTGCTATAGGAAACTAAGTGTTGTAACATAAGGAAGAAGGATCTAGTGAGCTGCACAGATCTTCTATCGTATGCGAAGAGGGATTTGGATGGCTCTGTGCTGTAACCTAATTAACTGAAGCTAATAAAGAAGAAGACTTTGTGGATGTAGCCCCAGGGTGGGGGTGAACCACGGTAAATCTATGTGTTGTTCTCTGTGCCTCAACTTGATGTGTTTGTCTCTGCCTTTGCTAAGTGCTTTGATGTGTTTAGATAGATCTATTTATTCTTTGTTCTTCTGAGATATGAATGAATGTTAGATCTGGTATGTAAGATGCTTAGTGCTTAATTTGCCGAATCTAATCTATCTTGTTGTGGCTAAGTGCTGAATTATCTTAGATCTAAGTACATACTGCGATGCTCTGTGCTATCTGTGAAGTATCATTAGGGTTGAATATTGATGAATAATCTATGCTAGGTGATTGCTAAGTGTTATAATCACAGATCTGTGTCCCAGCTAAGGTTGTAGACACCTGAGTCTTGCAACCACTCCTGCCTCTACCTCGGGTGAGACTTCATCTACTTCACAGGTGTTGCTGAAAGGGCTGATAGTTAGGGTTTTGTTGGTGTGCTGCTGTAGCATTGAACCCTGGGTTTGCCCCTGTGCCAACACCTATAGTTGTAAACATAAATGAGGGGGCCTACTGGTTTTCCATATGTGGACATGTTGATCATCATCATGGTTGGGATCATTGTCTCCATGTCCATGAGACATGATATACTCTAGTTACCCCTAGGCATGGGAGGGTAACATGGCCTTCAAATAAGGGGATATCAAAGTTAATTTGTACCTTGTGTTGATATTATGGTAGTTGCGGGAGGTATTAACCTCCACATGTAACCTTTGACAAGATTGGAATATCTCGGGAAGTAAGAGAAACCCTAAAATGTTGGATAATAACCCTAGGAGATAATTTGACTCAAGAGAATAGTTAATATTCAATTATTAGCCTCCAGAAAGAGAAGTCGGCCCAATAAAGTGAGATAGACTAGTATAAATAGAGGGCACTAGAGCTCATTTGTTATACACACTCTCACAACTGCATAAGACCAGTGGTGCACAAGTTTGGAGAGAAACTGATCCATATTTTATGAGCAGGATGAAATGAAAACATATTATTATCAAAAGATTCTTAACATAGAATAACATATATACAGTAAATTGGTTTCTATTCAATAAGGAAATAAGTCGAAACTCTAAAATGCTGCGGAAAACAAGCTTGCTAGAATGGCGTCGGCTTATCTATGAGAAGAGATGTGACGACTGCGCTCATTCACAAGAAGATGATTACAATGAGGCTCTGAAGGAATTTTTACAATAAACAGGAATGTCAAAAACCCTAGAATCCAAAAACTTAACCCTAGGAGATGAAGCGCCAAAAGTCACGTGGGCCTCGTTTGGTAAAGTTAGTACATCAACTTTCCGGGGACACAACTTTTACATACGATCTCCGTTTTAGGCGCACGATAGCCCGTTGGAAAGGTCTATCCGAGGAATACACATGTTTCCATCATATTGTAATTTTAATTGTAGTTTGTCTATGGTGAGCCCTAAAAACGTTGTTTAGGGCCTCAAAACGGCCCCAGAAGCCAGGGACCCGAAAACTAGGAAAAAACTGTCAAACTGGAACACTGCCAATATGAGCTAGTTGGAATAGGTGGGAGGCCACCGAAATCCATCTAGGTCAATCCTCCCCCCTTAGGAATAAATGGTCTCCATTGCGTTGATTTCCCCCATCAAATGATGAAATTTCTGCTAAATTTTGCCCCTAGTGAGCCACTTGCCTTGGTGCAGGAGCTTCCCTGTTTTGACAACTCGATAAAGTTGGATCCTTTATTGGTGAGTTCCCTTGACTTGTTTGTCCACAATATGATCATTTGATTCCTATTGTATGCAGTCAAGGTTGAGCTTTGTTGGTGTTAGTTGTTTTTCTATCTATGAGGTGTCGAATAATGGTGGGAAATAAGGTTGAAGGAGATCCACATTGAACACTGGGTGAAAACATAGGAAATGAGGAATGTTGAACTCAAAATCATTATCACCCACAACCTTGGTGATGGTGTATGACCCATAACAAAGTGGGCAAAGCTTCTGATGGGGTCTTGTAAGGCATTCTTTCTGAAAGTGCAACCAAACTTTGTCGCCCACCTGAAACTTATGTGGCACCCGATGTTGATCATGGTGCTGCTTGTACTTATCATTGAACTTCTGTAGGATATATTGAACCTATTGGCAGATGTACTGGATCCTCTCAATGAACCGGGTGGCTTTTTCAGCTTTAGTTGGAGCAGGAGATGAGTCGGTCGAGGTGACCGTAAGGGGTAGTGCAACATCTATGGGACCCAATGGTTTCCCAACCCCACCTGAAAGGGGTTGTGGCCGGTTGAGCTATGCATGGCTTGGTTGTAGCTATGATGGAAATAGGGAAGAATCTCATCCCACATGCGAGGGTGCTTGGAATTATACATGCGGAGGATATGCACTTCGATTTATGACCTTGATTTGGCCATCTATCTGGGGGTGGAGGGTCGTGGATTTGGTGAGATTGGTGTCCAGCAGTGACGAGAAGCTCGACCAAGATGTGATGAGAAATCGACTTTCCCTATGTGAGACAATGGTTTGTGGGATTACAAAATGTACCCAGACTCGTTCAAAGAAGAGCTTGGTAGTGGCCTCTACTGTGATGCTCTTCTTGTAGGCGACCATAATTGCCATCTTAGAAAAGCGATCAACAACCACAAAAACACATTGATTTCCCCGCTTGGTGGACATGAGGCCCGACATGTAGTCCATTGAGATGGATTCGCATGGCTTGTTAGGAGTAGGAAGAGGTGTGCATAGGCCCTATTTATTAGTGGCCGGTTTGGCAATAGCGGAGGCAGTGTAGGACCTAATATACTTTTTGACCTCCTGTCGAAGTTTCAGCTAGTAAAAATGTTTCTGCAACATTGCCACTGTCTTTTTGACATCGAAGTATCCTGCCACCTGACTGTAGTGGGCATCCTAGATCAGCTTCGCTCGCTTGCTTGATGGAGCCTAGATATGTCCCAAACAACACAACAACCCATCCTGAAGATGGAAATTAGCGACAACTACGTTTACGCCCAACATTTGGTAGGTGGTGGCGAAGTCCGGGTCTGTCTCATAGAGTTGGGGCCATCTAGAGGTCTCATGGATGCAAGAGTCTAGCACCATGGTGAGTGATGCGACTAGTGGTCTTCTGAGGAAATCAATGACACGGTTGGTGCTTCCTGTTTTATACTTGATGTTGAGGTGGAATTGCTGCAAGTATCTGGACCAATTCTGATGGCAGTCATTTTGCAATTTTCCTTGTGTCTGCATGAACTGAAGTGGCTTATGATCGGTGTGGATGACTGTCTCCTTCCCAATAATGTAATTTCTCCACTAGAAGCAGGCTTGCATAATGGAGTACATTTCTTTGTCATAAGTAAGGTACTTACGGACAATGTATGATAGTGTATCACTATGATAGGCCATGGGGTGGCCGTGTTGAGTGAGAATGATGCCCACAACATAGTCTGAAGCATCTATCTCTATCTCAAAGGGCTGCTGCAGGTCCGATAGTGAAAGTACTGGGGCTGAGCACAAGAACTGCTTCAACTCATCGAACTCTTGTTGTTGGGACCGACCCCACACAAATTTCACATTACCACCACCCCTGGTTACTGGGTTGAGGTCCCATGCAATATGGGAGAATCCCAACATGAACCTGTGGTAGAAATTGGCAAGGCCGAAGAAGCTCTGAAGCTCAGTGAGTGTGGTTGGGTTGGCTAGTCGCGGATGGCTTGGATCTTGGCTGGATCCACATGCACACCATGCTGATCAATGATGTATCCTAGGTAATGGACCTTGTCCATGCTGAAGGAGCATTTTTCCAAGTTGGTGTATAGCTTGTGCTATCGTAGGGTGTGAAAAACCTATTGAATATGCTGCAAGTGTTATGCCCAAGTCTTGCTGTAAATGAGAATATCATCCAGATACACCACTACAAAAGTATTGGTGAATGGTCGCAAGATATCGTCCATCATCCTCATGAAAGTGGCTAGAGAATTTGTCAAACCAAAGGTCATGACCAACCATTCAAAAAGACCTTCCTTTGACTTGAAGGTGGTCTTACATACATCTGTCTGTTCTATTGAGACTTGGTGGTAGCCAGACTTCAGATCAATCTTACTGAATATTTGGCCCCTGTGAGCTGATCAAGGAGGTCGTTGATTCGGGGAATTGGGTACAGGTTTCTGACTGTGACTTTATTTAGGGCTTGATAATCAATGCAGAGTCGCTAGGTTCCATATTTCTTCTGTACCAAAATGATTGGGCTCCCACAAGGCGATGAGCTGGGATGAATGTGCCACTTGTGGAGAAGTTCTTGGATATGTCGCTTGATCTCCTCATTCTCTAACATAGAGTGGCGGTATACTGGCCCATTGGGAAGAGGTGCACTGGGGGTCATATCGATGGGGTGCTTGACCTGATAGTGTAGAGGTACCCCGGTCGGTGAGGAGAAATTATCTGAGTATTCTTCCACGACCTTATCCACTTGCTTCTACTGTGTGGAGACGTTGTCCACAAAGAACCTGGATGTGGTTGTGATATTTCGCTCATTCCGAGAGAGAATCATGAAGAATACAAACTTCCCCATCTGATAGATGACCTTCCTGCATTTGTTGGCAGAGATAAAGGAAATAACACTAGGTGGGACTGCTTCGGGTATCCTGTACAATTTCTTGTTCAAAGTAATAATAACACTGCGAGGCCTAGACTCATATACAACATGTCATTTCCATAAATATGGTTGGACCAAAATAATATTACAAAATTTGAGAGGGGAAGCATCACGCAATACCTTGTCTTTGAAGGGCTTGATGCTGTATGACAAGCGACATTGTTGGCTGACGCGAATGTCGCTTCCTTGGTAGAGCCATCCAATGGTGTAGGGCTGCATGTGTGACATTGTCGATAGGGAGAGTTGCTTGCAACCTCTGCTGAGATGAGGTTCTTCTGGCTACCTCTATCAATGATGAACTGTAGTAGGGTACCCTTCACCCACATTTGTGAATGAAAAAGGCCCTCGCCTTCCCTTGGCTCATCTGGTTCACTGGGATGGAGCTTGGTGGTAGCAACGGTAGCACTGGGTTCAACGTCAATGATCCGTCTCCCCCTTTCTAGTTCTGACTCAGAGTGGAAACCTGCATATGATTCAGAGGCTTTCACCTCAGCCACAAGTGACTTCTTTGAGCGGAAATCAATAGTGTTATGCCAGGGGATCTCATGGAAGTCACACCACTTCCCGATATATTTCTTTCTATTTCCGGTGTCCTTCTTTGCTTGCATCCTACACTTATTTTCTTGAGGCGGTCCGTCTTTTCCCTGTCATTTTTTCTATGGGTTGGGGCCACCCTTTCCTAGATTTTGTTGTGAGGGGTTCCCAGGCCCAAATTGTCGCATCCTTTGTTTTAGCTTCTGCTCGATTTTGATGACATATCGATAGGCCGCGCACAAGGATGAGATGTCCAAAAACTCCATTTTGGACTTTATGTATCTATGCAAATTGCTGTGATACTTGAGCACCAAATGTCGCTCAAAATCCTTGATACCAGCTTGGTGCGCAAGGTATGGAAAATATTTGTGAACTCGGGCACTGCTTGGTCTCTTTCCTGCCACAATGTCGTCCATTTTGTGTACATGTTGTCATAACTTCCAACATGGTAGTATTGTTCCTTAATAGTATCCCTGAAGGATTCCTATGTGACTATGACTGTAAATAATGAGGGTTCCTCTGTTTCCTTCTGCTCACAGAAAGTTTCCCACCAATATTTGACATGGGGAACGACTTTGAGGAGCACAAAAGTAATGTTTTCTCTATTCGAGAAGTTATGGAAAGAGAAATACCCTTCTAGAAGATTCAACCATTTTTCGACAACATCTGCGTCTATCTAACCTTCAAATATAGGAATATCGAAGTTGATTTGTATCTTGAAGGGGGTAGCATGTCCATTTGAGGAAGATGCGTTGCCTGTTGCTAGCCATCGAAGGATTTGCGCAAAACTATCCATCATATCATTCCTCTATTGCGTGAGGGATTCCTCAAGCAACATTTTGAAGGGATCTCCTGTCCCGTCGTCTTTCTTTTCTTCCTCCATGAGAGGTCGCTGCATGCGAGAGATTCTTTCCTCAAGAGAAACAAGCTCGAGACCCAATTATTTGTACCCTGACCTCATTGGGGACATGCATTAAGAACGACAAGGAGAAGACCACTCCGATACCACTGATCCAGATTTTATGAGAAGAAAAAAATGAATAAAGATTATTATTAGAAGATGCTTAACACAAAATAACATATATACAGTAATCTGGTTTCTATTCAATAAGGAAATAAGCTAAAATTGTAAAATGTAGCAGAAAACAAGCTTGCTAGAATGGTGGTGGCTTATCTTTGAGAAGAGATGCGACAACTGCACTCATTCGCAAGAATATGATTATAATGAGGCTCTGAAGGACTTTTTATAGTAAACAGGAATTTCAAAAAACCTAAACATCCAAAAACGTAACCCTAGAAGATGAAGCGCCAAAAATCATGTGGGCCCCATTTGGGTAAGTTAGTACATCAACTTCCCGGGGTCGTAACTTTTGCATACGATCTCTTTTTTAGGCGCACGATAGCCTATTGGAAAGCTGGTATATCCAAGGAATACACATGTTGCCATCAAAGTTGAAGTTAAAGCACAGTTTGACTATGGTGAGCCCTAAAAATGTTGTTTAGGGCCTTAAAACGGCCCCGAAAGTCAGAGACCCAAAAACTAGGAAAAAACTGCCAAACTGGAAAACTGCCAAAATGATCTAGTTGGAATATGTGGGAGGCCACCGAAATCCATCTGGATCAATCCTTCCCCCTTAGGAAGCAATGGTCTCCATTGCGTTGAGTGCCCCCATCAAATGATGAAATTTATGCTGAATTTGGCCCCGGGTGAGCCACTTGCCTTGGTGCAGGAGATGCCCTGCTTTGACAACTCAATAAATATGGATCCTTTGCTGGTGAGTGCCCTTGACCTATTTTTCCACAATCTGATCATAGGATTCTTGTTGTATGCAATTGGGGTTGATCTCTATTGGTGTCAGCTGGTATGCTACCTATGAGGTGTCCAATAATGGTGGGAAATAAGGTCGAACGAGATCCACGTTGAACATTGGGTGCAGGCCAAGGAAAGGAGGAATGTCAAGCTCAAAAGAATTATCACCGATAGTGTAACATTACCAACCACCAATAGGCCAAGAAACAACACTACTCGGACGCTTCTCTTAGCTCCACTAGCTCTAATACCAATATGTAATGTCCCCGGCCACCAACAGGCTGGACAATGCCACTATGGAATACCCTATCTTCTACAAACTAGCTCTGACATACATATATATATATAACATGAATTTATATGAATTTAAAACAATTAACACATAGTTACTGCTACCATATAGATTCAAATGGAATTACGATAATTCAAACATGCAACGGAATACATGATAACATTCAAAAATCACAGACATGCATAACATAAATAATTAAGCACGTAAGTGATACTTATCTTTTAACTTGATTAAAACCACCAACTGCGTGTAGATCTTCCACGAACCTCCCAGCCTTAGACCACACTACTCATCACTCTCAGCAGCGGGTCACCCCTGAGCTGGGATGAAATTCCACCAGGAAAGGGAGTCCTAGGCTAGGCAAGGTCAATAGGAAAGTCACACAGTTTACGAGGAAGGATTCTCTCCCAGGATCCAATTATGACCACTGCTCACATGCCTGACAACCTGTTTCTTCGACCACTCTTTGACTCAGTTCCAAGAAGGTGAGGAAATTAGAAATGGTTTAGTACGGCTCAGGAAAACAGAAGGTAACAACCCAAAACAGTTAAGGTACGAACTCAGATTTGGGCAAGTGTAGGTAGACTGGGTTCACAGGAAAACACATAGGTCGGCTTTTCCCCAGTCCGCGTTTTTAGAGATGCGTGAAGGTGCTGAGGTCATCCACAGAGGCCAAAATAGGTAGACAGATGATGGAAGAATGGGGAGTGAACCCCCAACATGAGTTGACTCTTCATATTTAACTGCATGCACCTAGGTCGACACTTGTCTTCTTGGAGCTGTATGCGTTCCATTTAGAATTCATTCCCTTTCCCAGGAACTTATGATAAAAACATATCCCACTCAACAACTTTTGGAATAATAATAATTTATTATTCTCTTGGACTTAAGCCCCTAGAATTAGTCCCTCTTTCCAACCTCTCAGCCCCCTCTCCTTTACCCAACCTAGTGGAGCTTAGTCCCCCATCACTCTTTCTTCGTGGTCGGTCTACACACAACGATGTTTTTATATTAATAATATGAATATTTACATGTGCGAAACAAGCTCCTGGCCTTTAACACCTAGGCTCTCCGGCCTACTAAAACATAAGTATACCAGCTTATAATTGCTCGACTCACTAGCCTACAAAACATGTTTACAACTCATAATACAAATAGGGCTCATCCTTGGGGTATTACAAGCTCCTCCCCTTATTTTTGCACTGTCCTCAGTGCAACTCATTTACATAACATCAACAAGATTTTCAAAATATTCAAAAAGATGTGGGTATTCTTCCTGCATAGCATCCTCATGCTCCCATGTCCCGTCCTCAGGACCGTACCAGGTCCACTAGACCTTTACAATCCCTATGGCTCGATTCCAGAGATGTTTGCTATTCTGGTCCAATATGCGCACCAAATGCACTTGTAAGACACCTTCTTGCTCCACCTGAATCACATTCCAATCAATAACATGATTAGCATCAGATATATATTTCTTAAGCAATGAAACATGAAACACATTATGTATAGTCATGGATGCAGGCAATGCAAAATTATATGCATTTGGTCCAATCCTTTCTAGGATTTCAAATGGCCCACAATATCTGGCTGCCAAATTGGAACAGTTTCCCAACTTCAGGGAACTTCTGTTGGCTTTCACTTTCAAGAAAACATGATCGCCAACTTTAAAATCCCACATGGGTTCTGTTCTTATCAGCATAACTCTTCTACCTGTCTTGGGAAACCTTTAAATTCTTCTTAATCTTCAGCATTTTCTCTTCCATTTCCTTGAGAAACTCTTGCCCAACTATTACTCTATCGGCTGGGTTATCCCAGCTTACTGGGGTGTTGCACTTTCTGCCATAAAGTGCTCCAAATGGGATCATATTCAGTGATGCTTGATACCCATTGTTGTAGGAAAATTCTACCAAGTGTAGGTAGTTTTCCCATTGGGATGGTTTGTCCATCACATACATCCTTAGCATATCTTCTATCACTTGGTTCACCCTCTCTGTCTGCCCATCAGACTCAGGATGATAAGTAGTGCTGAAGTTCAGATTCATTCCGAATCCTGTGAATAATCCCTTCCATAATTTTGAGGTAAATTTTGGGTCTCTGTCAAACACAATTGTCTTGGGAATACCCTACAATCGTGCTACTTCCCTCATATATATATCGACAACATGAGCTTCCTTGTGAGTAGTCTTCAATGGAATAAAATGGGCAGCTTTCGTAAGCTTATCCACCACCACCACGATGGAATCATGTTGCTTGCCAGATCTGGGAAATCCTGTGATGAAATCCATTGTCACTACCTCCCACTTCCACTCAGGAATGGGCAATGGATGTAGCAACCCAGCCGGGTGCCTATGCTCAGCCTTGACCTTATGGCATTCCATACATCTGGCGATGTATTCTGTAATTTCCTTCTTCATACCTGGCCAAAAGTAATGGCTCTTTACTAATCCCATTTTTTTTCTGATATCCAGGGTGCCCAACATAAGGCACATTATGCATTTCTTTCAAAATCATACTTCTCAGTCCCTAGGAATTAGGTACATAAATTCTACTTTTGTACATGAGTTTCCCATTGGTTCCCAATTTATAATTTTCCACTTTCTGTGGTGTCTCACATTGTCGTAGCTTTGCTACCAATTCCATGTACTGAAAATATGCATTTGCAGCTTTCGAGATTATTCCTTTAATATCGATTTGATATATGATAATGGCCGTATCATGTAGTTCATGTACTCTTCTGATAAGTGCATCAACCACTTTGTTTTCCTTTCCTTTGATATGTTTAATATCAAAGTCATACTCACAAAGAAAATCCAACCACCTGCTTTGCCTAGCATTTAAGGTTGGATGATCAAACAAGTACTTCAGACCATTATGGCCTGTCCTTAGTTCAAACCTTCTCCCCATGAGGTAGTGTATCCACTTCTTTAGAGCATGAACAATGGTTTCCAACTCTAAATCGTGAGTTGCATAGTTCTTTTCATGCTCTTTCAATTTTCTGGACTCATAACATATTACAAATCCATTCTGACTGAGGAATCCCCCTAGTCCTTCTTTGCATGCATCTTTGCACACTACCAAATATTCCTTCTAATCTACAATCCTCAATATTGGGGCACTAGTTAACATATTCTTCAATTGCTGGAAGCTTCTCTCACATTCTTCCGTCCATTGAAATTTCTTCTCCTTCCTTTGCAAGGAAGTGATGGGGTGAGCTATCCTTGAGAACCCTGCAATGAACCTTTTGTAATAGCCAACTAGAACCATAAAGGATCCAAACTTTGACACATTCCTTGGCACTGACCATTCTCTAATGGCCTCTACCTTTTCAGGATCCACAACTATCCCGTCTTTTGAAATGATATGCCCCAAATAATGGATCTGCTTTTTATAAAATGAGCACTTTCTCAATTTGGCATACAGTTGGTTCTCTCTTAGCACTTGCAAAACCATCCCTAGATTATTTTCATGCTCTTCCTCTGACTTGGAATACACCAAAATTTCATCCAAAAAGACTATGACAAACTTGTCTAGATATTCCCTGAATACACCATTCATTAGGCACATGAAAACAACGGGTGCATTTAACAACCCAAAGGGCACAACTGTGAATTCATAATGACCATACCTTGTTCTGAAGGTGGTCTTGCTGATGTATTCATCCTTGATCCTTACCTGGTGGTATCCCGACCTGAGATCTATTTTTGAAAATATATTGGCATCCTTCAACTGATCAAAGAGATCATCTATCCTTGGCAAAGGATACTTGTTCTCAATAGTCACTTTGTTCAATTGTCTGAAATCGATGCACAATATCAACGTCCCATATTTCTTCTTTACGAACGGGACCGAGGCACCCCAAGGTGACACACTTGGGTGTATATACCCCTTCTTTAGAAGCTCTTCAAGCTGCAATTGCAATTCTTTCAGCTCTGGTGTACTCATTATGTAAGGAGTTTTTGACACTGGAGCTGCTCTAGGCATTAGGTTTATAGAGAAATCAATCTCTCTTCGGGGGAAGTTCGGGTACCTCCTGGAATATATCTTAAAAATATTTAATACTACATGGTCTTCAATATTTGACACCTTATCCTTAGGTGCTTCATCCATATGAGCTGCAAATAATTGGCAGCCTTTCCTGTAACACTTCTTCAGCTGCATTGCTGAGATTTCTCTGACAACAATGGCTCTAGGAATTCCTTGGACTGTTCTCTGATTCCCTCCCTCATCTAGATAAGTGAATGCCTTGTTACGACAGTCTAAGATGGCATGGTGCTGGTCCAACCAATCCATCCCAATTAGACAATCATAGGAGCCTAAATGTAAGATGTTCAATTCAGCCCTTGTGCTCAGTCCATTCATGTCCACCGGACAGGACTTAACCAACTCAACAACCTTTCACTTGGCTCTTATAGCCAACTGTACTAACCAAGATTTTCCATGCTTACTTCTTGATAAATGGAAACTTTCCACCATTCTAGGATTTATATAACTATAACTATCTCCTGAATCAATTAGAATAGTAAAGGCATGGTTGTTGATCATACCTTCAATTTCAATCATATGTGACTGATATTCTGCTTGCTTGTTGTCCAGGGATGCATAGATTCTTGGTATTCTACTGCCCATATCTTCCACTGTTTCTGCCTGTTGAACATTGTGGACAACTCTCACTTTGTCACTTCAGTGGGGGCAATCTCTCTACCTATGATTCCCTTTACAACCCCAACATTCCATAGGTGGTTGTCTTGGCATTTATCAACCTACTTCAGCCTTCCTAGGCTCTCTAAAAGATGGTTGTCCTTGAGGACTATTTCTAAAAAAGGGTGGCTTAGTTCCCTTCTTTCTATGATCCATCTTGAATTTCTTCTTATCTTCCCAAGCCTTTTGGAAAGTGGGATTTTCACTTTGCTTCTCATATAATTATTTTTCTCTCCTTATAGTTTCTTCCATAGTTTTAGGATCATCATACTAGATTTTTTTCACCGATGGAATATGGCAGTCCAATTGATACCTTTGAATTTTGACAGTCTCATCTTTGATGAAAGGAACGTACTTCATCAATTCCAAAAACCTTCGTTCATATTCATCAATGGTCATGCTACCCAGCTTAAGTTCGAAGAACTCTTTCATCTTTCTGTCATAGTATCTCTTAGTCAAGTATTTCTTTTCGAAATACTTCTTGAATTTCATCCAAGTAACATTTTTCTCTTTAATGTGCTGCACCTTCATAAGTTGATCCCCCCACATGGATGCCTTTCCTTCCTATTGATACATTGCAATTCTTCCTTTTGCATGAGAGGAATAATTCTGTAGTTGGAAATATTTCCTCATGCCAAGTAGCCATGTCTCGACATCTTCCTCCTTCTTCTGCTCTCCATCAAATGTAGGCGGCTTAATCTTGTTCATTTTTCCCTTCAGTTCATCCACTCCAGATCTCCTATACTTTCTAGTAGAGGATGGGCTTGAACTACTGTGTGCCCTCCTCTTGGAGTGGCCTTGGGAGTGATGATGGTGTCTGTCAACACTTGATTTTATCTTCTCATCAGAGGACCTGCGACTTCCTAATTTACTGGAGTCACTCTCCTTATCTAATTTCCTTTCTATCCTTTCCATACTCCGCATCAACTTTAGGTTGAATTCTCCCTGTTGGTTCCTGGCTTTCATGAGCTTTCTGTTATCTTCTTGGTGAGTCTGAACATATTTCTGCAATATTTCAATGATTTTCATCATGTTTCATTCCTTATCTATCTCTTATCCATGCCCATTGGAGTTCGATCCTTCAACTCCCAAATGAACATCCATCCCTCTAGCTTCTTTCTCTGAGTTGGAAGCGTTCTGTGCCTCCTCCATTTCTATGCACTAAGTGGAAATTCGGTTCAGTTCCAACAATCGTTGACTCTGCAAACACAATGTGCAGTCAACCAAAATTTGTCAGGCCATCAATCCTTAACAAAACCACAGTATTCATAAACTATTCTGGTTCAGGAAAACGTTCATATTTCATTCTTTTTGATTCTTGCTCAATCAAGAACCCTCACATATCTCTTCTTTCTGAGTTCTGCTCTTTTCTCCAACAATTTTTGGGCACTAGCCACTTTCTCTTATCCCCCAAGCCATGCGACCACAGGCCGTGGCCAAGTGATTTATTGATAGGCGCTTACTCGAGACTTCGGGAGTCTCCCAAACACAATACAACAAACTCCCAGAGTTCCGAACTAACGAACTCACGAAATAGGGTGGATCAACAATCCATGACTAGTCGACATACAACGACTGATACCCACTGTGAAACTTCTGTGATCGGAGATTTGGGACTTAGAAGATTTAGATATTCAAAACTTTGGAGCTTCATGTTCTGGATGTTTTCATGCTTGCTTCCTTCCAATCTGTTGAATTCTGAATTTTCGCACTTCTTTACCCTCCGGGTCCACATAGTACAAATGTCACCAACTTAGGTGGTGGAACATGGCATGCTTAGAAAGGTCTATGTCAATCCTGGCGATGTCATCCGACCCCACAACATATACTCTTTCACTTCAGAACTTTGGACTTCAGAAGTTCTCCCCTCAACATACGTTAATTCTCCTGAAATTTGAAATTACGATTTCTCTTTTGCTTCGGAACTTCAGGTTTCAGAAGTTTGTGCATCAGCACATCCCACTTCTTCCGATCATCAAATTCCGAAGTTACGATATGCTCTTTTACTTGATATTACGGTTGAGCTCTTTTCCTCAGATCCATGGTACAGACAGACTCTATTACTTTGCGGATTTCCAAAGGAATTCACAGTTAACTGCCTCACAACATTACCAGTTCTGACGGTCGTGAAGGATTCTCCTTCTCCCGAATAGATCCCAAGGCCCACATTACTCTGCAGCTCAATACCACGTCTATCGTGGTTTTATAATACCGCTACACCTCGTGAGCTTTGTAACACGACCAAGGTAACTTCTTGTCACTTAGAATGCTCTGAGGTTCGAAATTGGTTCCTCTTGACACAATTTCCACCTGAAACCTTGGTTCTCATGACCACTTATCTGGCCCATACAGGTTCAATGTTGAAACCTTGGCTCTGAACTTGAATTTTTCCCATTTTGACAACAATTATTTTTTGAAAATTTTGCTTCAACTTCCACTAACATGGCCCATCCAGGCTCAGTGTTGAAACCCTGGCTCTGATACCAATCTGTATCGTTTCCAGCCACCAACAGGTCGGGCAATGCCACTACTCAAACGCTTCACTTAGCTCCACTAGCTCTGATACCAATCTGTAACGTCCCCAACCACCAACAGGCTAGGAAACACCATTGTGGAATACCATATCTTCTACAAACTATCTCTGACATACATATCTATATAACATGCATTTATATGAATTTAAAACAATTAACACAAAGTTACTGCTACCATACAGATTCAAATGGAATTACGGTAATTCAAACATGCAATGGAATACATGATAACATTCAAGAATCACAGACATGCATAACATAAATAATTAAGAACGAAAATGATACTTATCTTTTAACTGGAGTAAAAACACCAAATGTGTGAAGACCTTCCACGAACCTCCCATCCTTAAACCACACTGCTCATCACTCTCAGCAGTGGGTCACCCTCGAGCTGGGACTAAAATCCACCGAGAAAGGGATTCCTAGGTTAGGCAAGTTCTATAGGAAAGTCACACAGTTTAAGAGGAAGGATTCTCTCCCAGGATCCACTTATGCCCACTGCTCACAAAATATCATTCCCCACATGCATGTCCCACCCCAGGAGTATACACTTTTACTATCACACATTCCATCGGTTACTCCACCTCCCTTACCTTGGGCTTCAGCAACAGGATGGACCAGAATTCTTAGAGATCTATAGCAGCTACGAGACTCCTTTCAGGAGACTCATCTCCTCAGCACACTCTCTCACCTGGAGAGAGTTTCTCACAGGCCTGGCAACTTGGTTCTTCAATCCACAACCACCTCTTTCACCTGGAGAGAGTGTTGCTCACAGGCCTGACAACCTGCTTCTTTGACCACTCTTTGACTCAGTTCCAGCAAGGTGAGGACATTAGCAATGGTTCAGTATGGCTCAGGAAAACATAAGGCAACAACCCAAAATGGTTAAGGTATGAAATTGGATTTGGCCAAGTGCAAGTAGACTGGGTTCAAAGGAAAACACATAGGTCAACTTTTCCCCAGTCCGTGCTTTCAAAGATGCGTGAAGGTGCAGAGGTTGTCCACAGAGACCAAAATGAGTAGAAGGATGATGGAAGAATGGGGAGGAAACCCCCAACATGAGTTGACTCTTCATCTTTAACTGCATGCACCCAGTTTGACACTTGTCTTCCTGGAGCCGCATGCACTCCATTTAGCATTCATTCCCTTTCCCAAAAAATTAGGATAAAAACATATCCCACTCAACAAATTTTGGAATAATAATAATTTATTATTCTCTTGGACTTAAGCCCCTAGACTTAGCCCCTCTTTCCAACCTCTTAGCCTCCTCTCCCTTACCCAGCCTAGTAGAGCTTAGTCCCTCATCACTCTTTCTTCATGGTCAATCTACACGTAGAGATGTTTTTATATTAATAATATGAATATTTACATGTGAAAAACAAGCTCTTGGACTTTAACACCTAAGCTCTCTAGCCTACTAAAACATAAGCCTACCAACTTATAATTGTTTGGCTTACCAGCCTACAAAACATGTTTACAACTAATCTTACAACTGGGGCTCGTCCTTGGGGTATTACACATATCCTTGGTGATGGTGTATGACCCATAATAGAATGGGCAAAGCTTCCGATGGGGTCATGTAAGGCACTCTTTCTACAAGTGCAACCAAAATATTTCGCCCACTTGAAACTTATGTGGAACCCGATGTTGATTATGGCACTACTTGTACTTGTCATTAGACTTCTGTAGGATATCCTGAACCTGTTGGCGGATGTGCTTGATCCACTCAGTGAACTGTGTTTCTTAGTCAAATTCATTTGGAGAAGGAGATGAGTCGACCGAGGTGACTGCAAGGGGTAGTGAAACATCTATGGGACCCAATGGTTGGAATCCCAACCCCACTTGAAAGGGGCTGTGGCCAGTTGAGCTATGTAGGGCTTAGTTGTAGCTATGCTGGACATAGGGAAGACTCCCATCCAATGTGAGAGGGTGCTTGGAACTATATGTGAAGGATATGCATGATCATTCGATTTAGGACCTCAGTTTGGCCATTTGTTTGGGGGTTGAAGGCCGTGGATTTGGTGAGCTTGGTGTTCAGAAGTGACCAGAGGATCGACCAAAATGTGTTGAGAAATCAACTATCTTGATATGAGACAATGGTTTGTGGGATTCCAAAATGTACCCAGACTCATTCAAATAAGAGCTTGGCAGTGGCCTAAGCTGTGATGCTCTTCTTGCTGGCAACCAGAATCACCATCTTAGAAAAATGATCAACAACCACAAAAAAAAGTCATTTCCCCACTTGGTGGATGGGAGGCCCGACATGTAGTCTATTGAGATGGATTCCCATGGCATGTCAGGAGTAGACTGAGGGGTGTACAAGACCTATTTCTTAGTGGTCGGTTTGGAAATAACGGAGGTAGTGCAGGACCTGATATACTTGCTGACCTCCTGTCAAAGTTTCAACCAATAATTTTTTTTATGCAACATTGCCACTATCTTTTCGACGCCAAAGTGTCCTGCCACCTAATTGTAGTGGGATTCCTAGATCATCTTCACTCACTCACTTGATGGAACACAGATATGGCCCAGACAACACAACATCCCATCCTGATGATGGAAATCAGTGACAACTACGTTTGCACACAACATTTGGTAGGTGGTGGCGAAGTCTGGGTCTGTTTCATAGAGTTGGGGACATCCATAGGTATCATGGCTACAATATTCTAACAACATGGTGAGTGTCGCGACTGGTGGTTTGCTGAGGAAATCAACAACATAGTTGGTGCTTCCTGTTTTATACTTGATGTTGAGGTGGAATTTCTACAAGTATGTGGACCACTTCTTATGGCGGTCATTTTGAAATTTTCCTTGTGTCTGCATGAACTACAATGGATTATGATCAGTGTGGATGACTGTCTCCTTTCGAAGAATGTAATGTCTCCACTGGCGGCAGGCTTGCAAAATGGAGTACATTTCTTTTTTGTAAGTAGTGTACTTACAAAGAGAGTCTGTTAATCTCTCACTATGAGAGGCCACGGGGGGTTGTGCTGAGTGATAACAACGCCCACAACATAGTCTGAAGCATCTGCCTCGATCTCAAAGGGTTGCTGTAGGTCCGGTAGTGAAAGTAATAGGGTTGAGCACAAGCACTGCTCCAAATCATCAAACACTTGTTGTTGGGACTGACCCCACAAAAATTTCGCCTTACCACCACCCATGGTTACTTGGCTGAGGGCCCATGCAATATGGGAGAATCCCAACATGAACCTGTGGTAGAAATTGGCAAGGCCTAAGAAATTACGAAGCTCAGTGAGCGTGGTTTGGGCTGGCTAGTCACAGATGACTTGGATCTTGGCTAGATCTACATGTACGCCATGCTGATCAATGGTGTAGCCTAGGTAATGGACCCTGTCCATGCCGAAGGAGCATTTTTCAAAATTGGTGTATAGCTTGTGCTGCTGCAGGGTGTGCATAACCTACTGAATATGCTGCAAGTGTTCTGCCCAAGTCTTTCTGTAAATGAGAATGTCATCTAGATACACCACTACAAAAGTATAGGTGAATGGTCTCAGGATATTGTCGATCATCCTCATGAAAGTGGCTGGAGCATTTGTCAAACCAAAGGGCATGACCAACCATTCAAAAATACCTTCCTTTGACTTGAAGGAAGTCTTCCATACATCTATTTGTTCTATCGGGACCTAGTGGTAGCCAAACTTTAGATCAATATTATTGAAGTATTTCGCCTCTGTGAGCTGATCAAGGAGGTCGTCAATTTAGGGAATCGGGTACCGGTTTTCGATTGTGATTTTATTCAGGGCCCAATAATCAATGTAGAGTTGCTAGGTTCCATATTTCTTTTGTACCAACATGATTGGGCTCCCTCAAGGCGATGAGATGGGACAGATGTGCCCTTTGTGGAGAATTTCTTGGAGTTACCGCTTGATCTCCTCATTCTCTAACAGAGAGCAGTGGTATACTGGCCCATTGGGCAGCGATGCATCGGGTTTCATATCGATGGGGTGATTGACCTGGTAGTGCAGAGGTACCCCGGTCGGTGAGGAGAAGATATCCGAGTATTCTTCCACGACCTTATCCACTTGCTTTTGCTGTGTGGAGAGGTCGGTCGTGGAGACCCTAGATGTGGCTGTGATATTTTGCTCATTCTGAGAGCGTATTACGAAAAATATGAACTTCACCTGTTGAGAGATGACCTTCCTACATTTCTTGGTAGAGATCAAGGAAATAACACTAGGTGGGACTGCCTCAGGTATCCTATACAATTTCTTGTTTAAAGTAATAATAACACTGCGAGGCATAAAATTACATACAACATGGCATTTCCATAAATATGGTTGGCCCAAAATAACATTAGAAACTTCAAGAGGGGAAACATCACAAAATAACTTGTCTTTGAAGGGCTTGATGCCGTATGACAGGTGACATTGTTGGCTGATGTGAATGTCGCTTCATTGGCGGGGCCATTCGATGGTGTAGGGATGCAGGTGCGGTGTTGTCTGTAGGGTGTGTCGCTTGAAAAACTCTTCTAAGATGAGGTTCTTTTGGCTATCGCTATCAATGATGAAGTGCAGCAGGGTAACCTTCACCCACATCCATGAATGAAAAATGTGCTTGCCTTCCTCTCGCTCTTCTGTTTCACCGGGATGGAGCTTGGTGGTAGCAACAGTAGCACTGGGTTCCACGTCAATGATCCATCTCCCCCTTTCTAGTTTTGACTCAGAGTCAAAACCCATGTCTGATTCAGAGGCTTTCACCTCAGCCACCAGTGACTCCTTTGAGCGGAAATCAACAGTGTTATGCCAAGGGATCTTATGGAAGTCACACCACTTCCATGTATCTTTCTTTATCTTTCCAGTGTCCTTTGCTTACGTCCTGGACTAGTTTTCCTCAGGCGGTCCATATTTTCCCTGTGCTTTGTTCTGCAGGTTGGGGTCGCCCTTTCCTAGCTTTTGCTGTGAGGGGTTCCTAGGACCAAATTTCCGCGTCTTTTGTTTGAGCTTCTGCTCGATTTTGACAGAATATCGGTAGGCTGCGCCCAAGGATGAGATGTCCAGAAATTCCATTTCATCTTGGATTTATCTATGCAGACCGCGGCGATACTTGAGCACCAGATATTGCTCAGAATCCTTGATATCCAGCTTGGTGCACAAGGTATGGAAGATATTTGTGAACTCAGGCACTGCTTGGTCTATTTCCTGCAACAATGTCCTCTATTTTGTGTACAAGTCGTCATAACTTATAACATGGTAGTATTTTTCCTTAATAGAATCCCTAAAGGATTCCGAGGTGACTGCGACTGTAAATAATGAGCGTTCCTCTATTTCCTTCTACTCACATAAATTTTCCCACCATTATTTGACTTGGGGAACTACTTTGAGGAGAAAAAAAGTAATATTTTCTATATTCGAGAAGTTATGGACAGAGAAATACCCTTCTAGCAGATTCAACCATTTTTCAACAACATCTGCTTGTATCTAACCTTCAATTATAGGAACATCGAAGTTGATTTATACCATGAAGGGGGTGGCGCCTCTGCTTGAGGAAGATGCGTCACCTATTGGTAGCTGTCAAAGGATTTGTTCAAAACTATCCATCATCTCGTTCCTCTGTTGTGTGAGGGCTTCCTCGAGAAAATTTTTGAAGGGATATCTTGTACCGTTGTCTTTATTTTCTCCCGCCATGAGAGGTCGCTTGGGTGTGCAAGATATTTTTTCCTCAAGAGAAACAAGCTCGAGACCTAATTCTTTGTACCCTGACCTTGTTGGGGACATGCATTAAGAACGACAAGGAGTAGACCTCTCTGATACCACTGATCCAGATTTTATGAGTAGAATGAAATGAATACAGATTATTATCAAAATATGCTTAACACAGAATAACATATATACAGTAATCTGGTTTCTATTCAATAAAGAAATAAGTTGAAACTGTAAAATGCAACGAAAAACAAGCTTGCTAGAGTGGTGGTGGATTATCTCTGAGAAGAGATGTGACGGTTGCGCTCATTCGCAAGAAGATGATTATAATGAGGATCTGAAGGCCTTTTTACAATAAACAAGAATGTCAAAAACCATAGACATCCAAAATCCTAACCCTAGGAGATGAAGTGCCAAAAGTCATGTGGGCCCCGTTTGGGTAAGTTAGTACATCAACTTCCCGTGGTCGTAACTTTTGCATACGATCTCCATTTTAGGCGCACAATAGCCCGTTGGAAAGGTCTATCTGAGGAATACACATGTTTCTTTTAGACTATGACTTTGTCTATACTATTTTTGTGGCGAGCCCTAAAAACGCTGTTTAGGGCCTCAAAATGGCCTCGAAAGTCAGGGACCCAAAAACTAGGAAAAAACTGCCAAACTGGAAAACTGCCAAAATGAGCTAGTTGGAATATGTGGGAGGCCACCAACATCCATATGGATTAGTGACTGCAGCTGCAGCTGTAGTTGCTGCAACGGAAATTTCAGTTTTGTCTTGGACTTTCTCTTGGTTATGGTTTAGACTTTTTGCTTGGTATTTGGTTATTCTTGCTTGGTGTGCTAGCCTTGAAGAAATGTGTGCTACCTTGGTTGACTATTGGTTTTCTTCCAGAATGATTCTATCTTTCAAGGTTAAGGTGCTTGGAGGTGGCCTTTGTGCCTATGGTTGGGTGAAAATATTGCTATATTGTCTATGGTGAAACGAGCACACCTATTTTCTAACAAGTTATGGGGCCACACTATCTTCATACAGTCTAACTGCTGAAAGATAGATTTGGAGTATTTGCTCAGTTACAGTTGCAATTGCAGTCAAAGTTTTGTTGCAACAACAAAACCCTAAACCTCTTGTTAAGGCACCTTAAGTGAAGAGCTTGACCTAATTCCTGGATGGCCTAGTGCGCCCTAGCCTAGCACATCTCCTGGTACTCTCAGCAAGGCAAGATGCCAAGTTTGAGTTTTGGTCAAAGTCAAAGGTTGACCAAGTCAAATTCAAAGGTTGACCAAGTCAAAGTCAAAGGTTGACCAAGTTAAAGCAGTCACGACCTACTCTATTAAATAAAAAAACAAGTTAGAAGGGGCTTCTAACTTCAGAGCATGGAAGACAAGGATTGAACTCATCCTTGCCAAGAATAAAGTGTCAGATATCATGAAAGGCAAGATCATGGAACCACAATTTGAAGCAGGAAAATAGAAGGAACCTCAGAACATTGTAGTTGTGGAGAAGTTAAAGGACAATGACATCAATGTTATGAGTATCATAGTGGAGTCTATAAAAGACCACTTGATACCCTACACATCTCATCTTGACTCATCTAAGAAGATGTACGATGCCCTAACTAACCTCTTCTCAGTCAGAAACTTTGGATAAGTAATGAGTTTGAAGAATGAGCTTCATGACATGAAATTGAATGATGATGACAACATAACATCATACTTTGTAAGAATATCTCAGTTAATAGATCAACTACAAGCTATTGAAGAAATCATTTCAGAAAATGAACTAGTAAATATAGTACTCAATGGCCTTCCGAAGACATGGGATGCATTTTCTGCAAGAATGAACACTAGAAAGGAGTATCCCACATTTGAAGAACTTTGGACTTGTTGTTCACAAGAAGAATCAAGGATTAACGCAAAATATAAATCCCAAAAGAAATACGATGATCAAGCCTTCACAACAAAAATTCAAGAATTTTAGGAATAAGAGGAAGTTTGGTTTAGGGAAGAAACCAAATCGAGAAAATGATATGTCAAAAATACAATGCTTCAACTGTCGAAAATATGGTCACTACAAGAACCACTGTCCCGAGTTAAAAAAAAGAAAGGAAGAAGATGAAACAATAGTTGCTGAAGAAAGGGAACCCTCAAAGAAATCCAAGCACGCTAAAACATACTTCTTCTTCTAGTCAAAGTAACAATATTTTTCTATAACATAGTTCTTGTACATACCATGTTTACATAATTCCTGTACATATCATGCATATCTTTTTATTAAAAGAAAATATGGTCAGTGAAACAATACTTATGGAAGAATAACAATATAAGGATTTCTATTATGATGACTACAAGAAGATGAAGCATGTTGAACAATTCCTAAGGAATCTATTATATAAGTAACAACTGCTAGATAGGTCGAAATCAGAATCAAACTTGAAGAGACCCAGAAGGAGTCAAATAAAAAAGAAGTCAGTAATCAAGAGGAAATTAGAATAAGACTTGTGACACTTCGTAGAAGGGCAATAAGGATGTAGACAAAAGTATGAACTCTCTTAGATTGAGGGAGCTGGTTACAAAATTCCAAAAGAAGAGCATGTATTCGTGCATGAAGCCAAGATTAGGAGGGATCTAATCCTAAATGATATGATCCATTGAATAATCCGTGAATATTATAAAGTATCTATCCATGTTCCCCTTTGAAAGTAGCAGCAATGATAAGCAACACGTGTTCAGTTTTACTCTAGAAGAAATTTTCTTCAAAAAGAATCCTTAAGTATCCTTGGTTGTCCATCTACATCCATGTTCCTATGATGAAAGGAAGAAGTTGGAATCTTCAGGAAGAAAGGGCATGGAATATATAAAATATTCCATGGACCCAAAAGCTAAGGAGGAACATGGGGAAGACCATGAAGATTCCAAGAAAGAAAGAAAATCTAGAACAACTAGTTATTTTACCAAGAATCATAAGACTACTAGCTTGGTTTGAACCCACTAGAAGCAATCAAGCAGAAGAAATGGAAGTTGTGATGAAGAACAATGTATGCAAGAAAATGTGAAAAATACCTATGACTGGAAAGAATTGTGAGATTCATAACTAGAGGTTCTTCCAGAAGGATGGAGAAGACTATTACGACAACTTGTTCCAGTAAACCAGATATACCTCTTGTTGTATCCATGGATTGAAATTTACATGTAAAAGACTGTTCTTCCTAATAAAGAAAATTGAGAAAGAAGCTTATGTAGAGAAATCTCAAGGTTTTGAGGTATACCAGAAAGATACCCATAAATGCAAATGGAAGAATACCTTATATGGATTCAAGCAACTTGATGCAGAGTATCTCATATACAACATAAGCGTGGTGAGAACTTCCTATGGCAGAAGAAGTGCTACTTAGATATGTTTCAGTTTGAGCTTTGCCACGATGTCATGGGCTAGCAGGAAACATAAGTCTATTGCACTCAACACTATAGAAGCAGAGCATATTGCATCTTGTGATGCTTGTATAGAATCAATGTGGCTCCATAAGTTGGTTCCTGGATCGTCTGATCAGGTGCTAAATTCAACCATGATATATTGTAATGATCAGATCCATGTGAAGCTTTTAGAGAAACTAGTGTTCCATGACAGGATAAAATACATTGAGATCAAGCATTATATTCTTCGTGATAAATTCCATAAGAGAGAAGTAGTTCTCCAGTATATCTCCACAGATGAGCAGATAGTAGATATTTTGGTAAGGCCTTTGTACATGATAAAAAGTTTGTGTACTTAAGAGACAAGCTGGGGCTCGCGGAGACGACTTTTTTATTGGAAAAGGAAGTGATTACTCCTAGGTTGGGAGGGAGCATTGATATGCTATTTATTTATGGACAATCATTTTCTAGTTCGGAAAATGGTCCAAGATGGGATGTTCCTTTCCATTTCAGAAAGTGGTTCGATATTTTTGATGGACATGCATTTTCTATTTTGGAAAATGGTCCAGATCGGATAGTCATTTTCTTAATGAAAATGGTCAAATAGATTGCTGATGTACCATAGAAAATGATTCCCTTTGTGGCTAGTGTGGGGGAATGGTTTAGGACAATCATTATTCTTGGCAGTCACTCTGAGTAGTGGTCAAGTAGAATCGTCAGCCTCGATAGGAAATCATTCTTTCGAAGTTCATAGTTGTAAGAAGTTTCGAAGAATAGTTTGTTTTGGAGGTTGGTGCAGAACAATCATTTCCATAGGAAATGGTCCGAACAGTCATTCCCTAGGGAAGACTCATTTTCTCTAGGTTTCACTGTGATTAGTGCTAGAGGAATGGCCCATTTAGGTGAATGGTCTAGGTTCAATAATAAGGGACATGCATTCTCTAGGGCAGACTCATTCTCTCTAGGTTGCACTATGATTAGTGCTGGAGGAATGACCCAGTTAGGTGAATGGTCCTGGCTCAGAAATTAGGGACAATTATTCTTCTATGCTATGGAATAGTAGTCCAGATAACCCATGGCTAATGTTTTACTTCTGGGGGAATATGCTCTTCCAGATCTCACAGATGCGAGTGGGAGAATGGCCCAGATGACTCAGTTTGTATCATGATATTGTTATGCAGGTTGATATCAGATGATATGATTGTCGTGGAGACTGTATGTCTATGGAAAATAGCTATATTCCACTATGGTGGATGCATTCCATTGATTGTGACTATCTGTCACTGGTTAGTAGCTGTGTGATACTAGGTGTGGTTGTGTACCACTGGATAGTAGTTGTGTACTACTATGGATAGACACAGTTGTGTTCTATTTAATGACATTGTTCTGATTTCCATGGAGACTATCACTAGTGTTAGAGATGATTACCAACTAGACAGATAGTCAGTATGCTGATGGAAAGACATTCTCCCTATGGAAAATGGTCCAGGACAAACATTCTTCTAGGATGTATGTCTGGATTAGAAGAATATTCCTTTATCCCATAGCATGGTTTCCAACATCTGTTGGAACAATTATTCTTCTAGGACATATGTCCGAATTAGAAGAATGGTTCTTGTATCACTTTGTGAAGTGAGTGACTTATTGAACATCATGTCTGATTACCCAGATGGAGTATGGCCTCGAGAGGTGATGCAGTTGATGCTATCAAATGACATTTATAGTGATGATGGTGCTCATGATTTGATCACGAGATAACTTGTATGGCTATGATGATGCTACCAATTGAATGGTATTTTTTTGCTCACTACCATTTCCTTTAATACCTCCCTAGCTAGGAGGGAGTGTTGATATTATGGTAGTTGCGGGAGATATTAACCTCTGTCACATACCCACTACCTCAATCAAAATTTTCATTGATTTCTGCTGAATTAGAGCCCCCGAAATACCTACGGAGGCCTAGCGCAAGCTAGCTCTTTCTCTCTCTCTTTGTTCCCATGTGATCGCAGGTCATGATCATAGTTCCAATAATCATGGCGCCTCTTTGTATTTCGTGACTTGGCGCCACAGGAATGTCGAATCGTTCGACTCTGCAACCTCTGAACCCCGATAGGGATAGTGACCGGCCAATAGGGATGAATCCCAACAGGGCTAGAGAATAGCCAATGAGAACAGGCCCCGTCGCACAGTTAAGTGGAGTACAGGTGGTAGAGGGGGAATTGCGACACGGTAGTCGGTAGGACAGGAGGGGGACCCACTTCACACGCCACACTATTCCGGACCCCCCCCATTAAAGGCAGAATGGAAAGGGGGGTCTGGAATTCACCTGAGCACCGTTGATCAAGGTGAATTAATCTCAACTGTTCGAGAGTTGCACGTCC
>ML783751.1:231769-243115 GCA_009831015.1 Picea engelmannii
TATTATCTGAAATTATCTCTCTTTCAAGGCGTTGAGTACTTTTTCTGAGGATTTTCTATGCTATATTGATATTTGGTTCTTAACATCAAGAGACAAGGTTTCCTCACAGGTTCTCTCTTAATCATCTAAGAGATTATAAGGGATATTGTCAAGGTATTCTTAGGTATATTTTTGTCATTCCACCAACATCCGTTGGTATTGGAATACCATTTTGTAGTGTTCAATAAGTTCATGTTCAATTTTTTTTCTGGTTGGTTGAGTGACACATGGATATATTCATGGTAGAAATGGATTCCTTAGCCTGATCCTTAGTAGTTAGGTCCTTGAAGAAATATTTGGTAGGCCTATCACCCATTTTTATCTAGTGTAGTGGAGAACATAATTGAGTGCCTCTAGCACTATGAATATTATCTACCTGCAACAAGTCACTCAACTTCATAACACTACCTTGATTATATTCATCATATGGAGGCTATTACATGTCTCTCATGAGGCCATCAAGCTCACAACGAAAAACATAGTTAATATCCCACATAATTTTGGTTATTTGGTGCCCATACCCATGTAGAAAGCACACATTGAAAGAAATAATATCATCTCACCAAATTACCAAACTAGAATCCCCATGAGGCCAGGGAATGATATTCCATACCATTTGAATACACGCTAGTCAACCCGAGATTTATAGATGGGAAACATTTAGAATATATTGGGTTCTAGGTAGTTGCACTTGCTTGACCCCCCAACAGACGTAGAAGAAAATGGCTTGGTTGTCAAAAATATGGTGATGATATCCACATGGATTGGTTAATATCCTATGGAGTTAAAAAATAAAGAGTTTTTTTTTTAATAGTGACACTCTGTTTAGTTTCTAGTAAATTATCTTGGCCTCTTTGAAAAAAAAATCTATGTAAAACCCATATTCAGTGGAGTCTTGTCTTTAGTTATGATTAGGATAATAGAGCTCATGTCAAGCCTTTATCACCTACCCCACCTCTTTCTATCCAACCAAGAACCATATAGGAAGTGCATCTTCTAGTCTTCTTGGAAATTTGCCATATCGAAACCCACACAAATAAGCCAAGGGGAATTATTGAGGTCATAGCCATCTAATTCCAAAACATTGCACGTGCAGTAGCATCATTGGAGGCATAAACATTGGCTAACCCTAAAAGTCATTCATCTAAGTTAAGAAGAATCCCCACAAGTCTCTAGGAGGGGTCCATACCCCACTCAACAACAACATTGGAAAACTTAGAAATGATATGGATTGCAACCTCTCATTTTCCATAATATAATCTAAATAAAAAAATATAGAATTGGGAGAAATGTATAACAAGGAAATACAGAGAATAAAACCCACAATTTTGACCTGTTCCAAACAAAAATATCTATCCTAGCCCTATAAGTCAACAACTAGAAAATAATGTGTCTTCTATTAGGTTTTGGAAAATTGGTTTTCATTGGTGTCAACCCTAGAAGAAGCCTCGAAGCAGGTCCACAAGCTTCTAGAAGTGATGGGTTTATTTGAAGGAGTCTCCGAAGTGGTCCCCTTATGGCGTAGCTCTAAGCATGGCCCTCACGGGAGGAATCTTTGAATAAGCCTACAAGAATCCCTAGTTGTTAAGAAAATAAGTTACAATGTATGGTCAAGAAGCCCTAAAAACATGTTCAGGAAGCCCCAGAGGTGTGGTCATGGAGCCTAGAGTTGATTGAAGAAAAGAGTATGAAGGACATTGCAAGTGCATGCAAAAAGTCCATGGATTGATAGTCCTCGTCAAGTCATTTCAAATGGTAGGTGGCATGCCATGTTGTTCCTCACAGTTGAGGAGATATGAAATTTTAAAGATGATCATGTAAAATCCCCCCCTAAACGATTGCAAACAAGAAGTTATAAGTCGGCCCCAAAATCATGTAAACGAGAAACATGGTTTCAAACAAGAATTTATAGGTCTTCCATAAAGAGAACTAAATGAGGTACTTGGAAGAATATAAATACACATCAAAAACCTCTCATTTTCATCAAGGAAGCTTGTGATCTCTTAGTACAAGTGAAGTAGCGGAGTTGTCTGAAGGAAGGAGTTCTTGGAGATGCAGATATGAGAAGGGTTTTTGGGAAATCCTTTATGAGGTGACCCCCGTAGGTCAAGTATAGGGTGTCCCATGAGGACCCTGCTGGTTGTCCAAGACTCATCACGGGATCCCCCACTCATTGCCCATTCTAGTCCCACGAGGTTGAGGAAGGGTTTGAAGAAGATGCTCCTTTCTTGACGTTGAAGTTGAGGAAGGTTTGATGATTTGAGATCTCATACAATAGGGTTTTCATATGATGGAAGGTATGTTTTTCTATATGTGTTTGAGGCACATCTTGGAGGTTTTGGTACATGCTTGAGGCATATCTTGGTGATTTTTAGCATATGATTTTGGGGACATCTTGGAGATATTGGAATAATATTTATGTGGTTATTAGGGTTGAAATAGTTTTGATGATGATGATGCATCAATATTAGTGACAGTAAAAGTGTAAGGTTGATTCTCTATTTATATTTAAGGGATGAAGGAAGGGGCAAGGAAAGGGGGTTGGATCCTCCTTCCAGTTGAAGCAAGAGAATTTAGGGAGTTGTAGCTTCCTTAAGGTTGGAGCCTGTAAACCAAGGGGTTGGTGCCTCCTTCCAGTTGGTGCTGGAGAATTTTTGGAAGTTGGTGCTTCTGGTGGATGTAATATTTTGATATATTAAAAAGTGTTCTGTGGTTTTCTCCCATTTGGGTTTCCACATAAAATTCTTGTGCACTGTGTATTTGTGGTTATATTCTTATGATATATTAAAAGCAATCATAAGTGATAAATTGTTGATAACTTAATGTCTACATGTTGTGGTTAAAAATGGTAAGAAGTGCCTAATACTGATTCACCCCCCCTTTCAATATTATTGAATATTCCAATGATTGGTACCAGCGCAGGTACTTCAAAAACATTCTAACCATTGGAAGGTAGATCATGGACTGCACTAAGAATGGAACACCAATGTTTGATGGTCATAACTATTCCTTCTGGAGCAGAAGGATTAATTTTTTTTTGCAAGCACATGGATTTGATGTCTGGCAGGTAGTAGTAAACAGATACAAGGCACTTGCCTCCCACCCAACATATAAATATGAAAATAAACTTTGTGAAAACAATTTGAAGGCTATTAATGTTATGCTAAGTGGCCTGGTTAATTCAATATATGTCAAGGTTATGCATTGCAACTCTGCAAAGGAAATTTGGGACAATTTTTTTTACGAAGGAGATGCCAAAGTCAAGGGGGCCAAGCTTTAAACTTATAGAGGTCAATTTGAACAACTGAAAAAGAGGGAAGATGAAGATATTGCTTATTTTCTATCAGTTAATGAAATAGTGAATGAGATTAAAGGATTAGGAGAAGAGATGAAAGGTTCGGTAATTGTTCAAAAGGTACTAAGGTCTCTTCCAATGAGATTTGATCCTAATATTTCAACCCTAGAAGAAAGAGAAGATCTTGCTACATTGAGCATGGAAGAGCTATATGGAATACTTACAACTTATGAGATGATAACATAATAGGATAATCCATCCAATAAGGAAGCAAATTTCAAAGCATCCAAGAAGACAAGAAAGAATAAGAAAAAGTCAAAGTCAAGCTTCAACTACAATGATGATTCAGATGAAGATGAAGAAATAGCCAACTTTGCAAGGAGGTTGAAGAAAGGAACTGGAAAGTACAAAGGTAAGCTTCCCTTAAAGTGTTTTAATTGTGGTAAAATTGGTCATTTTGCTTCCAAATGTCCCTATTCTAAGAATTGAGATACTGATGAAGAAGAAGTTCCCAAGAAATAAAATAAATATGAGAAAGGGGACAAGAAAATAAATCAGAGAAGAGTCTTCAAGAAAAGTATCTACTCAAGAGAAGATAGTTCTCATATGACGAGGATAATAATAGTGACAATGACTCAGAAAGAGTGCTCTTTATGGCAATGGAAACTCAGAAAGTAACCCTTGAAAATGACAA
The DNA here is from genome assembly GCA_009831015.1 of Picea engelmannii. Classification (NCBI taxonomy): domain Eukaryota; kingdom Viridiplantae; phylum Streptophyta; class Pinopsida; order Pinales; family Pinaceae; genus Picea; species Picea engelmannii. The sequence goes on from ML783751.1 coordinate 235,798, forward strand.
AGAAGATTATGAAGAAGGCGAAGTGGATCTTGAGGCAGAACTAATCAGTGATTTAAGTGATCTAAAGAGGGAAAGGAGGAAAAACAAGTCCCTCTAGGAAGAATTGATCAAGCTAAAGGAGGGTTCTCAAAACCCTAACAAAAATTCTGAAGAAGTCCAGTAGATTATCATAAATCTAAAGGTTCAACTAGAAGAATCCAAAGTGATTGAAGAAACACTCAATAAATAGTTGGAAGAAAAGAAGAAAATAAACAAATATTTGGAAGCTGAAATAGTATCACTAAGAAAGGAACTTCAGAAAAGAACGTCCAAAAGAACTTTGGAAAAAACACCAAAATATTGGATGAAATCATCAACAGTCAAAGGCCATGCTATGACAAGTCTGGACTAGGATACAAACAAACTCATACTGAGAAGGGCTCAAGCTCCATAACAAAAGAAAAGGAAGCAAAAAAAAATAGTTATGCAGAAGTCATCAAAGGTCCCATAAATAAGGAAGGATGCAAGACTTCAAAGGAGAATATTCAAGCAATGGAGATCATTCAAGAAGAATACAAACCAATCAAAGGAATAAATAATAAATCACCAACAATGGAGAGGACTCAAGAATAATATTACAGAAGAGCTACACCGACTAGAAGATATCCCACACTTAGGTATCAAACTATCTTTCTTGGATTATATTTTTCCTACAACAATTTTGGTCACAAGGCTATAAATTGTAGAGCATATTCTAAGAACATAAGAAACTATGGAGGCTACTCTAGGAATAATTATCTCAGAAAACCTCATGAATCTTATAATAAAAACTATAATAGTTTTGGCTCATTAAATAACGAAGTAGAATGCTACAAGTGAAACAATTTTGGACACATAGCCAAAGATTGCAGGTTGATTGTTCGTCCAAGGGAACCGAAGTAGGATTTTAACAGTCATGTAAAATAACCATCAAGGATATGGAAAATGAAGTAGGATAAACTGAACATTGAAGAATGTTTGATTGCACCACAAGCCCAAAGTAAAAAAAGTGATTGGTACATTGACAATGGTTGTTCAAAGCACATTAAAGGGGACAAGGACAAATTTGTAACTCTAAAGAAAGAAAGAGATGGATCAGTTTCATTTGGAAATGATAACTCAACCAAAATTATAGGAAATGGAACAATCAAGCTTGGAAGAAAATATTCCATGGAAGAAAATGTCATACTTGTAAAAAATATGTAGCATAATCTGCTAAGTGTGAGTCAAATGTGTGACCAGGGACAAACACTTCTATTCAACTCAAATAAATGTGAGATAAGGAAAGAAGGATCAGGAAGATTGTTTAAATGTGTTGATCCTACACAAAATAGATATAGCTAGAAAATACTAGACACATTTGCAGATAGAAATTGAGAAAGAAGAAGAAGGAGAGAAAGAATAGAAGAATTCTCATTAAACATAATGAATAATGAATAATTTACACAAGATATACTCTGTATGACTCAATCAATGCGCATTGGAGGAGAACCAATGTGCCATAGTGGTGATATATAGTGATCTGGACACACACCAACAATTATGGGAGTGAACTGCCACCTAGTCTAGTCTCTCAGGCAGTTACAAGAGTGAACTGCCACCTAACTGAGTTAACTAGTCAACCAGTCTTCAACTAACTGACTGAACATAGTGTAGTGAGGATTAGATCAAGGAATCAAGGGTAATTTGCTAGTCTGGTGATGATCCCAAGGCAGGTGTGCATTAGCATGGTGATGATCCCAATGTTGAATGGTGACAAAACCAATGCAACATCTAGACTCAACTCAACTAGTCAAACTGAAGTGTCAACTGAAGAGAATATTCTCCAGGTGGAATATTCTCCCCTAAAATATAGGAGACTCGATAATGACAAGTAATGACTAAAATCAAGGAAAAACCTTAGAAAAAATAAATCCTAGGTGTGTGTGAAGTAACTCCAACACCCCCCCTGAACATCACTATGGTGAAAATAAAGAATAGGTCTTAGCAACGAGGCCATGTTAGGTACCCAAATACAAAAGATACACTGAAATAAAGTGAGGAAAGAGGGAAAACCTCATGGGAAACCCCCCCTTCAAGGTACAATGTATGTAAAAAAAGAAGACTATAGTTTCTAGGCAACTGTGTCCTTCACTCCAAGATGACTTTGCAGAGAATGGAACTTCTGCTCAGTGAAGGTCTTGGTGAAGATGTCTGCTGTCTATTCTGCTGAAGGAAAAATTGTAGGTCAAATATCCCCTCATATACTAAGTCCCGGATTTAGTGCATGTGGATCTCGATGTGCTTCGTCCACTGCCTCTGAACTGGATCTCTGCAGAACTTCAGAGTGCTCCGATTGTCACAACAGATGACGATTTCAGGTTGATTTTTCATCCAAGGGAATCAAAGTAGTATTTTAACAGTCATGTAAAAGAACCAATAATGATATGGAAAATGAAGCAGGATAAACTGAACATTTAAGAATGTTTGATTGCACTACACGACCAAAGTAGAAAAAGTGATTGGTACGTTGATAATGGTTGTTCAAAGCACATGACAGGGAACATAGAAAAATTTGTAACTCTAAAGAAAGAAAGAGATGGACCAGTTTCATTTGGCAATGATAAATCAACCAAAATTTTAGGAAATGGAACAATCAAGCTTGGAAGAAAAGATTCCATGGAAGAAAATGCCGTACTTGTCAAAAATATGAAGCATAATATGCTAAGTGTGAGTCAAATGTGTGACCAGGGACAAACACTTCTATTCAACTCAAATAAATGTGAGATAAGGAAAGAAGATTAGGAATATTGTGTAAATGTGTTGAACCTGCACAAAATATATATAGCTAGAAAATACTACACACATTTGCAGAGAGAAATTGAGAAAGAAGAAGAAGGAGAGAAAGAATAGAAGAATTCTCATTAAACGTAATGAATAATGAATAATTTACACAAGATATACTTTGTATGACTCAATCAATGTGCACTAGAGGAGAACCAATGCGCCATAGTGGTGATCTATAGTGATCTAGACACACACCAACAGTTCTGGGAGTGAACTGCCACCTAGTCTAGTCTCTCAGGCAGTTACAAGAGTGAACTGCCACCTAGCTGAGTTAACTAGTCAACCAGTCTTCAACTAACTAAATGAACATAGTGTAGTGAGGAGTAGATCAAGGAATCAAGGGTAATGCGCCAGTTTGGTGATGATCCCAAGGCAAGTGTGCATTAGCATGGTGATGATCCCAATGTTGCATGGTGACAAAACTAATGCAATATCTAGACTCAACTCAACTAGTCAAACTGAAGTGTCAACTGAAGAGAATATTCTCTAGGTGGAATATTATCCCCTAAAATATAGGAGACTCGATAATGACAAGTAATTACTAAAAGAAAGGAAAAACCTTAGAAAAAATAAATCCTAGGTGTGTGTGAAGTAACTCCAACATCCCCTGAACATCACTATGGTGAAAATAAAGAATGGGTCTCAGCAAGGAGGCCATGTTAGGTACCCAAATACAAAAGATACACTGAAATAAAGTGAGGAAAGAGGGAAAACCTCATGGGAACCCCCCCCTTAGGGTACAATGTATGTAAAAAAAGAAGAACTATAGTTGCTAGGCAACTGTGTCCTTCACTCCAAGATGACTTTGCAGAGAATGGAAATTCTGCTCAGTGAAGGTCTTGGTGAAGATGTTTGCTGTCTATTTTGCTGAAGGACAAAACTATAGGTTGATGATCCCCTCGTGTACTAAGTCTCAGATTTAGTGCATGTGGAGCTTCATGTGCTTCGTCCGCTGCCTCTGAACTGGATCTCTGCAGAACTTCAGAGTGCTCCGGTTGTCACACCAGATGATGATTGCAGGTTGATTGTTCATCCAGGGGAATCGAAGTAGTATTTTAACAGTCATGTAAAAGAACCATCAAGGATATGGAAATTGAAGCAGGATAAACTAAACATTTAAGAATGTTCGATTGCACTACAAGCCCAAAGTAGAAAAAGTGATTGGTATGTTGACAATGGTTGTTCAAAGCACATGACAGGGGACAAGGACAAATTTGTAACTCTAAAGAAAGAAAGAGATGGATAAATTTCATTTGACAATGATAAATCAACCAAAATTATAGGAAATGGAACAATCAAGCTTGGAAGAAAAGATTCCATGGCAGAAAATGTCATACTTGTCAAAAATATGAAGCATAATCTGCTAAGTGTGAGTCAAATGTGTGACCAGGGACACACACTTCTATTCAACTCAAATAAATGTGAGATAAGTAAAGAAGGATCAGGAAGATTGTGTAAATGTGTTGAACCTGCACAAAATATATCTAGCTAGAAAATACTACACACATTTGCATAGAAAAATTGAGAAAGAAGAAGAAGGAGAGAAATAATAGAAGAATTCTCATTAAACGTAATGAATAATGAATAATTTACACAAGATATACTCTGTATGACTCAATCAATGCGCACTGGAGGAGAACCAATGCGCCATAGTGGTGGTCTAGAGTGATCTGGACACACACCAATAGTTATGGGAGTGAACTACCATCTAGTCTATTCTCTCAGGTAGTTACAGGAGTGAACTGCTACCTAGATGAGTTAACTAGTCAACCAGTCTTCAGCTAACTGACTGATCAAAGTGTAGTGAGGAGTAGATCAAGGAATCAAGGGTAATGTGCTAGTATGGTGATGATCCCAAGTCAAGTGCGCATTAGCATGGTGATGATCCCAAGTCAAGTGCGCATTAGCATGGTGATGATCCCAATGTTGCATGGTGAAAAAACCAATGCAACATCTAGATTCAACTCAACTAGTCAAACTGAAGTGTCAAATGAAGAGAATATTATCCAGGTGGAATATTATCCCCTAAAATATAGGAGACCGGATAATGACTAATAATGAATAAAAGAAAGGAAAAACCTTAGGAGAAATAAATCCTAGATGTGTGTGAAGTAACTCCAACACCCCCCCTGAACATCACTATGGTGAAAATAAAGAATGGGTCCCAACAACGAGGCCATGTTAGGTACCCAAATACAAAATATACACTGAAATAAAGTGAGGAAAGAGGAAAAACCTCATGGGAAAACACCCCCCTCAAGGTACAATGTATGTAAAACAAGAAGAACTACAGTTGCTAGGCAAATGTTTCCTTCACTCCAAGACGACTCTGCAGAGAATGGAACTTGTGCTCAGTGAAGGTCTTGGTGAAGATGTCTACCATCTATTCTACTGAAGGACAAAACTATAGGTCGATGATCCCCTCGTGTGCTAAGTCCTGAATGTAGTGCATTCAGATCTCGACGTGCTTCGTCTGCTGCCTCTAAACTATATCTCTGTAGAACTTTAGAGTGCTTTGGTTGTCACACCATATGATGATTGACTGATGAAACTGAATGCCCAACTCAGTGAGAAAATGTTGTAGCGACATAGCCAGAATGGTTATATTAACTACCCCTCTGTACTCTTCCTTGGCTGAAGATAGAGCAATGACATCTTGCTTCTTGCTTGACAAACATATAGGCCCGAAACCAACACTGAGTGAGTAACCAGATGTGGACTTCCGATCGGTACTATCACCAACCTAGTCAAAATCAGTAAACCCGATGAGATATAATGTAGAGTATTATGCATAATGAATCCCAAAGGTGATGGTTCCCTGTACGTATCGAAGGATACACTTTTCAACCTTCCAATGTAGCTCATGCAGCTCCTGCATGAACTTGGAAACTGCGCCAACTACATAGGAGAGGTATGGTCTAGAGTGTGTGAGATACAACAAGCTCCCCACTAACTGTCTGTACAGTGTGATGTCAACCAATGGAGTCTCCCTGCCATCCTCAAGTTTCACTCCTGATAGGAAAGGAGTCGGAGCAGACTTGCAGTCTGTCATGTGAAATCTCTCAAGGAGATCTCGTGCATACTTGGCTTGAGATAGTTTGATGCCTGATGCATCTTGACTGATCTCGAGTCCAAAGAAGAAGTGTAGAAGACCCATGTATTTCATAAAAAACATTTCATGTAGAATCCTCTCGATTGCAGTAATCATTGAAGTCGAGCAATGGGTGATCAACAAATCATCAACATACAAAACTAAGAGTAGAAGTGAATCATCCGTCATGAGCATGTAGAAATTCGGGTTTGATTTACAATGTACAAAGTTTTGTGACAACAGGTAGGAGTCCATATTGTCATACCATACCCTCAGAGCCTACTTGAGGACAAGGGACTTCTTTAGTTGACAGACCAAATACGAGTCCTTCATAAATCCCTGGGACTGCTCCATATATATCTCCTCAGAGAGATCACCGTGAAGAAATCCATTCTTCATGTCCATCTGATGAAATTCCCATCCCTTGGCTTCCACAATGGAAAGTGCCAATCATATGGAATCTATCTTCACTACTTGAGTGAAGGTCTCATCATAGTCAATGCCATGCACCTGCTGAAAGCCTTTGGAAACAAGCCTGGCTTTGTATCGACTAATCTGTCCATCCGCTGCGCTCTTGGTCTTGTAGACCCATATTCATCTAACAAGTTTCCTTCTAGAAGGAAGGGGAACCAGATCCCAAGTCTGTTTCTCGAGGAGGGAGTTGTACTCTTCCTGCATAGAATATTACCAAATGGTATTTCCAACAACCTCTCCATAAGACTGTGGATCTGAAGACTGTGTTGGATTACTGAGAGGCGGAGTGAATCAGTAATAGCGTAATTATAATCCTTTTTCTTCAAATGTTATATCAATGTAGAATTATTATCCAATAATGAGCAGTAAGAAATAAACAATCACACACATACACAGTACACCAGTGTTTTACATGGAAGCTCCAACTCCCCAATTCTCTGGCTACAACCAGAGGGAAGCTACAACCCCCAATGTTCTCTGGCTACAACCGGAAGGTGGCTACATCCACCTGTCCTTGCCCCGTCCTGCCACCTTGAAGTAGAAGTAGAATGATGGAACCACTGTCACACTATAACCTAAGGGAAGATCCAACTCCCCAATTCTCTGGCTACAACCAGAAGGAAGCTACAACCCCCAATGTTCTCCGGCTACAACCGGAAGGTGGCTACATCCACCTGTCCTTGCCCCGTCCTGCCACCTTGAAGTAGAAGTAGAATGATGGAACCACTGTCACACTATCACTGTGAGATATATCGCTATAAACCTATACCAATAAATCTGAACCATGCATCAACCTGTAATCAACCTGTACCATAAACAAGTGCATCAACCATGCACCAACCTGTACCTCAACCTGTAATCAACCTGTACCATAAACAAGTGCATCAACCATGCACCAACCTGTAATCA
>ML783751.1:251476-275400 GCA_009831015.1 Picea engelmannii
TTATAATACACTCATCACTTCACTTTATTATTTACCTTTTAAAATCTCTTAAACCACTTTGACTACTTTGACTTTTTGGGGCTTCTAGATGACATATGAGGGTCCTCCAACTTCGTAAGGCCATAACTCTCAAACTGTGAGGAATTATGTGACGTTCCACATAACACTGGAAATAAAATGACAAGCACTATCCATCTAGGATATTTTCCCTGACAAGTTCACTTTCCTTCATCTCATTATTCCACAATCACGCATGGGTTCTCTTACCCCACAAAGCGTCTTCCCGTGAGGGATTTCACCATAAGGGGACCACTTTGAAGTTCATCCATATTTACTTCTTATCAAACATGAAAAAAAAATAATGAGTCATATTTACATCAAACAATATTGGGTCCATTACCCAAACCTTTGTGCTACAAGGCTTTCTTCAAGGGTTGACATCAATGACAACCAACCTTAATCAACAGACTGAACCAAGAAAAAAATGCATGTAGGGAAATGGTTCAGTGGAAGTGAGTGCAACATGAGCCTCCTCAAAATCAGATCGAGTCCTCCTAGTATCAGTTGGATCACCAAAGAGATCCCCTGCATCCTAAAGAGTAGTTTGTGCCCACTTGGGCCTCTGCTATGGCTCTGCAACTGCATCTGGTTGCTCTGACTCTGCATCTGACTGTATTGACTCTATATATGAATCATCTGATTCCTTTGAATCAGAAATCTCATCTGAGGAAGAGTCATCATGTGCATGCTCATCATCTCAGACAAGTGAAAGAATGAAGGTGTCTGCATGCGACTTCTGAGGTACATGCGAGACACTTTCCTCAAATTGAACACTTCACTCAATGATGAGATAGTCCAAGGAAAGATAAATAAGTCTGTATCCCTTCACACCGTCGGGGTATCCAACAAAAATACACTCAGTTCTCTGTGGATCAAGTGCCTTCCTCTTTTTAGAGGGAATTCAGGCCCATGCACATGAATCGAAAATGCGAAAGTGGGTCACTTCCGGTTTGAGGCCGCTCCAAGCCTCGTAGGGGGTCTTATCCTTGACAAATATATGGGGAGATCTATTTTGGATGTATGTTGCACAATTAAGTGATTCAGCCCATAGCCTCTGTGGTAGTGACTTTGCATGCAGCATGCAAGATGCCATCTCCTTTAAAGATCTGTTTTTCTGCTCAACAACTCCATTTTGCTGTGGAGTATAGGGAACTGTGTGCTACAACTGAATCCTTGCCTCATGGAAAATATTATGGATCTCATGATTGACATACTGTCCTTCGTTATCCATTTAAAGGAATATGATTTTCTTTCTGGACTGTGTCTCAACCAGGGCTTTGAAATCTCTGAGGTGTTGAAATACCTTAGATTTTTGCTTGAGAAAGTAAATCCATGTAAAATGTGAGAAATCATCAACAAAAATGAGAAAAAACCTCACTTTTCTAATCAATGGATGCATAAAAGGACCCATGATGTCACTATGGATCAGATCTAAAGGCGTGGAAGCTCTCTGAGACTTTCCTTTGTCGAATTTCTCTTGAGGGTGTTTTCCGAGAACACATCCCCCACATACTCCCTTGGAGAAATGGATGTCTGGTAGACCATCAACCAATCTTTGCTTGCTAATATGTTGCATGTATCTGAAATCCAAATGTCCAAACCTTTCATTTCATATCCTATGTAACATACCCTGACCACCCACAGGCCAAGGTACACCACCTTCAAGCATAAAAGAAAATATTTAATGACATGCACAACAATAACCAACAAGCATGCATATTCTAAATATTCAATTAAATGATAAATAAATACAAAAAAAAATACATTCATTTACAGGTGAATAATACCATAACAGAGAGCACTTATCTTTATAAAAGATGACACCAATTGGCTGCAGATCAAGGACGTTCCACCCAACCATAGGCACTACTGTTCCAAGTCTCAACAACAATGTCACCCCCGAGCTAGGGCTATGAATCCACAAGGACGGTTCCAGAGTGTTACTTGGCTTCCCAAACTAGTCAACACTCAAGCTCTCATAGGATTTCCCAACACTCACATCAATCCAAGTACCCAACTCTCTTCTACCCAGCCTATACCACCCAAGAGAATGGACCTCCAACCTTCTCTTCCACGCAGTCCCTTAGGTAGTCCTTCTCCTTATTTTGGGCTCCAAAGCAATTGGTCCAAAATCTCAATGCTGGAACTCCCAGGAATCGTAGTTGTGAACACACCAGCGACCACTACAACCAACAATACCATGGATAATCTTCGACATTTCATTTCCCTTTTCCCAAGCCAAGACATGGGTGAGGATGGATCAGTGAGTGATAGGTAAGGATGGGATGAATGAAAGAGTGAACAAGTGAATGAACACATGAACCAGTGATCAAATGGATGAGTGAATATGAGAATGAATGAACGAATAGGAAATCAATGAACAATCCATCAACTGAACCCCCCATCAGACCAGAGGCGATTTTAAGTAATTCGCGGGGAATCAAGAACCTCCTGGCCTTCCCCAAGAAGCCCACGTAACTGATCCACTCCCTTAGACAGAAAGGGTAATTAATATAGGAATAAACATTTATCCCCTCAAACCCCCTCTCTTGTGGAATCATAACCCCTTATAACTCTAGTCCTTGTTTGTCTAGCAAACAACGATGTATTTATTATTAATAATGATTAAAACATTACATTTCTTAGGCACACTGGCCTTTTAATAATTGTTTGGGCACTCTGGCCTCTCAACATTGTAACAATCCATTAATTAAAATGGGGCTCAAAACCTAGGGTGTTACATCCCCTCCCCCTTATTTTGGCACTGTCCTCAGTGCATATACAAAATAGAGATAAAAATCTAAAAAATTATTCAAAAAGCTACATTTACTTTGCCCGCATGGAATATTCATGCTCCCAGGTAGCATCTTCAGGACCGTAGCAGGTCCACTAATTTTTTACCAGCTCTATAACTCGATTCCAGAGCATTTTGACCTTTCTGTCCAATACTTGCATCGACTGAACCTAAAAGTCTCCCTCTGTCTCCACTTGAATTAGATGCCAATCAATAACATGGTTATGATCATGTGCATATTTCTTTAGTAAAGAGACATCAAATACATTATGCACATTCATGGAAGCAGGCAATGCAAGCATGTATGAAACTGGCCCTATTCTGTCCAATATTTCAAATGGACCATAGAATTTGGCTGCCAGCTTTGTACAACTACCCAATTTCAAGGATATTTTCTTGGGATTCACTTTCAAAAGTACATGCTCCCCTACTTTAAATTCTCTAGTTGTCCTGTTCTTATCTGCATAAACTTTCTGTCTATCTTGAGTTGCCTTCAAATTCTTCTTGATCTTAACCATCTGGTCTTCCATATCCTTGAGAAACTCTGGCCCAAGCACCTCTCTATCTATTGGGTTGTCCCAGATCACTGGAGTACTACATTTCCTACCATACAAGGCTTCGAATGGGCTCATTCTCAATGAATCTTGATACCCATTATTATATGCAAACTCCACCAAGTGCAAGTAATCTTCCCACTTAGATGGCTTATCCATCACATACATTCTCAGCATATCTTCAATTATTTGGTTGACCCTCTCTGTTTGTCCATATGATTGGGGATGGTATGCTGTGCTAAAGTTTATATTTGTACCAAATCCTTTAAACAATCCCCTCCAAAAATTGGAGGTAAACTTTGTATCTTTGTCCGAGGCAATTTTCCTAGGTATCCCATGCAACCTAGAAATCTCTCTCATGTAAATTTATGCAATATTAGCCACTGTATGTGTTGTTTTCATAGGAACAAAATGAACAACCTTTGTTAATTTTTCAACCACCACCATGATTGAATCATGTTTCTTTGATGTCCTGGGTAATTTAGTTATGAAATCAATGGTTATCACCTCCCATTTCTTTTCTGGGATTGGTAATGCCTGCAGCAAAACCACTGGGTGCCTATGTTCAACCTTCACCTTCTAACATTCTATACATCGAGTGATGTAATCAACAACATCCTTTTTCATTCCCAGCCGAAAGAATTGGCTTCTTACCGTGATAATAATTTTCTGGTAACCAGGATGTCCAACATAAGGAACATCATGCATTTCCTTCAATACCAAATTCCTCAGTTCTCCGGAACTAGGAACATAGATTCTATACTTATGCGTGAGTAGTCCATCTTCCTTTATCTCATACTCCTTTATTTTTTGTTGTACATCTCCTTGCTGTAATTTTTCCTTTACCTATAGTTAATGCTGATATGTAGCAAGACCATCTAAAATTATGCTCTTCAAGTCTGATTGATGCATACTGAGAGCAGTAGCATGCATGAGATGCACTCTTCTACTAAGTGCATCAACAACTTTATTCTCTTTTCCTTTGATATGCTTGATATCAAGGTCATATTCACTTAAAAATTCCATCCATCTTGTTTGTTTGGCATTCAAGGTTGGTTGTTCAAAAAGATACTTCAGGCCAATGTGGTCTATCCTTAATTCAAATCACTTCCCCATGAGGTAATGCCTCCACATCCTCAAGGCGTGGACAATGGAAACAAGCTCTAATACATGTGTGGCATAGTTCCCCTCATGTTCCTTAATCTTTTTGGACTCATAACCGATGCCATGTCCATTTTTCACGAGGACTCCCCCAAGTCCTTCCTTACATGCATCTGTACATACCACAAAACTTCCATTCGGGTCAACAATATTTAACACAGGTGCACTAGTAAGTAATTCCTTCAACAGATTAAAATTCTCTTCACACTTAGGTGTCCATTCAAATTTAGTTCCCTTATTTTGTAAAGAAGTGATGAGGTGAGAAATATTAGAGAACCCTACTATGAACCTTATGTAGTAACCAACTAATCCCATAAAAGATATGACTTCTGACACATTTTTGGGTGTTGGCCATCCTCTAATGGCTTCAATATTCTCTATATCTACTGCTATGCCTTGCTCTGAAATAATGTGTCCCAAGTAATGGATCTTCTTTTGATAAAAAAAACACTTACTCATATTGGCATACAACTGATGTTCTCTCAGCACTTGGAACACCAGTCAGAGTGATGCTCATGCTCCTCTTCCGACTTAGAATAGATAAGTATGTCATCCAAGAACACTATGACAAACATATCCAAATAATTTCTGAATATGCCATTCATTAAGAACATAAATACAACTAGTGCATTGGTCAGTCCAAATGGAACCACTACAAATTCATAATGCCCATACCTGGTCCTAAAGGTTGTCTTATGAATGTCTTCTTCCTTGATTCTTACCTGATGATATCCTGACCTCAGGTCAATCTTTGAAAATATCTTTTCTCCTCTTAGCTGATCAAAGAGGTCATCAATTCTGGGTAGAGGATACTTGTTCTTTATAGTATACTTGTTCAATTGTCGAAAGTCAATACACAACCTCAAGGTTCCATATTTCTTTTTGAAAAAAAGTACCGGTGATCCTCAAGGTTAAACACTTGGACGTATGTACCCTTTCTTCAACAATTACTCCAACTGCATTTGTAATTCTTTTAACTCTGGCGTGCTCATTCTGTAAGGTGTTTTTGACACTGGGGCAGCTCTAGTCACTAAATCAATCGATAAATCTATCTCCCTTCTTGGTGGCAACCCTGGTATTTCTTGGAATACATCCTCAAATTCCTGTAGTACCGAGAAATATTCAAGGCTTGGCCTCTTTGTATTTTATGGCTCTTCCACATGAGCTACATATATTTGACATCATTTTCTAAAACATCTCTTCAATTGTAAGGCTGAAATCTCCCTTATAGAGATGGGTCTTGGAACTCCTTTCACAATGCTCTATTTTCCATCTCCATCAAGACATGTAAATGTCTTGCTATGACAATCTAGGACATCATGATGCTTGTCCAACCAATCCATTCCAATTAGAATATCATAAGACCCCAATGTTATGATATTTAGATAATCATTTGCATTCACACCATTAAGACTTATGGAACATCCTCTGAGCATATCATGGATTCTCCTTTTGGTTCCAGTGACTAGATGAACCAAACTTGATTTTCCAAGATTAATTTTCTCCAAATGTAATCTATCCACTATTTTAGGATCAATGTAACAATGACTTGCTCCCGAATCAATTAAAATATAAACATGTTGATTTATGATCTTACCTTCCACCTCGATCATATTGGACTGGTAATCTTAACTTCTTCTCATACTCTGCCATAGTCATTCCTCCCAGCATGAGTTCAAAGAACTCCTGCATTTTCTTGTCATAGAACTGCTTTGAGAGGTATTCCTTCTGGAATTACTTCTTGAACTGCTTCCAAGTGATCCTATTCTCATTAACAGGTTCAACTTGCTTCAGTTGATCCCACCACATTGCAACTTTCCCATGTAAATGGTTGGTGACAATTCTGGCTTCTAGGTTTGATGAATAGTTATGCAACTAAAAATATCTCATGAGTCCAAGCAAACATGCTTTGACATCATCTTACCTTTCTCTTTCACCATCAAAGGAGGGTGGATTAAGCTTCCTCAACTCTCCTTGCAAACTTTCCACTTCTTCTCTCCTTCTTTGGTGCCTAACAAGAGACACCTCTAGATTGCTTATGGAATCTTTTGATGCATAAAACTTCCTTTTTGAGTAAGGAGGTGAGTGGTGTCTATGAATTCTGATGACACTTCTCGAATAAACAGCTCTTCCACGATCCTCTCTTCTTTTACGAAACCTACCTTCTTCCTCTTTTTTTGAGTTTGATCCCTTCTTCGTTTTCCTCTGCAATTGATTTAAGCTCTGCAACACTCGAGAATTTATTTGACTTTTCTCTCTCATCAGTCTTTCATTGTCTTCTTTGTAGCTTTGCACTTCTATTTTCATGCTTTTTACAGTTTCTATTAATGTTTCCTGCTCTCCTTTTCCCCTATGTCCATTGGAATATGTCTCTGCATTACCAACTCTGGTATTCTAGCCTTCGACCTCCTTATCATGGTTTGAGGCTCCCTCGCCTTCTTCCATTTCTTCAATACACATTTTGAGCTGACACGTTTAAACCCCTTAATTCTGAAAAATGTGCAAGAGACCATTTCCTTAGAATTATGCATATGATAAACAAAATTGGTCAACAATGCTACAGGTCCTTTTTTTTTCTTAGTTCATGGAGATCGTATCCCCATTCTCTGCAAAATAAAAATGTCTTGTTATCCTTGGATAACACTGAATTTCATTATGCGCAGACGCTTCCTTCAAACCACCTTCCCCGATGACCATGACTCGACATCACAGATAAATCCTTCCTTAGCACTTTTTCTATCTTGAAAACAACAATTCGACCATTAGCCCTTCTTCCCTCAGTTCTCAACTGCACGTGACCACGGTCATGTCCCTGCGCTTAGTTGAAAAAGCGCTTATCCAGAGCTTCAGGACTTCAAAACCTTCAGCTAGGACCATATCAACGGTCCTCGTCCTCATTCATGATCAACGATTGAGATCCTCTTTGGGACTCTGTGCTTCGGGAGTCTCAACTTTCGACCTCCGCTTTCCCCCAGAGTGCTTTTATCCGGAGTTCACGATCTGTCGATGCGTGTCCTCCTCCAGATCGATGGCCATGAATTTCTTCGTCTCTTCAGGCTTCGGGAGTTTCAAACTCTCTGCCTTCACTTTCTCCCAGAGTGCTTTCACCTGAAGTCGACGATCCATCGATGTGTGTCTCTCACAGATCAACGATTGTGAATTGCTTTGGCTCTTCAGGAGTTCTCGACCCAACACCAACTATCACATATTTTTCCTCTGGAGTTCCCAGTCTTTGGACTACATGATCTGTCACCACGCAGTGAAATAATAGAAGCAGACACATGGCCCAATCAGGTGGGTGACACGTGTCACATTCTAACTGACGTTTCGATCCTCCACATGTTCAAACTCACTGACATGTGACACACATCCCATGCGTCCACGTCGTCCTAGGTGACATCCGCGAGCCACGTCACTTTGGAATTTCGGGGTCCACATCACCTCCATGTGACATCATCATGCCCCACTACCTCGATTATTCGACTCTTTGGGCTTCAGGACTTCAGAAGTTTCCACACTAGCACACTCCAATTCTCTCGAACTCCAAATTATCGAACTGGCCAATCTGTCAATGTGTGTCCTTGGTGATGGACGGTCCAGATGAACTTTGGGCTTCGGGCCTTTGGGAGTTATGACTTTTCACATCCGTGTTTCTTCCAAAGTGGTTATCCGCTGGAGTGCAGGATCTCCTAAAACACGTCCACTTTGATCAACGGTCTAGATATACTTTGTCTCTTCAGAGTTTTCGATGTTCAAGAACTAACATGTCACATAACTTAATGCCTTTCAATTTGCGGGGGCATGAATCAACGGTTTGGAGTAACCTACCTTTCGCCCCACAATTCTTCTGATGTTGACATGTAACCCCTCGATGAAACTATGGTTTGGAATGCCGGATTGCCTTGGGGAATTAACTCCCATGCAACTTGGGTCCCCGCAATGCCTCCTGGCCGTCGATCTCTCTCCAATGAGATCTGATGATTGTGACTTAACCTTTTCTTCACTTTCATCAGACAACCCTTGCTCACCTGCCCTTCGATCCAAAGATCCAGGATCTCCCACAGTGGCAGTCACTCTCGAATTCAAAGGGGACGGTCACGATCCTTCGAACCCTTACAAAGGATCTCTGACGTTCTAACTCCTGTGTAAATTTTGCAATGCCATTCCTCTTGAGATTTTCAAATTCATGGTCATAATTCAAGCTCAACCACGAGACTTTGACCAACATACCCGACCCATTCCAGCCCGATGTTTCAACCTGAAGCTCTGATACCAATCTGTAACGTCCCCAGCCACCCACAGGCCAGGGTACGTCACCTTCAAGACCATCCATGGACTTCTTTCTCTTACCGATACCTTTTAAATTAATAAGGGTGCATAAAAGAAAAGATTTAACGACATGCACATCAATAACCAACAAGCATGCATATTCTAAAGATTCAATTAAATGATAAATAAATACACAACGAAATACATTCATTTACAGGTGAATATTACCATAACATAGAGCACTTATCATTATAAAAGATGACACCAACTGGCTACAGACCAAGGACGTTCCACCCAACCATAGACACTACTTTTCCAAGTCTCAACAATAGTGTCACCCCCAAGCCAGGGCTATGAATCCACAAGGATGTTTCCAGAGTGTTACTTGGCTTCCCAAACTAGTCAACACTCAAGCTCTCACAAGATTTCCCAACACTCACAACAATCCAAGTACCCAGCTCTCTTCTACCCAGCCTGCACCACCCAAGAGAATGGACCTTCACACTTCTCTGCCAGGCAGTCCCTCAGGTAGTCCTTCTCCTTATTTTGGGCTCCAACGCAACTGGTCCAAAATCTCAATGCTGGAACTCTCAGGACTCCCAGCTGTGAAAAATGCTGGACACAGGAAAACTCATCTCAGACATGCAGGCCTCAAGTCATGGTTGGATTAAACCAACGACCACTACAACCAACAATACCATGGCTAATATTTGACAATTGGTTTCCCTTTTCGCAAGAGAAGACGCGGGTGAGGATGGATCAGTGAGTGATAGGTAAGGATGAGATGAATGAACGAGTGAAAAAGTGAATGAACGCATGAACTAGTGATCAAGTGGATGAGTGAATACGAGAATGAATGAATTAACATGCAATCAACGAACAAACCATCAGTCGAACCCCCCATCAGACCAGAGGTGGGTTTAAGTAATTCGTGGGGAATCAAGAACCTTCTGGCCTTCCCCAAGAAGCCCATGTAATTGATCCACTCCCTTAGACAAAAAGGGTAATTAAAATAGGAATAAACATTTATCCCCTCAATTCCCCTCTCTTGTGGAATCATAGCCCCCTATAACTCCAGTCCTTGTTCATCTAGCAACCAATGATGTATTTATTATTAATAATGATCAAAACATTACATTTCTTAGGCACACTGGCCTTTTAATAATTGTTTGGGCACTCTGGCCTCCAACATTGTAACAATACATTATTTAAAATGGGGCTCAAAACCTGGGGTGTTACATCCTACTACTTTCATCAACATGAGTCAGTAAAGCAGAATCAGGTTCAATGAATTCAAAAAATGTATACAATCTAGATTGATGTTTTACCTCACCGGTAACAACCCTGGAGTTGGTTTGCATGTCATATATGTACATGGAATTTGGTGTGAATATTAATTTCTTTTTGGTGTTGGAATTCGTCATCTGATACATGGAGAGAAGGTTGACAAAAAGTTTGGGAACGTGCAACACATTCTCGAAGTTTTCGTTGGTGAGTTCAATCCTTCCTTTGCTAGTGAATTCAACTGAAGAGTTGTTCCCCATCAGAATAGGAGGACCTTTGCATGAATCCAATGGATAATATAATTCTTTTGAGGCAACCATGTGATGTGATGATCCTAAATCTATGATCCAAGCATTGAGAGAGGAGTTGATGGAAATCAAGGCATGGCTAGAATTGCCTTTCTTGTGATTATGATCTTCTGGCTTCCTCTTCTTGGCACCCCCGGGGATGCGATCTCCAAGGTTGTTTTGATCAATTATTTGAGACATTAGATCTATTTTTTTTTGCATGCATGCAGATTCTGTATGGAATCCTTTGTGAGAGTACATGCATTTCTCCCCTTTTCTTCCCTTTCCCCCTTTGGATCCGGAGGCATCGGTGAAGGGTTTTGTGTACCCTTCCTTCTTCGAATGTGCAAGAGATTTCCTTTTGTATTTATCTTTATATTTTTGATATTGATGGCTGCCATATTGCATAGTAAGTGCATGTGCCTTTGGGCCTTTGATTTTTCCCATGTTGATGAGCTTGGTTTTCTCTTGTGTCAGGGATTCAATAAAGTTCTCAAGAGAAGGAATCTTCCAGGTGGCTCCGGAGGTGAATCTAATTGAATGGAGTGTGGAAAAAAACACAGAGAATTTAGGACCAAGTTTGGAGAGAATGGCGAGAACCATTTGTTTCTCCTCTTTAGATTTATCAACCCCGCAAGCTTCGAGTTGCGATAGTAAATCCTTTAATTTTTTAAAGAAATATTGGATATTGTCGAAGCTTTTTGGATCCAATGTGAGAAATTCCACCTCCAAAATTTGTCCCCTCATCTCATCATGTTTTCCAAAGAGCCCTTCCAAGGTGGTCCAGGCTTCATTGGGAGTCTTACAGGAAGATATATGAAAAAGGAGATCGGGAGAAATAAGACTGGAAATTGTTCTGAATGCTTCATCCATTCGATTTAAGTACTTGGATTTTTCTATGGATGATGTCGGTTCTGTGTATGTATTCAAGGTTAACCTATACAATCCTCTGGTTCAGAGATGTATGACTATTTTCTCCTTCCATGCAAAATAGTTGTAAGGTGTAAGAATGAATTCTTTTTGGAAATCCATCTTCCCGCCGTCTTCAATCTTTTGTACCTGCAAAATTTTTTGGTGTAGATTTTGCTTAGCAATCTATTGAATCTGATTCCATGTAAATGTGTTGAAATTGCACTGAATAGATATATCTAGAAAACACTACACACATTTGTAGAGAGAAATTGAGAAAGAAGAAGAAGGAGAGAAAGAATAGAAGAATTATCATTAAATGTAATAAATAATGAATAATTTACACAAGATATACTCTGTATGAATCAATAAATGTGCAATGGAGGAGAAAAAATGCACCATAGTGGTGGTATCGAGTTATCTGGACACACACCATCAGTTACAGGAGTGAACTTCCACCTAGTCTAGTCTCTCAGGCAGTTACGGGAGTGAACTGGCACCTAGCTGAGTTAACTAGTCAACCAGTCTTCAACTAACTGATTGAACATAGTGTAGTGAGGTGTAGATAAAGGAATCAAGGGTAATGCACCAGTTTGGTGACGATCCCAAGGAAAGTGAGCAATAGAATAGTGATGATCCCAATGTTGCATGGTGGCAAAACCAATGCAACATCTAGACTCAACTCAACTAGTCAAACTGAAGTGTCAACTGAAGAGAACATTCTCAGGTGGAATATTCTCCCCTAAAATATAGGAGATTGGATAATGACCAATAATGAATAAAAGCAAGGAAAGACCTTAGGAAAAATAAATCCTAGATGTGTGTGAAGTAACTCCAATAGATTGGTGGCGACATCAATAAGGAATCCAAACAACATATGTATCTTAAATGAGATCGGAAAGGAAAGATGTTGCTTGGGAAGAGAATATGAAAGTTGGATTTGGCACAGAAGAATGGCCATATGCACTTTTAAAACCTTGTCAAAATCAATATAAAGGAAGCGGTAAGAGAAATTCCTGAAATTTTAAATCCAACAAACACTATGTGTAATCACTTTCAACATGGAAAACAAACAAGAACTGAGTTCAAGACAAAGGAATACTCTACAACAAAACCATTGGAGATTGTACACACCGATATATGAAAACCAATGAGAACAAAAGGGTTGAATGGAGAACAATACTTCATGCTACTTATTGATGATTATACAAGAATGACCGTAGTCTGTTTTCTCAAGAAAAATTCAAAGGTGTTTGAATGTTTCCGGATATTCAAAGAGATGGTTGAAAATGAGACTGATTTGAAAATCAAGTGCTTGAGATCATACAATGGAGGTGAGTTCACGTCAAAAGAATTCAGGGATTTATGTGAAGAACATGGAATAAAAATAAAATTCTCAGTATCTAGGACACCTCAACAAAATGGGGTCGCTGAAAGGAAAAACAAAACTGTATAGGAAATGGCTAGAACCATGTTGAAAGATTCAAAGTTGGGTGATATATTTTGGGTACAAGCAGTACATACAACCATTCATATCTTGAACAAAGGAATGTTTAGAAGTAAAAATGACAAGATTCCATCTGAACTATGGAAGGGAAGACCGATGAACGTCAAGCACTTAGAGTGTTTGGAAGAAAATGTTACATAAAAAGAGAATATAATAAAATTGGAAAATTTGACTCTTGGGTTGATGAAGGCATACTTGATGGATACTCAAGAAAAATCAAGACATACAAATGCTGCAACCTAAGACTCAACAAAATAGTGTAAATCATCATTGTAAATATTGATGAAACAAATGTGCTAAAGACTAGATAAGAAATCAAAAATTAAAAAGAGTAGGAAGCATAAGAAGAACTAAAAAAAGAATAAGTAGAACAAGAAGTGGAACCAGAAGAGAAGCAACCAGAGGTATATCAAGAAGAAATAGAATACAATCAACAATATCTCTAGACACCTTCTAAGACACCTAAATGCTGGTGTCAGAAGAATCATCCACCAAAACAAATTATTGGGAATAAAAATGCAGGAATAGAAACTTGAAGAAGCAAACCAACACATACACTAGAACAAAGACATCTAGCATTATTATCCACAGTTGAACCAAGAATCTTTGAGGAATACAACAATGATGAACATTGGATCAAGACCATGGAAGAAGAACTTAATCAAATAGAGAAGAATGAGACATGAGAACTGGTTCCAAGACCTAAGCACAAAAATGTGATTGATACAAAATGGGTGTTTAGAAACAAACTAAATGAAGATGGACAAGTAACCAGAAACAAAGCAAGGTTAGTATGCAAGGGATATGCTCAAGTTGAAGGAATATATTTTGAAGAAACCTTTTCTCTTGTTTCCAGATTGGAAGCAATCAGAATGATCTTGGCCTATGCATGTTCCAAAATAATCACAGTCTATCAGATGGACATAAAATCGACATTTTTAAATGGTGAATTAGAGGAAGAAGTCTACATAGAACAACGATACGGATTTCTACTATCAGAAAGGGAAGATTATTTTGCATATTGAAGAAAGCTATGTATGGACTCAAACAAGCCCCTAGATCATGGTATTCAAGATTGGAGAAGTACTTATGAAAAAAAGGATTTAGAAAGGGAAATGCAAATAACAATCTATACATAAAAGTGGATCATGAAAACATACCTATCATTGAAGTATATGTGGATGGCATTATATTTGGAAGTGACGATGACAGATTGAGTCAGAATTTTTCCAAGGACATGCAAAGTGAGTTCGAAATGTCCATACTTGGAGAGTTGAATTTCTTTTTGGGACTCCATATATCTTAATTAGATGAAGGTATCTTCATCTCCCAAACCAAGTACATCAAATAAATGCTGAAGAAGTTCAGAATGGAAGATTGCAAACATTTAAGTACCCCTATGGTGACTGGTTGCAAGTTGAGAAAAAACGATGAATCTAAAGAAGGAGTTCATAGACTCTATAGATCAATGATCGGCAACCTACTCTATGTGACCGCCTCAATACCAGACGTGATGCAAGAAGTTGGACATGTTGAAAGATTTCAAGAAACACCTAAAGAAACCCATGTTATGGTAGTAAACAAGATCTTTAGATATCTCAAAGGAACATCAGAGTTTGGTCTGTGGTATCCAAAAAGGAATGAGATGACTATGGTCTCCTACACATATGCAGATTGGTCATGAAGCATTGATGATATAAGAAGTACTAGTGGAGTAGCCTTCTACTTGGGTGATTGTATGGTGTCTTGGTTGAGCAATAATCGGTCTTCAATATCCTTGTCCATAACATAAGCATGATATATTGTAGCAACTTCATGTTGCACTCAAGTCCTCTGGATGAAGAAAACCCTACAAGACATACAAGTAAAATATGATGAGCCTATTTCAATATTCTGTGACAATACCAATGCTATAAGAATCTCCAAGATTCCAATGATGCATTCCAAAACCAAACATATTCCTATCAACTTCCACTTTCTATGGGAACAAGTCACAAAAAATAATATCAAGTTGAAGTACAATGGGAAAAAGAATAGATTGCAATTATCTTCACCAAACCTCTCCCAAGCGAGACCTTCGAGTATCTTCGAAAAAAATTGGGAGTAGTTCTTACCCCACATTGATTCACATGACATTTTGCAAAGAAGACATGGGGAGAAAAATCATCAGGGGGAGTTACCCTTTGGCATTGATGTCAAAGGGGGAGATAAATATCAAAAGCATGAATATGGGGGGAGAAATGGTCACAGGGGGAGTATGAGTGTTGCCATCAATTCCAAAGGGGGAGATTGTTGGAAAATTGGTTGTCATTGATGTCAACCCTAGAAGAAGACCCAAAGCAGGTCCAAAAGCCCCTAGAAGTGATGGGTTTATTTGATGGAGTCTCCAAAGTGGTCCCCTTATGGCGTATCTATATGCATGGCCCTCATGAGAAGATGCTTTGAATAATCCTACAAGAATCCCTAGTTGTTAAGAAAATAAGTTACAATGTATGGTCAAGAATCCCTGAAAATATGGTCAGGAAGCCCCAGAGGTGTGGTCATGGAGCACGAAGTTGATTGAAGAAAACGAGTATGAATGACATTGCAAGTGCATGCAAAACGTCCATGGATTGATATTCATTTTCAATCCATTTCAAACGATAGGTGGCATGCCACATGGTTCCTCACAATTTAGGAGATAGTCCCTCTTAAATATGGTCATGTAAAATTTACCCCTAAACGGTTGCAAACAAGAAGTTATAAGTCGGCCCCAAAATCAAGTAAAGGAGAAAAATGATTGCAAACAAGAAGTTATAGGTCATCCCTAAAGACAAGTAAAAGAGGTACTTGGAAGAATATAAATACACATCAAAAGCCTCTCATTTACATCAAGGAAGTGTGTGATCTCTTAGCGCAAGTGAAGCAGCAGAGTTGTGCGAAGGAGGGAATTCTCGAAGATGCAGATGTGAGAAGGGTTTTCAAGAAACCCTATCTGAGATGACCCTCATGGGTGAAGTATAGGGTGTCCTGTGAGGACCTCATTGGTTGTCCAAGACTCATCACACGAGGCCCTGCTTGTTGCCTAGTCCAGTCCCGTGAGGTTGAGGAAGGGTTTGAAGAAGATGCCCCTTTCTTGATGCCGAAGTTGAGGAAGGTTTGATGATATGAGATGTCATGCACTAGGGTTTTCACATGATGAAATGTATGTTTTTGTAATGTGTTTGAGGCACATCTTGGAGGTTTTAGTACATGCTTTAGGCATATCTTGGTGATTTTGGGAATATGATTTAGGGTATATCTCGGATATCTTGGCATAAGATTTATGTGGTTATTGGGGTTGAACCAATTTTGATGATGATGATGATGTATCGGTATTAGTGACAGTAACAATGACATGTTGATTCTCTTATTGATATTTAAGGGAGGAAGGAAGGGGAAAAGAAAGGGGGTTGGAGCCTCCTTATAGTTCAAGCTGAAGGATTTAAGGAGTTGTATCTTCCTTAAAGTTGGAGCCTGTAAAATAGGGGGTTGGTGCTGGAGAATTTTAGGAAGTTGGTGATTCTGGTAGTTGTAATCTTCTAATACATTAAAAAACGTTTCGTTGTTTTCTCCCATTTGGGTTTCCATGTAAAATTATTGTGTACTGTGTATCTATGGTTATATGTTTATGATATATTGAATGCAATCATAAGTGATAAATTGTTTCTAACTTAATGTCTACATGTTGTGGTTATAAATGGTAAAAAGTGTCTAATACTAATTCACCCTCTCCTCTCAGAATTATTGAATATTCCAACATTAGGGCCGTTGAGGCCCCAAACATTCCAAGAGGTCACTCACATTTAAAACAATGAGATCATGCATATTCACCTCATTTTTATCAAGGGATTAAAGAGCATTGAAAGAGTTACTAAAGCTAATTTTTCCAGTTCAAAAATCATCTAAGGTGGCTTGTTTCATCCATTTAGTGATACCATATGCAAAGAAGGAACCTACCTCTTGGGATTTTATAAGTAGCAATAAAAAGTGGGCTCATGGGATACCACCACCCACATGCATGGAGTAAGAGGAGGTATCGAAGGCCTCAAGAGCTCCTTGTTTACTAGGGCAAGTAGTGGAGGAGGCTCTGGAGTTTAAGGGATTCTAAGTTGGGGTTTTTCTAAGCTGGGACTTGGCCACATTTGCATTCTCCTCCTTATACACAACTTTTATCCATACCCACTTACTCACCTTGGGTACTTGCAGATCTTTGGGAGCCATAGGGGCTTGTGAGGGAGGGGTTGTTTCAATTTTAGCTGGGGCCATTAACAAGCAATCCCGAATTTTATTGTCATGACTCTATCAAAGGAAGTGAGAATTGGATAGATTTCTATAACACATTTTCTTTTGATGCACCTAAATACCAATCCATATGTAAATGAATTCCTTCAGGTCCTTATATATATATTAATGTACACATAGACATGATGTTAGGGCAAGGGATAAAATATATTTTTGGATCTTCATAGATAAAATATCTCAAATGGGATACAATCCACCATAGGAAAGTCTATCCAAACCATGCAAGCAAGTTGTGTTGCTTTGTCAATCGAGAAGTCATGGGTCTAATTGTTAAGGACTATTAGAGTGTTATTTCATATCTACCTCAATTCAATATCTCCTTCACATGAGAAGGGTCATTGAACTAAAATAGAAAAAAATTCTTAGTCGGGCTTCACATATGTGTGTAGTGCCACCCATTGCTCTCAAAAAACTCATGAACCCAATTTTGAATAATTTCTTTAGGGGTTGGTACCCTCCCAACAAAAATATAGCCAATAATGGAATCCTCACTAAAATCATGACATAGATAAACATACCTAATATTAGAGAAATTGATATTAGGAGGAGGGTCATTACCTCATGGTACACCTTCAGAATGAACTTCTAGGGAGCCTTTGGGTTCCATTGCTAGCCATTGGTCCATAATTGCCTGCTAGAATTATCATAGGAGTGTTAGATGAGGCCATTATGCCTCATATTATGAGAAAAATGCTATTAGTCTAACATTACATCCAAACTACACTCATTTGAAAAGACATTATGAATGTACCATTGATATATAAATTTCCATGGACATTCCACTCAAACAATTCATCACAACAGACCTTACACGTTTCTACAAACACTTTGTTATGTAGTGTTTTACTTAAGATTAAGATTTAATATTACCAACTTATCACTTCAAATACTGAAATAAGTTGAGACTAAAGTAAAATAAGCTAAAACAAATACCGCATCATCCATGCAAGAACACAAGATGTTCCCTAGGAAACCGAATAGGGGAAAACCCAACCATAAGGTGAGGACTATGCCTTGATTTTTTCTTCTCATATATGAAAATGAAAATGCAAAGAAATGTGAACTCACTATGGATTTACCATTGACACTGTAGCTTGTACAACTACTGCAGGATATTCCACTTCCTCTATTTTTCTCTAATATCCCACTCCCTTACTCTACTCAATTATGGAGTAGTAATCAATACAATAAGAATGGAACCCCTTCATTTCCTAGCAACCTAGTATTTAACATGTTCTGATAGTCATGTAGGGTTAGGGTTATGGTTTTTTCATGCCTTCCTAATTAAGGTTAAGGATTTGGACCATCTAGAATATTATTGAAAGTCCACGTGTGATGAACTCCACATGTGTGAGTAATAGGAGTTGACATGGAATTCACTTAGTACCATGGTGCTAAAAATAACATGTCAACTTGCAAGAGGCATAAATTCCTCATATGAACTCTGATTGAGGTGATATTTATGTTTTTGGAAAGATCTTGGCATACAAAACAATGTTGAGCATTTGAGGACTATAGTCACATATTTTTGACCCCTAAAAATGTTTTTTAATGCCCCAAACGAGTTCCAAAAGTTTTAGGATTCCAAATCACCAAAATAGGACTAGCCACTAAAATGGGCCCTAAAACTCAATAGCCCCAATTTTTCCTCTAAGAAAGTACCTTAATAAATGAAAAATTATATAATGATTCATTTCAAATCACACCTCCTTGGTTTTGGAGGCTTTTGGTCCCCAAAATATTTTACTGAAGGAGGTGAGGGAATTTTTCTTCTACCTTCTTCTTGGAGTACCATTTGGATTTTCTTGGAAGCTAATCATTCAACCTGACCTGCAAGAGTTCATGTTGCCCCCTTCTAGTTGTTTTGATCTTCTTTTATAAAGTTGCATCCTCTACTAACTCTACATAATATTTTGGTGCTAAGTCCTCTATGGTAGGTAAGATTTTCCCATCACTTTATTATTCTAACATGGAAGGCTAATTGAATTTCATATTTTCCACATGCAATGTTAAGTAAATGTGCATATATGGAGGTAGACTAAGTCTACATGAATTATTTCCAACCTTTTCTAATAGTTCAAAAGGACCATACCACATAGCCTTAATCTTCTTAGTAGAACCCTATAACCTTTCCTTGTTCATATGCAACCAGATGAAGTCTCTAACCTTGAATGTCTTCTCAATTTTGTGATGATCATGTTGGGCCTTACACTTTTCTTGTGTCTTCTTCAATGTATCATGTACTTGAAAATGGATCTTCCTAATCTTATTAATGAATTTTTCAATCTTCGATGCTTCTCATGTGGCATGTTGCTTGGCTCCTCCTTGATTTCCATATAAAAAATCTATAGGTGAAGGTTGACAAATATCAAAAACAAGTTTGAAAAGGGGACTTAGTGGTGGAAACATGGACTACTCTGTTATAAGAGTGTTAAACATAAATCAATTTTTTTTCCAAGGACTTTGGATGCTTATGTTTGTACCCCTCAAAAGATAAACCAATGTCATGTTCACTAATTTTACCTACCCATCCATTTTTGGATGGAAATTCGTAGATCTCTTCAACTTGGTGTCCATTTTCTTGCAAAGTGTAGTCCAAAAGGAACTAATAAATTTGGTATCTTTGTCTAAGATGATGCTCCTTAGAATATGAAAGTGTACCCATGCCTTTTCAAAGAACATGATTGTTGCATATTTTCCCTTGATGGTATTTTTACAAGGCTTGAGAATGATCTTACTAAATTTGTCCACTACCACAAATAGATAGTCATTTCCCTAAATGGTTCTTGGAAAACGAATCACAAAATATAGGGAGATTCTCTCCCATGGTCTAGTAGGTACAAGTAAGGGATGGTATAAACCTTGCTTCCTATTATTGGGTTTCTTGGTATAATAAAGTATGCATCCTATGATAATTGTGCTACATCTTCTTACATTCTGGGCTAATACACATACCTATGTAAGTTGGCCATCCAATTTCCCAACACCAAAATGCCTTGCAAATTTGAAGGTGTGAGCCTCTTCGATAAGTTGTAATCTTTCTTCTTTATGAACACATAGCTGATCTAGATTGTATAGCAACCCATATTGGATATGGTATTCATCCTTGCTATTAGCTTATTCTTCACAAACTTGTAGCTACTAAAACACCTCCTTGAATTCCTCGTGTTTTGTGTATTCTTCTTTGTATGCATTATGAGTGAAAGGCTCTAGAATAAGAGAATCTAAAGTTGTGACCTTGGGTGTGGGTGGCCTTGAAAAAATGTTTTCCAACTTAATGGTACCACCCTTATTATATTTGATGATAAGATGGAATTCTTGTAAAATCCCATTCATTTGTAGTGTCTTGTTTGTTGATGCTGACACTGAGCTTGAAAATATTATAGTGGTTGGTGATCAGTGTGGATGATGGTTTCATTTCCCATTGGATAGTGCTTCCAATTCTTAGTAGCTTGAGACAAATCATATAGTTCCTTTTCATATGTAGGGAAGTTCATGACTTTGACATGAAACATTTCATAATGATATCATATGGGCTTACTTCCTTGTCTCAAGATAATTACCACAACATATTCACTTGCATTCATCTCCAATTCGAAGGGATTTCACAAATTAGGAATGTGAGAACTTGTGCTTAACTAATATTTCATTTCATCTCTTTAAAATCCTTCTATAAATTCTATCCCCACTAGAAACTCTTACTGCTAGCTATTATGGCATGCAATGGTGCAATCACAACTAAAAATGATGCTATAAACTTATGAAGGTATTTTCCTACTCACACAAATATCCTAAATTCAATGACATTGGTAGGACTTAGCCACTTGATGATGGCCTCTATCTTCCTAGGATCGATTTTGAGTTCCCCTCCACCAATCACATACCCCAAGTACACTAAGGATTGCTGGAAAAATTCACATTTATTAAGGTTTTACAATAGTTGATGTTTTTTCAAGCTCTCTAACACCTACATGAGACGTGAGATATTCTCTTCTTAGGTAGATATAAAAATCAATATAACATCCAAGCATCATACTACAAATGAATCTAAAAGGGGATGCAATAAATCATTAATCAAACACATAAATGTAGTTGGTGCATTACATAAACCAAAAGACATTACCAACTATTCATATAAATCTTGCCTCATCTTGAAGGTGGTCTTCTAGGTGTCTTATTATTTTACTTATACCTACTGGTATCTTGATTTGAGATCCAACTTGGTGAAATACTTTACATGTTATAACTGATATATCAAGTCATAGATCCTAGGTAGGGGGTATTGATTCTTTAGGCTGATCTTATTCTAATATTTTTAGTTAATACACATTCTCCAAGTCCCATCCTTATTGGGCACTATGATGATAGGTGATCGACAATATGATTTTCTTGACCTAATTACTCCATGCTCCAACAATCACCATAACTATTTCTTGACTTCATCCACCTCCGATATGGATTGTTTGTATAAAATTCTGTTTGGAAACATGGAGTATGGAAAGAACTATATCTCATGCTCCACCTCCCTCTTGGCTAGTAATATTTTAGGTTCCTATAACGCTTCTTTACACACCTATAAAAGCTCTTCCAACTGGTTTTCCTTCTCTTTTCTAGATACATCTAGAGATTCCTTTACTTTTACCAATTGGTCTTCTTGTTGATTCTATCTTAAGAAGAGTAATAGAAATTTCCTACTTGAGCTAAACAATTTCTTAGCTTGGTTAAAACTTACTAGAGAGATTTTGGATTTACCTTTGTGCTTATTGATGATGAAGGATTTCCTATCCTTAATTAAGTGGTATTGTTTTGGTCTACTCATGAATATCTCATCCCTCATGTACATGTAAGGGATTCTAAACACTACACCAAACATATCAAGTAGTACTACATCTAACTCCATTTCATCAATATAGTTTACACTTATAACAAATTTTATCTTACATTGCTTGGTGAACTTGATCTCTGCATCCTTATTTACCCATCCCAATGGATATAGGAGAGGATGGTCATGAACTTCCAATCTAAGCTTATGTTCAAGATACTCTACTATGAAGTTGGCCCATGAACCAATATCAAATAATCTACCTTTGCCTTATTAACTTGGATCTTGATATGGAAGACTTCAACCATCTCCTTCTATTCCTTAGGATGGAGGTTACTTAGGTTCGCCTCTTCCATTATAGTGAAAATAATATTTTTATCCACATTTGAGTTGCTCTCTACTTGCTTGATTAAATCCTAGCATGTTCTTATTTTTGGTCTCCTTCTTGTGGTTTTTTGGATTAATATTTGGATGTAACTTCCAACACTTATCTTTGTTATTACCATCGATATTAGAATGGTTACAGTGGTTTCTTATATCCTAGCACTGATGTGCAATGACTATTGTCTTCTTATATTTTCCTCTCCATTTCTTCTTTCCCTCCTTGGTAGTGCCTTGCTTGTCTTTCTTCTTGGAATCATTTAGTTATCCTTTCATCTTGTCAATCACTCGATACCATGCTTGCACATAGGACTTATAAATAGTTTTAGGTTTAAATAGAATCACTTTCCTGATTAAATGACTGTGGAGACCACCCAAATACTTGAGGAGTACATCTAGATTCTTGGGAGACATTCCCAACATAATGGATTGTTTTTTTGAACCTTGTGGTGTACTCTTGTGACACTCTTCCCTTTATTCTATCAAACGTAATGCCAAAAGATCCGTTAGTTCTCTTCATACCTAATAGGGTAAAACTAGGACTTAACGAGGGTTTTAAACACCCCCCACTTAGTTACTTGGGGTTCACCCTCCAACTCAAGTGTCTCTGTGTGGATTTCCCACCAAGTTTGGGCATGGCCCTATAAATTCAATCAAGAAAATGATATATTTTTCTCTTCTCCTATGTTATGGACACTACAATAAAATTCTAATTGTCACAACTATTGATTCAACTTAACAAAATAAATCTCATATTGATAGGGTTTAATGTACACTTCCACTTCCACTTCGAATAGATATTGGGAAGAGAACAAAGTTACCAACTTAACGAGAACTCTCCAGAGTTCTCGATTTTTAGAGGTTGCATTTTTTACCTCCGTTTCAAAAAATGGTGCTACTGGTAGCACCATTTTTTGAAATGGGGGTAAAAAATGCGACCTCTAAAAAACAAGAACTCTACTGGTAGCACCCTTTTTTGGGGGGTGGTTAAAATTCTAACTTGTTTGACATCGTAACC
The DNA here is from genome assembly GCA_009831015.1 of Picea engelmannii. Lineage (NCBI taxonomy): Eukaryota > Viridiplantae > Streptophyta > Pinopsida > Pinales > Pinaceae > Picea > Picea engelmannii. Next base: position 274,846 of record ML783751.1, read on the forward strand.
TTGAGAATCGATATCATTGTAAACAAAACCCTTAAAATTGACCCCTAAATTCTAACTTGTTTGAAATTATGGCCATCAAAAAAACTTAAAACCTTAAAATTGATCCAGAGTCGAAAGGTCATGCTACCGATATCACCCCCTTTTTTTGGATTTAAAATTAATACATAATTGAAATCAAGGCCTTGAGAGATGGTACCATTATAGAGAAGAAGCTCAAAATTGTCTCCTAAAACGCTACCTGAAAATTCGTATATATTTAATTTTTTGTTTAGTTTTAAATTTACATTAAAAATAAATAGATTAAAACAATAAAACTCCACAAACCAATGTTATTTAAGAAAAAATGAAAAAAAAAACACATGTTTTAAAAAAAATTGACAACCCAATTTGAAATTAGATTTTTTTTTAAATAACGTTAAAAAACACACAAAATTAGAAAATTCATAAAAAAATAAAGACCAAAAAATAAAATAAAAAACCAAAAACATTTTTAAAAAACAAAAAAAATTAAAACCATTAAAAATAATTAAAATATACATTAAAAAAAAACACAAT
>ML783751.1:276768-287567 GCA_009831015.1 Picea engelmannii
AATTGCCACTTTATATTGTCAGGAGAACAAAAAACGCCAAACCCCCTCAAACGTCGTTTCACACGACGTCGCTTTTCCGACGCCATATATTTCATCTTTGTTGTGACATTTGATGCAGACATGTGTTGTCTCGGATTTGAATATCCAAACCCCATATAGTCGTCGCTACATCGATGCCAGAGACATCAAAATTCTGACGTCCCATTTTGTCAGTCTCCACTACGTGGACACTATGACAGCGACGCTCAGAACGTCGCAATACCAATGCCAGTTAACATCGCTATTTCGATGTGTATGCAAAATCGCTTGCGACGTGAACGCTATGGGATTTTCGACGTGTATGCAATATCGCTTGCGACGTGAATGCCATGGGAGCGATGCAATAGACATCGGAAGACCGACGAACGATAACGTCGATTGAGTGATGGTAAGCTATATATCAATGACATGGACGTCATGAGAGTGACATCCATGGGTGCAATCATACCAGCATTAATGCACCGGATCCCATCAGAACTCCACAATTAAGCGCACTTGGGCTATGGACGTTGTAATATCGACGACTTGTAGGTGTTTTAAAAAATAAATAAATGAATGAATGAAAAAAAGGCATCATAAGAAATCCTATATATTTAAAAGAAAAAAACATACATGTATACTAGCATAAAAAACATTAAAAAATTTTAGTGAGCAGTTGTAGGAACTAAATTTGAAGAACATCATGGAAGGGTGGATGGTAGTATTCAACAACGTACCCTTCTCTAACCTCCAAAATATGCTATTGACCAACAACCATATCAACCCAAGATTCTAACAATGTATTAACATCAAAATTCCTTTCTTTGTAAATATGATCGAAAGACAAAGTATTAAACAAGTTATAGGTCCCTCGAACCTCCTCTAGCAAAGGAGGAAAAATAAAGTTTGTGAAGTTTTGTTCAACTCTCATCCATTTAATCATTGTCATCAAATCACCAAATACTTGCAGCCTTATAACCCCTTTTTTACTAGTTAACAATAAAAGAAACTTAAACATCACTAATTTTGCAAAATTGCTAGTGTCATGCTCTAACTTTAAATAATATTCCCTATTTATAAAAATAAATCCACCTGCCCCACATATTCGAGGCTCTCCCTAAGTAGCCCCATCAAATTATGCCCAAGATCCCTCCCTATATATTTATTCAATCATAATCTCCCTAGTTGTTTTATCATGTTTTTTCTCGAGGAAAGTTATTTCAAATGATGATCCCTTGAGTTGCACATTGCAGAGAGAGAATATATTTATCTTCAAATAAATTGGCATTCTTGGCTAGACAGATACTTTCAGAGAGAATCAGAGGAAAATATTTATATGATTTTACTACAGGTTTACCAAACAAATTCCTAATTCCTTCCTCTATAGTACTTACATACCACACATTGTTTAAACTTGTTATCACTTCTATTTCCCTCCAAACTTATTTAGTATGGGAGCACTCAAATACCAAATGAATATTAGTATCATCACAAACACATAGAGGGAGCACCTCCCTAGCCTGGATCTAATTATTATTTGTAAATTCTCCCACATCAATGCTTTGTTGTTTAAGAGGAACCATTTACATAACATAGTGTGCCTCTAGAATAGGTAGCACCCGAATAGATTTGCCTTTAGTACCTCGCATATCAAGCCTTTGGAGGACATAGAAATAGAAGTTCAAGGCTAACAATATCCACCAACATTATATATATGCTTCATAATAAACATAGGTTTTTCCATAGGGAAATATATTCCACAACAAGGAAAGGTTTTGCAAAAGGAATAAACTTTCCAAAATGAGTGCTCACATGCATGGGCAAATAAAATTGTATAATATTTAACCAATGATATTCCAATCAACACTCTTTTCAAATTCATCTAGGATCTGGAATATGGAGGTTCATTTTCCTATGGCTCTCCTAAATTAGGTCTCCATTCACACTCCACATTTTCATTCAATCATAAATCACACTTCATTCAACATTCATACTTTCAAAATATCTCAACATGTGCAATACTAAAAGAAATGAAAAATACATAATCAACTATTTTAGAGATGCTATGGTTATCAGAATAAGATCAATAGAAGGGATGAAATGAGTGTGAAGGGAGGAAGGGAAGAAATTGTGTTGGCATCTTAGAAATACATAACACAATTTTCCTTTGGAATGGGTAGCAGTTGAATACATTTTCCTTTAGTACCTCTAATATCGTCTCTACAAATATTGTTATGAATAACATTGCCATGATCACATATACCCTTTAGAAAATCTAAGTGTGGGGTTAGTGGAGGCTCTATGATTTTTGCGGCTTCATCCTGCTTGGCCTTAAATTGGTGTGAATAACATATGGTCTCGAAAACATCTTTTTACAGGAAGTCGTGCCAATTTTTGGAACTATTTGGATTACTATTCATTGTACAAAAAAACTTCATTTGTGAATAAATATCTTTTGGGCATACCTACACTTATCTTTCTCTTTGTATTTTATTCACTTTAAAGATTTTCTTTGCTTAGCTTGCAAGAACTTTTCAATTTCTTTATTTACTTAGTTTTTGTACATATGCATGATATGTTTACTAATTTTAATTAGTTGCCCTGTACTTACAAGTTGTTGATGTTAATGGTTAATTACACAATCTTAATTATTATATATTTTAACTTAGTTTACTCCTCCACTTAGAGTTTACTACACATTATACATTCTGTTCGAAATGTGAATTATGCATTTTAGCACTTGTCTTAACTCATATTATTAATGTTTTAACTAGTTGGAAACTAATATAACTTATAATTATTGGTTGATTTATTCTTTGGAGTCTGACTTTCATAGTTAATTAGGACTCGTTTGCATTCTAATTAAACATTTAAGGAAAAAAATAAAGGACATTTAAAATTTACACACACATAATTAAAGTATTAGTACCCTTAAGTGGAAAGACTCCACTGACTTGTTTAACTAATCAAATTAACCCTGTAGTTAGAAGGTTTAGGGATTTAAGCATACCCTATGTCTCCATCCCCGCTTTTCCCATTGAGAGCCCTACAAGAGTTTTTTGAGTGTTGTGCTCAAGTTTCATTTTGGGCATCAATATAAATGGCGATCATACTGGGGAGAACTATGCCCATAATCTCTTTAAATTTTTCCTATTTATCGTAAAGAATCAAAATTATTCATCCTTGAGAATTAATACTATGCTATCCATGAGATTTACCTTAGTTGGTTCTTTTATTATAGACAATCATGATAGGTATTTGGTGGCCAACAATAATACCTTACAATACTCTAGGTTTCTCTGGCTATGGTTGAGGATTCTGGTGTTTGGTTGATGACCTTCCTCAATTTAAAGGTTTTCCTCATGAAGGCCTAAATGAGAACATCAAAACCTTCATGGGATATTGTCTCTTGAAGGAAACATTTGATAGTTCGCTTATGGTATGTGTCTTTCCTCACACACTTCATGGGAAGGCCATTGAATGGTTCAATTTTATTCATGATCATTCCATCTTTGGATGGAATCATTCTTTTGACCTATTTAAGGCAATATTCGGGGACCTAAGGCCTAAATTTAGTCCTTCATCAATCCTCCCATGGTGTGATTTTTTCAGTGAACAACTTGATCTTCATACCTATGATAAATAAATAGATGCCAAAAAAACTTATATGATAAATAGATGAAAGAAACAATGGGAATATGTTATTGAGAACGTTTTTGCAATGCATGAGCATTCACAAAACCAAAGTCATTTCTTCAGGAAATCAAGAATCCAATCTCGATCTAGTTCATATTGTGAGCAAGAGACTGCACATGAATTTGGTATTGATGATTCTCTTTTTCACGATTCACATTTCAAATAGGACTTGTGTGATATTTCCCCTTTGATGAGACCATTTTCCAAGATGGTATTGATCAAATTAATAATGTTTATATCCCTCATACCACCACTATGAATCCTCATACCAAGATCATCACCCCTGGTGTTAGTAGTATTCCTCTCTATAGTCTACAGAGTGACGTTTCACTTAGTAATGAGATTTGTGAAGAAAAAAATACAAACATTCAACGATGGAAATAACTAACAAAATTCTCTTCCCGATAGTATTTAAAATACAAAAATATTCCACCATATAAATATAAATCTAGATCTTGATGTAAACACTCACAAATTTCAGTTTGATGATGTGACAGATAATTTTTTCGAGCATGATCGATTTGGAAGCCTAATTTTGTCTAATGAATATGAGCCTGAAAATCGGAAACCTAATCATGATATCCTTGCTAACAAATATAACCATAAGGTATCATAGTTCTGTAATCAACCTTGTCCTAAATATGATAAATACTCTTAGGTAATTATTCTTGGTAGTCCAAAAAACGTTTTGGACTCTTATGCCATTGGTCATCACTATTTTATTTATGATGATCCCTTAGGAACCTACCATTTGGATGAAATTTGCTTCCTAGAAGAAAGTGAGAAGATGCCTAAAGTTCCCAATGATGGATCTAATCAACTTTGGGTTCCCCCCAAAGATATTTTTCTAAAGACTAGTTCACACTTATCATTAGCTAATTCAATACATATTGATACCTTTTTGTACAAGGAGGATGTTAAGGAAAGTGTTTTTTAGCTTAAGATTGTTTCCGTGGAAGCTCTAATTTTTGCAACCCCATCATAACCCAAAATTTCAATCCCTTTGACCTAAGTTCTCCTCTAGTTTATGATGGTTATCTTGAGTCTTGCACTAAAGAGAGGATATTCTCTAACCCTGTTATTCTAATTGAGATAGATATCCATACTACTTAGCTTCCATCTTGTACCAATAAGAATTATGAGGTTTCATTTAAGGATAACAACGATGTTTATGTTGTCTTACATTTCTTTTAAAAAGTCTCAGCCTTCATCATAGAATTTGGGATTCTTGGATCAACCATTTTGATATTTTTAGGACAACACATATCTTCCTCTTAAAATGGTTCACTGAAATTTTTTCTACCCTAGATAATTGTTTGAGCCTAACTACCAGTATAGGTTTTCTAGTACCTTTTCTTCATGTTGAAATTCATCTCATAGTTAGGATCGAAATTCGTTTTTCATGAACAAGAAACAAACCTTTCAAAAGTGTAAATGGCACCCACCATGAAAGTGCATACATTTTCTTGTCTTGTACATAATAAAACAAAAAACAAACAAAATCGTAAAACATAAAATCCAAAGTTTTTCTTACCGTTCTACTCTTTTGATTGCATTTTTAGATCCAATAGGTCTTTTAGTAAGGTGTTTGACCTTATTTTTTTGTTGTTAATTAAGCTTCAAGTTTAGCTATTAGTTTTCTTGGTTATGTGTATGGAATTACTGCTTAGTATTCTCCCATTTTCCTTAACCAATTTAAGTGCATTGCACTCATTCCATAGCTACCCAAAATATATTTGTACAACTAACAAGGCCTCAAACAATGTTGCATATTTTACTTCCTTACACAAGTCTACTGGTTTATCTCTAACATGGGTTGTTAGTCTTTGACATGACAAGTTTGCATCATTAAATGGAGGTATAATAACTGATGGGTTCCTAATGTTTAGTCTGGTAAATTTGAATGTTTGACAATACTATTTAGGTTTGCTAGTTCTTCTTCATATTCCCTTTTCTTCATTCGTTACATAACATTAACTTAGCTCCACCCATGTATTGCCTTTTCTAGGGATGAATATGATTTCGTGTACCTACCTCACTATTACAATTTAATATGTATAAGCTATGATTCTCTAATTTTCCCAAAACCATACTAAGTTCATGTTGTGAAACACATTGCTAGAAGCAACATTCATGTTCTTGATCTATAAACATGGGACATATAGTCCACATGCTTCACCAACATGGATGCCTTGCAGTTTTTTTTTTTTTATGTGTTCTCATACTTATGTAGATATCTCTATCCTCAGTGGATTATGAGGATTTTTTTCTTGGTGTATCATGCACACAATGACTAGGTAACGAATAAATAATAATCAAGAATCTAAGTTGGTTTCTCAGTTGTTAATCACTGAGGTCAATAAACTCTCTACAATGGAGAAACAAATCTGGTTTTTGGTTTACAACTGGTTCCAAAATCTTCTATTGATATGTGTAGTTCTGGATGAGTGCCCAATAAAGAGCCAACCCACTGTGTGGTTTTAAATCAACAAAAAAATTGTTTGTGCAAAAATTGTCAAGCATTGTAATCCAGCTACCACTAAACATTCACATTCCCATGATAATAAGTGACAACATTTCCAACACTTAGCATATATATTTACATATAAATGTAGACCAAAAATTAAATTTGCGTAACACTTTCCAATATTAAAAAGAATATAATGTTTTCCTCGATGTGAGCACTACTTAGCAAGATACAATTTCACATATACTCAAATACAAAACAACAATTTAAATGTCCCAATCGACCTATGACAACATGTTTATGATAAAGAGTAAAATGATCCAACACTTCCTACTATTGCTCCTTGTATATCCTCCCATCAACAGTGGCTCACTTGAACATTTTCTTAACTTAGACATCATGTATGGTTGTCCAATTTAATGGTGTGTGCATCTAACTCGGGTGTGGCATCAAGGCGAATAATATGAGTTGATGCTGCTCTAAAACTTAGTTTGACATTGGCATACCCATTCACTTAAGTCTCAACAATTTGTTTGAATCTCTATTATGCATAAACCATTTTCATTCCTCCCTCTTTCACATAGATAAGCCAAACAAATAAAAGGAAGATCAATTAAAGAAGGGAGTGCAATGCCTTTACTACATAACAAGCTCAATGTTTCAATGGAAAAGAGCATTGCTACCTCTGAATTACATCAATGTTATTTGTTGGTTGTTGTAACTCACACAAAATGTTGTAGAAAGAGTGACTATGACCAAATTGGAATGGTTGGAGTAGGGTGTATGGCCCAACTACTAACTGGCTCTTCCAAGATGTTCTTAAAAGTGATGATTGGGAACATAGGTGGCTCATTCACTTTCCAAAAATAAGTCTCCATCCATTTCCATATATGACTGTATTAATTTCCCAATGGTCTAGTAAGAGGAAAATAATTGTTGACTACAAGGAACTAAGAATGGAAATTTGGCTAGGGATTTGCAACAACTATACCATTATGGCCATTGATCTCATGAACCCAATTAAATGTATGGACTGGGTCCTTTGACTATTGGAACTATCAAAAAAATTAACAAGAGGTGATTTTCAACAACAATTAACTGAAATGAATAAGAAATTCTCACACCAATTGACCAGAATAATTGTGGGTTAACCAAAATGGTGAATTGCAAGTGTTGTAGTAAGTAGTGTATGCAAAGGGATCACACAAGAGATAGACGTGAATATAGAAACATATAAGTAAAGTATTCACATACCTCTAAAATCACAATAAAAATAGATATTTTACCCTAGAAATCCAAATAGGAAAACCATCTTTGAATGCTTACTCAACCTTGATTTCAACAATCTCATGTTAAAATGCAACTCATGGCTCTATGGCCATTCAAAAATTTACACGGATTGCCCTTGTGTATCCTCACCTCTCAGAGGGTGTATGTCCCCATGATCTGATTCCTTTTTATCTCTTTGTGTTCATACAAAGACTTATCATCCCCGAGTGACTTTGCGTAAAGGAGGAAAATTGTATCGTTGAATCACTTTCTAGGTTTTCATGATCAACATGCAAGGATCACTCGACATTCTTTTGTTTTCAAAAATTGGTTCACAAAAGGAGAAATCCAGGTTTAAGTGGAAGCCCAAAAAGATTTCACTCATGACACCTTATATAATGGAAGAAGGGTGTCACGAAACCTAAAACCCAATTATTTATTATTGTTGGAAATTGGGGGAATCAAGTAAGAAAACACGAACAACAAGTTGTTTGCACTTAAATAGGCCCAATAAATAAGTCTAAATTGATCAAGAAAGCAATTTGAGCAAACTTATAGAATTTCGTCAAATGAAATTCCTTTATTTTATGGCTCAAAACAGATCACTAATCGGTTGTTGTATCCATGAGATGACTCAAAGGTAAAAATGAACTATGGGAATGGATATGGAAAGAAAAATATGAAACAACCATAGCAGAAGATGATATTTATATTGGGATGGATGGTAACTGTACATGCTCCATAATTTGGAACAATGCCTAGAAAAAAGGAGACATAGTACAACAACACTATTTATGAAAATTTTTCTCAGTTCATTTGGCCTTATTCTAGTAGGACCCCTAGCAGTAGATGCATGAACTAACACTTCATCAATCCCTACAGTAAGCAAAGGTTTCTTTCACTCAATATAAATGGACTTGTATCTACCATAACTGGATGCAAAGCGAGAACATGAGCCCATTGTGATGCAAGGCGAGAACTCATGGGGTAATGGAGGTCGTTGTGATGAGGCATCACATACAGAAGAAAAAAATATAAAATTTAGATGGCCAGTTTTTAAATATCATTGAACTAGTTCAGTAATATTAAAAAAGACACCTACAATGTCATTATTTACCTAGTGCACTTGGTCCAGGGGATCAAATTTTGCTCAAAAATCAAAGTGCTCGGAATCACTTCAAAATGAACATGTGTGTAGGCCTCGTCATCACGAACCCAATGCAACTTGAACGGGCTCAAATAGACATCATATGAGCAAGATATCATGTTCTGTTCATTTTGCCAAACATGCAAAATTTTGCTGACTGTGCAATCTGTACAGTGTTGCCGTGGAAACTGATTGTACAGGATGTACGACTGTACAGTGATGTGGCATATGATTTGGCATGTTTACTGGGCAGGCTATGTGGTAGACATTTTGGTGAATCGACGACTGACACGTGTCATAGTTGTTGGCCAAATGTTATGGTGCCACGTGGCCCAGTCGTGGTCTACCACGTTGCACCCTTTTAGTGGTTGGCAAGTGGTAAAATTTTTGGGACTCCATAGGAGTCAAACCCGTGACCTCCAGGAAGGGGTAGTGCTTTGGCAGGGCTCGGGAAATCAACCCGCCCATGGTATTTCTTAAACTATATGGTTTGATTCTATTAATTGAATTGAAATAAGATTTTGGTTGGTGGAGTAAAGGGTTGGGGCCTAGCCCCAGCCCCTGGTGCAATACACCACATATGAATATATAACCATACCTTTCCTTTAAAACATGGCGTGTGTAGACTGTGCAACGAAGGTTTATCCCTGGTCTATAGCTTTACCATGCGGCCAATCCATAAAACCAAGAGAAGGGTTACATAACCATTGGCGCGGGAAAAGGGGTTAGCAATTGATGTTTTGCCTCAGGTCACATGTTGTCAAACCATATGAACACACACCCAAGTGTGGAGGATCTAGCTGTTGGAGTGCACATTGGTTAGGTCGTTGGCCACATGGGGCCATACGACCGAGTTCTCTGTCGAATATTGGGGAGCAACGCACTAACAGTCCTACATTTTCTCCCTTTTTGTGGGAATGGTTGTGTGTGTTGGGTTTTGGTGTTGGAAACACACATAGGCCGGGTTAGTCTATCAATGGGTGCATTTTGGCGAGTAGGTACAACGAGCTTGAAGGGGAAAACTTCCAGGAGGTGTAACTTCTTCATATTTTGGCCAAACCAGGTGCCGAAAAAGCCCAGCTAGGGGTTTTTGGAAGTTTTGAAGCCATTGGAGCCATCTATTTTGTATTATGAGCACTGTAAGAGCAATTTTTAAGAATAATTAAAATGATCCAAGGGAAGTTGGACTAGAAGATGTAGCCCAAGAGAGCGGTTAACTCCTTTATCATTTGTTGTGTTATGTGTTCATTATTGATGGTTTTTATTTGTATGATATGCTACTCCTGTTTAAGTAAAAATCATTGAACTTATGTGTTAGTAACTTGATCCAATTACCCAGACACATACCATATATACACTTTCAATTTAAAGAGACAATTCTTCTTCATTTTAAAGATCTATTGGAAACAAATTCATTCCATTTTCAGATCAGTTGGCATCAGAGCATAGGTTTTTGAAGTCTTGGTTGTTTGCAAGTGTTTTTGTTGTTAGAAAAATAGGACCGCGGAGCAATAAAATAAAACAAATGCGGAAACAAAACACAAAATATACACAATACAAGAGAGACATAGATTTATGTGGTTCACCCAGTGTGGGCTACGTCCACCAGAGAAATTTCCAGGTCCTTCCTTTATTATTATCTAGAAAATGAAGGGATACAACCTACAACAAAACCCGTTGTAACTTCCTCTTCTTTCTCTCACAGTCTCCTCTCTCAGAATACAATACTCTCCATCATACATAGCTGCAATACATTTCCCTCATAAAAGAGGGTTGCCTTCTAGGGAAAAAAACCCTAACATAATTTCTACTGTTAGATCTGCGACCTTATAATGAACGGTCCAGATTTACAATGAAATTACAATATACTTTTACAAGGCAATTTTTGCTTCAGGGCCTGCTTGCCCCCAAACCCCCCAGCTGGGGGGATAGGCCCCCCAGACCCCGCAGAGGGGGTACCCCCCCTTTGCACTCCCCCGTGTGGAAGAGTGTACATACTTATGGGGTGTAAAGTCTTCATGGGGTATAAACACGGCTGAAAAAACACAAGACCTATGAGTCAGGAAGATAATCAGGCTCCACAACCAACAATCTCCCACTTGGAGACTGATCTCAACAACTCCACCGCTGTTGTATATGCTGGAATCTGAACCTTCTTGGACCTGGCAAATTTCTCATCTTCATCTTCATTCTTGAAGACCA
>ML783751.1:290336-334628 GCA_009831015.1 Picea engelmannii
CTTTTACGGAACTTAGTTGATTAGTAACCGTATTAAATTCATTTAAATGATCTGCAACAGACCCACCTTCTGACATCTTCATATTAAATAATCTCTTCATTAGAAATACCTTATTGGACGCCGAGGGTTTTTCATACAGTTTAGCCAATGCGTCCATCATATCCTTTGTTGTCTTTTATTTCAAAATATTGAAAGCCACCGACGTTGCCAAGCTCAGTCGTATCATTCCTAGAGCCTTTATGTCAAGAATCTCCCATTCTTCGTACTTCATGGCCATCGGATTCTTTGCTACTTCACCCAATGGTAGGAATAGATCCTTCTGATATAAATAATCTTCCATCTGCATCTTCCATAACTGGTAGTTTTGGCCGTTAAATTTCTCGACCCTAAACTTTCCATCTTTCGACATTGCTCCCACTCGAACTAGGAACCCTCTTTTCCTGCGAGTTACCTTTCACTCTAATACCACTTGTTAGAAAAACAGGACCGTAGAACAATAAAATAAAACAAATGTGGAAACAAAACACAGAAGATACACAATACAAGAGAGACACAGATTTACGTGGTTCACCCAGTTTGGGCTACGTCCACCAGAGAAATTGTCAGGTCCTTCCTTTATTATTGTCCAGCAAATGAAGGGATACAACCTACATCAAAACCTGTTGTAACTTCCTCTTCTTTCTCTCACAGTCTCCTCTCTCATAATACAATACTCGCCATCATACATAGCCGCAATACATTTCCCTCATAAAATAGGGTTGCCTTATAGGGAAAAAAACCCTAACATAATTTCTACCGTTATATTTGCGACCTTATAATTAACGGTCTAGATTTACAATGAAATTACAATATACTTTTACAAGGCAATTTTTTCTTCAGGGGCTTCGCCCCCGAACCCCCCTAGCCGGGGGGATAGGCTCCCCAGACCCCGCAGAGGGGGTACCCCCCCTCTGCACTCCCCCGCGTGGAAGAGTTTACATACTTATGGGGTGTAAAGTCTTCATGGGGTATAAACATGGCTGAAAAAATACAAGACCTCTGAGTCAGGAAGATGATCAGGCTCCACAACCAACAATTGTTTTCTGATGCTTAAAACGTTGAAGTTCACAATAGGAGAAGGTCAACTTGTAGAGCCAAGCTCTCATCTATCAAGAAGGAGAACTATCAAATCACCTCAAGCTTCAAGGAGATATTCACCAAGTATGGCTCATGAGGAGAGTCATGGAACTCTTCCTTCAGAGGAAGAAAATGTCAGAAAATCTTTTTATGATATGACTGAGATGGTCAAAGTTTTGTTTGAAGAAATAAATGTAATATTGCAAGGTGAAAGCTCCAACACTCCAAAGGGAAATGGAGACAGTGGTGATAAAACTCCAAAAGGAAATGGGGGGAGTGGTGATTATCCACCTCCTCCACCTCCATATTCCACCTCTTCCACCATTTCACAACCACCTCCAAATTCTCCAAAAGAACATGGTAAAACTCCTTTACAAACTCCTTTGCTAAAGCTTGATATTAAGTTTGAATTGCCAATGTACAATGGATAGGTAAATGATGAGAAATTGGATAATTGGATTCGTCAGATTGAAGTGTATTGTAGGATACAAAGAATCACAGATGATGAAACTAAGATTCAACTTGCTTCTTTAAGATTGGACAATGCAACACTCATTTGGTGGGAAGCCAAAAATCAAGAGGACATGAAGAAACATGGTAAAGTTTCATCCTCTTGGAATGATTTTATTGTTGCAACTAAAAGACAATTTTATCCATTAGCATACATGCAGAAAGCTATTATGGACTGGAAAAACTTTAGGCAAGCTAAAGGGCAAGATGTGCAAAGCTTCACTCAAGAATTTAGGAAAAGAGATTTAGTTTTGGGTATAGATTTTTCTTCTCAAGAAACTTTACTCAAATACATTGGAGGTTGTCATAGCTACTTGAGGCATACAATAATTATGTTTAACCCTTCAAATCTAGATGAAGTTTGTGTACATGAAACTCATTTAGAGGCAAGAGGAAGGAATGAACCTCAAGAGGGCAGCAAGAAGTCTGTTTATAATGGAGACAAGGGAAAGAGGAAGTTTGAAGGAAATGGAAATAAAAATGCTTCAGTCAAGAAAGCGAGAGAGAAACTCTCATGTAAACATTGTTCAAAGGATGGCCATGATGAAGACCATTGTTGGAAACTTCATCCTGAAAAGAGACCCAAAAATTTCAACAAAAAAGAGAAACCAAACATCGATGCAACTGTACAACAAGATTTAGGATCTAATTCAGAAGATGAAACAAAAAACATAGCCATGGGTATACAAGGTAAGAATTCTATTGCTAGCACTAGTTCTTCAAATTCTGCCATCAATGAAACTCAACATGAAAAAAAAAGGATAGAGCTTTTCCACATAAGGGTAATTTCAAAACATACCAAGATAGATACTCTTTTTTATACAAGATCACAAGAAAACCTTATTTCTGAAGACATTGTCAAGAAACTAGATTTGGAAACTACTCCTCATCCTAAACCATACCCTTTAGGTTGGATATGTGACAATGCCAAATTGCATGTGACAAGAAGGTGTAAACCCAGATTTTCTATCACTACAAACTATATAGATGAGGTAGAGATTGATGTTATTCCATTGGATATTTGTGGTATTGCGTTGGGAAGCCCATATTTATATGATAGGAGAGCCATTTTTCATCGTCATGAGAACAAGTATCATTTGTTTAAAAATGGAGTTGAGTACATTGTTAGAGCACATACAAAGAAGATGAATTTGTTACTTACAAATGCTGGACAAATGAAGAGACCAGTTGTTGTGAGTGGGAAATCCCCCTACGGAGTAGCACTTAGGGTTTTATCATGCATGCAGAAAAGACCTAAAGATTCCTACTTTTTACCATCATCCCAAACCTAATTCAAATTATTCTTACGCAAATACATAGTTAATAAGATCAAGTGAACATACCTTATTTCTAGTGTTTGATATCGATCCCTCTTCACGCTTGGTCGCTCTTTGACTGCAAATCTCCTCCCAAGGCTGACCTGCATTCACAAAAGACAAACAAATAACTCCACATGCATTTTATCTATGGATTAACGGGTTAGAGATTTAATCAACATGTACGCAATAAACAATGAAAACCTCATATGGAGGGACGAGAAAAGTACTTCTTTATTATTAACTTCACTAAAGCAACTTACAATGATGAAGACAGACACTGCTCCACGAATCTGGTCCTGGGCTCCTCTATTAGTGTGCACCAACTGCTAACACACTTGCTTCTTTTCTTCGTTGAAATCACAAAATGGTTGCAGAATCTTGGGCAAAGGGGAATATGAATTCGGGTAGAGTTTCTTTACTATGATTTTCCTTTTTGTATTGATATTCACAAGAGTAAACTTTACAATATGTGGTTGACACTTCTCCTCGAATCTGTTCTTGGGATCCTCTTCAAATGTGCTCCAACTGCTTCTGTATATGACTTTCTTCACACACTAGTTGCAAAAGTTGAGGCTAGGGGAATGCTAATTTGGGTAGAGTTTCTTTACTATGATTTTCCTCCTTTCAAATGGGACCCATAACCCTTCTTTTATAGGATAGAAGGAGATAGGTATTTAGTCGAGTGATTGGCCATGCATGATCGAAAGGTTTAGTTAACTTACCCAAAACTGTGTGTTCCGTCAACAACTTTCCATTTTTCGTGCTTTTGTAGGTACACGTGGGATGTAATGGGCCAGCTAGCGTGTACACGCGGGCTGTAGTGGATCAAGGTGTATGGGCCTTTAAAAAGGGTGTTTTTAAGAAGAGTTGTTCAGTACTGGCTTGGAAAAGAAGGAATATGAGATGGCTTGATGCCAGGTAAGTATGTTTGGTTCAAATTAAGGTTATAATAGTAGTCAATGCTAGTAAGAACCTTGTACTTTTGATGATTAAACCCAAAGACAATGATGACGAATAAGTTCTCAAAGGATGTGATGCAAAATTATAATCTGATTTGTATGAGGTTGATAATGGAAATGTTGAGATGTTTCAAGAACCAAGTGGATTGCCTCCTAAAAGGGGTATCCAACATGAGATTCTATTGCAGCAAGGAGGTCCTCTTCCAAACATTGACATGTGCAGGATGTCAGACATGGATAATGTTGAAATCAAAAAACAAGCCCAAGAGTTGCTTGACAAAGGGGTCATCAAACCAAGCACTTCACCATGCAGGTCACCAATTGGTTTGGTACTAGAGAAAGATTGTATATGGCGTATGTGGGTAGAATTCAGAGCCTTGAACAAGACTACGGATATGATTGTTGAAGGAGACATATGGAAGAAATCTTTGAGATCAAAGAAAGCTCCATTGCATACCTTGACAAGTTATGTTTTCCACTTGGTATTTGGCCAACTAGCCCGCCCATGGTATTTCTTAAACTATATGGTTTGATTTTATTAATTGAATTGAAATAAGATTTTGTTTGGCGGAGTAAAGGGTTGGGTCCTAGCCCCAGCCCCTAGCGCAATACACCGCATATGACTCTATAACCATACCTTTCCTTTAAACCATGGTGCACATGGACTGTGAAATAAAGGTTTATCCTTGGTCTATAGCTTTACCATGCGACCAATCCATAAAACCAAGTGCGAGGTTACATAACCGTTGGCGCGAGAAAATGGTTTAGAAATTGATGTTTAGCCCTGGGTCACATGTTGTCAAACCATATGACCACACACCCAAGCGCGGAGGAGCTAGACATTGGAGCACACATTTGTTAGGTTGTTGGCCACATGGGGCCATACGACTGAGTTCTTCGCTGAAGATTGGGTGCCAGTGCACTAACGATCCTACATTTTCTCCCTTTTTGCAGGAATGGTTGCGTGTGCTGGGTTTTGGTGTGGGAAACACACAAAGGCCGGGTTAGTCTATTATTGGGTGCATTTTGGCGAGTAGATACAACAAGCTTGAAAGGGAAAAATTCCAGGAGGTGTAACTTATTCATTTTTTGGCCAAACTGGGTGCCGAAAAAGCCCATCTAGGGGTTTTTGGATGTTATGAAGCCATTGGAGCCATATATTTTTTGTTCTGAGAATTGTAGGAGCACTTTTGAAGCATAATGAAAATGATCCAAGGGAAGCTGGACCAGGAGACGTAGCCCAAGAGAGGGGTGAACTCCTTTATCATTTGTTGTGTTATGTGTTCATTATTGATGGTTTTTATTTGTCTGATATGCTGCTCCTGTTTAAGTAAAACTCATTGAACTTATGTGTTAGTAACTTGATCCAATTACCTAAACACATACAATATATACACTTTCAATTTAAAGAGATAAGTCTTCTTCATTTTAAAGATCTATTGGAAACAAATTTATTCCATTTTCAGATAAGAACTGGTCGACACCGTTGGAATGGTTTCCCCCACATGATCCTCTTCAATTGTGTGACCCTCAAGTACAACATTCTCTGCCATTGAGACCAAAAACTTTATAAGGACAATCATAAATGTATAAGTAAAAAAAATAGAAGTACAAAATGTATAACTACGAAATTATTAAGTATATGATTAAAATACAACTATATTACCGTCATGTGCCAGCTTGGTCATAGAACCATCCCCATGGAGTATTGAGACTGCATGGGAGAACCATCTTCTGGTTACAAACTGCTATCAATGCATTTCTCTCCAATACTAGTGTGTTCGTTGACAATGTTGCTCCCCTGATTAAAAAAAGTTGTAAAACATTAAATTTATTGATGATATCAAACATGACTGTATTATATTAATAATAAAGGTTAATGTGGATTGAATTTTATTTACCTTATCCTGCAAAGTGGTTCTTGATAACTGCCCCAATCGTTTTTGGTGTTCAACTACAACTTTATAGCCGTACTTGTAACCAAGATGGAGGTCTTCCTCTATGGTGTCAGTACCAAACTCGTCACCCTGCATTGCATAAGAGTATGTATTTCTAATATTATTCCTTGCAATTACCTAAAAGTCTTAAGGTGATACAAATAAGATATTTAGGTACCTACAATTTGTGACTGCAACTTCAAGTAGCCACCCTGGCCTAGCCTGTGCTAGCCACATTTGGCAAGCCTTGCCTTTGTTTCCTTTGACGTGTCAGTCAACCTATCATCAAAAGTTTCAAGTATATTAATATATACCACAATTTTATTTACATCTAAAATAAATTGAAGGTATTGAATTGAAATTGTAATTTACCTTATGGGACTAGAGGGTGTTTTTCCTTCATCTGTCAATTTCTTCTCTTTTGCATCCTCAATGAGGGCCTTCCAGTCCCTCTTTGGAATCATCATAGGATGCTTGTACCTATCATTTTGTTTCAAGTGATTACTATATGTTTCTCGTGTATATTTTAAATATTGTCCAACTGCAGCGGTGGCCAAGGTCTTATTAAATGTGTCTACACCAAAAAGGATTTCAAGATAATCCATCAATTCTTTTTTGAGGTTGGAATTCTGGGAATTCCACCTCTCCCATATGGTGGGACCAAAAATTAGCAATGCCTTATTATCCAAGGACCTATAAAAATCATTATGCCCTACACACAAAAATATTATATGATTATTAATTTAAAAATAATAATTTAGATGATTTATATTTGTCTACATAGAGAACATGAAATGGTTAAAATTTTAAAAATTACCTGGGGCTTTAACTTTCTTTAATGGAAGCCCTTCCTCGTTGACCATAAATGTGCCCTTAAGGGTCCCTATGTTGGTCACATGTCTTTCTTTAGGAAAAGAAACCATATAGTTGGTCAAATCATCAGCCTCATCTCTGTCACCACCTCTAGAGCCTACCTGTGTGGCCGCTTCCTCGGTGTGCATGTCGTGGATCCCACCTAATGGTGTAGAAGGTGGAGATCTGAATGGATGCGTCCTGAAAGATTTACGAGGGCCTATGTCAGGATCCTGTGGCATATTTGCAGCACCACTACTACCGACACCATGCATGTTAGGGTCAACGAGATCCAAAAATATCTATATAAGAAAGAAAACACTTTTTCGTTTAGATAATGTAAAAGTTAAAAATCAAGCTTTCATAATTGATCTTAAGACACAAAAATAAAACCACTTGAAATTATGGTTATTACCTTATATGTCTTAAGCTTTGTTATAACTTCTTTGATCCTTTCTTCAACCTCAAGAGTTTGATCTAGAATATCTAACAAGTGAGCTAGTTCCTTGTTTGCTTTATTGATCTTTTTTCTAATTAAAACCATAGGGTTGGGGGATTCATACAAATCCATTTCGCCGTGAGAATAATCTTCAAAATCATGGCCCGACGACTACATATTCAACAAAATAAATGATAATTCAGTTATGTAAACAAATAAAATAACCAATCGCCACAGAAATAAAATGCACATTAAATGCAATTCGAAAATTGTTGTTTGTGTACTTGTTCTGAGACCACTTTTGATTTATCATGATCAACCTGCCACATTATAGTAAAATTATAACCATGATCATTATCATGAGAAATAAATTCAAATGTATTAGAAATCCTCCCTCTTTATTGACATCCAAGGAGGAATGTTATTGTTGATAAGAAAAATAGGCCACACTAACTAAACAGACCGAAGCTCTCCAAATGGATTAAAACCGTAAAGAACATAATGAAAATCATAAAATGTAAGAGTCATTGCTTACAGTTTGGGTAAATTAGTATACGTACCACCCTCATAATAGAAACATTTGTATCTATTCGATTCAAATTGTAATCAATCAATAACTCTTCCCCTGCAGCTATTGATTTTATTGCACATACGAATACATGGTTTCTTTCACGCCCCTCAAATACGTAATTGGGACGTTTATTTGTGGTCACGGGTCGTGTACTGTTTATAAACCCTACAATATTCCCCGATACTTTTGGCCTTCCGTCAATATAGATAGTTGCTCCTTTATTTTGATCATTGTCTTTTACCTGTATATAATTTGCAACCAAGCCATATCTTCGTATAATTTTTGTATATTGGACTATTCATATTCAATATTTGTAGATATAACAGGTTTCGACGTACTCCATCAATTCAATTAATCCGTCATAACAGACCTTTATTACATTCATGGAAAATAGCCCCAAACCATGTAATGACGATGGAACAATCCGATATATCCTTTTGTTTACACAAAAATCACTATTTATTTAAGGAAGATCCTTGCGTACCCATCGTTTCACTATATGTTTGTACCTCAAGGGCACCTCAATGTCGTCTATGCTCTCATGATCATAATAACATGATCCCCCTTTCGCAAGAAAAAATTCCATGCGTCTATGCAATTTTCTTCTGATATTCTCACCTTTAGTTGATCTCTGCCTGTTAGACATACTAAATGTCTCACTTTTCTCTATTCTACCTGAAAATCAATGAAGATAGATCTGACAAATACATGTTTTCTTGTACATCCTATAACACCGTTAATGACAGAAACAATCAATCAATCAAGATGTAACACTATTTCATTACTAGTATCCTGTTGGTATCACAATAAGCTCAGAATGATTACCATAATGTTGCTCTTTCACAATTGCTTTATGCTCTATTACTATTGGTAAACTATCTGGGCATTATAGGGGCATGTTTGGAGTCAAATGATACATGCCAACAAGTGGCGGTAATAGGACACGATGCTAGTTGGAATACCCCAGAACTGATGCTATTAGACATAGACTCAATCCTAAGGCCAACTAAGGAGAAAAAACAACACACACTAATTAATCTAGGAGTCAAGCATGCAAACAAACCAACTTTGTACTACGACTAGAACATATTTATTTGAAATGCTTCATGTAACATATTTCATTGACTTATTGTGATCTTGGTCTCTCTTGGAAGTACTTTCATTGACAACGCCAATGCTATTTTCTCCTTTAGTCGACCAACCTACTTTAGTGGATTCCTAATGAAGATGGAAGAGGTGATTCAATCCCAAACAAATTGTTGAAATTGAAAAGACATCCATGGTCAGTTGTTAATAATTGATAGAGATGTAGATAAGATAAGATAATGTTATTAATCTCCAACAAATGGCCACAAAAGTAGGTCAATGTGACTAAAAGATACATCCAATGTGAATACAATGTGGGAGCATAGAAAAAACTCCTAGATAATGTTGAAATCTAGAAAGCGAAAGAAAATCCACCTACGGACTTCAAATCTAGATGTTCAAGAAGAAACCTAGTTTCCTTTTCAATAAGATGCACCAAGAAAAAATGCCTTATCTAAAGAGGATTTAAGAAAAGAGGACATACAACCAATTTAAAACTAAACTCTTAGGATAACTAAAAACTCTATCTATCAAAATTCCAATCCTTTAAGCTATCAAATATGTGCCCATATACAAAAAAATTATCAAGGAACCATGCATCAAGAGACCTAGAATGACGAAAAGAGATCCACCCACAATTAATGTTGTAGGGTAGCTTGTTGATCTCATGATGTGAGTGAATATTTTCACTCCCAAATACTCTATATCCTATGGAAATGGATCTAAATGTTTTTCAATGATATCTTGTAAATATCATCTCCATAATTGATATTGATTTGTGAATGGAGGGAGAAAGGCAGGTTTTGTGGCTTGAATAATTTATGTTTTGAATTGAAGGCTAATATTGCATTGGATTGTGATGACCCAAATATAGATAGTAAGGCCCCTATTTATTCTAATTTAGTCATCTTTGTAGTATATGTCTACATAAACATGTACTTAATCCAAAATACCTTGATATATTTAGGGGTCGCAATCAATGTAATGACAAGGAGACAATCCTCAATTAAATTTGAGACAATTATTAAGATGTGCACCCACTCTACTTTGGTTGATAGACATGTCTATTGTCATCCTTGAAGGAATATTATAAGATGTGATAATATCAATAGGCTCCCAAGAATATCTAGTATACTTTATCATGTTGTGACCCGAGGATAAACTCATTAATGGAAATCCCATCATCATTGGAAGACCATGGTTAGCTGCAGTAGATACTTACATTGGTTATGGAATACGAGACATGAAAATTTCTTAAGGATTGTCCCAAAAGAGACTCGCTCTCTATCCTCCTACTAAACATTTTATTGAAACTAAAATACCATTGTGTGTAGGACAAGTGGATGATGAAGAAGTATTTGGAACTAGTATCTAGTCTATTATCACTCTTGACAATGCTTTATCATTGGAAGAAATACATAAGGACACATTCCTTTCAAAGTGTATGCAAAATTTATATCCCAACACTATACAAATTCAGGAATACCTTGACAAAGAGGATGTAAATACCAACCAAACACATAAAAAAAATTATGCATGATGGAAAGACTTGTCCCTTAATTATTCTACTAAAAAAATATTATCCATATAGTCCTTATATAGTGGAATCATTTCCTTTCTAGTGGATTTATTAAGTTCCCTATAGTCCACACAAATTGTCCAGTTACGCCTTCCTTGGGAACAATAATCAAAGGAAAAACCCATTCACTATCTAAGATAGGGTATATAAAACCTACATATAAAATTTTCTATAGTTTATATTTAACTTTGTCAATTCTCCTTTGTGGCTTCTAATTGGTAGGGAATCGTACTTGATGTAGATGTGATTTTTGAAAATGTTTGGATGGATTTCGTACATGTCACTATAGTCCCAGGAAAAGGTATAACTATGAGTTTTAGAGATGCCTAACAACTATTGTTATCGATTAGAAGTTAATTTATTTTTCATTTTCAACACTTTGGTGGGGAACATTTCTACTATTTTAACCAATTAATTATTAGACATTCGTTGCTATCATCCCTAATATTTCTGAATACCAATGATGAACCACATTATATATTGTCACATAAATAGATGTAAACCCTAAAATTTAGATAAAAATTGAAAAATAAGAGTGTTGATAAGGTCCTTAATCCCCAAGGAACTAGTACTAAAAATAAAAGAAGGAAAATTGAGAGGATAAAACAATGGGAGAAAGATACTTATTTTTCAAAAACATGGGACATAATTAAGGACATTACTACCACATTTCTAGAAATAATAGGATCATCATCCCATATAAACCATGATCCTTATAAACAAGTGAGTAGATTAGTAGGATCAGGAAACGTAGAGAAAGGACAAAGACCCATGTAGCCAAACAAACACATATTCCTTCACTGGGCCCTACACCAAGTATACCAAGTATGAAAGAAACTCAAGAACCTACTGGAATGGGAGTTGTTGACATAAGAACATGGGTTTTATTGGAACATATCAAGAAAACATAGGTAGAAATCATTAAATGGAAGGCTATAGTTGAATCTAATATGTGATAAGTTATACCCTTGGAGAAACATGAACAGTTAGTCTCTTCCCTAGAAGAAAGGTCTTGAATTTTAAGGGTGCAACATTTGGACACAATTAAAAGTTGAGGAAATTAAAACTTAAATTTGAGAGAAAATATGGAAGGAAAAATGGAATAAACTAAAGATAAAATTGAGAAGATAATGATTTTGGATACAAAATGGGGAAAGTAGATATATAGAATCCCATACATACAAGGAGGAGGAACTTACAATGACCTTGTAAGTGAGGGTTAAAAGTACTAATCTGAAATATGTGTTGAGAAGACATACTTAAATGGTTTTATATGTGGAACTAGTCTCGGTTTTAAAGGAAATGCAACAGGAGGCCATAGTTCAATATTAAAGGACCACAAGAGATTTAGGGGATACAATGTTACAAATGTCCCAAACCAAGTGGGAAGAATTAATCCCTACATTTAAAAGAGAAAAAACAAAAAGAGAACTAACATCACTCCACTAACTTAGTCTATGAAATTGGATATGCATAAGCATTTTTCCATCAAGCTATAACACTAATTAGTACAATGGTTCTACTTCATTACTAGTATCCTTTTGGTATCACAGTAAGATCATAATGATTACCATAGTGTTACTCTTTCACACTTGTATTATCTAGCACACGCTAATTAATCTAGGAGTCAAACATGCAAACAAACCTTCTCACAAAGAAGCGCTAGTTGGTGATGGAATCCAACATTGCAGGATCGATGTGTGAAGGGGATGAGTTTCGACGGGTGGGAAAGTTACGTTGACAACCTGCTTAACGAACTAACGCCCTGGTGCAAGTTACCTCACCGAGTAGTGGGAAACCCTCCAAGGATTCCGAGTGAGTATAGACAACGTCAATCCCAGGTACAACACCACCTTCCCTGTGCTGTCACCTTGGGTAGGAAGTCTAAAATATTATGGCCTCTATGCTATAACCTACTATACCAAAGCAGAGGGGGGGGGCAGTCGACAATCTACACCAAGACCAACAAAGCAGGGTTGATTACTTTGTTGGCCCCAATGCGACCTCGTGCTTGACCCTTGTGTTAGAAGGGCTTCCCAAAGTCAGTGATATAACAACTGGATTTCACTCCCTAACTCAAATATTTATGTTTATTTATAAGCTTCATAAATTTATTCTCACAATCCTATTCCAAATCTCTACACCTAAGCTAAGATGGGT
This sequence comes from Picea engelmannii, assembly GCA_009831015.1. Classification (NCBI taxonomy): domain Eukaryota; kingdom Viridiplantae; phylum Streptophyta; class Pinopsida; order Pinales; family Pinaceae; genus Picea; species Picea engelmannii. The sequence goes on from ML783751.1 coordinate 302,865, forward strand.
TTGAAGAGCCCTAGAAAATTTGCTTGATAAATTTTAATTAACACTTGATTTTAGGTTGTTGTTACTCAAAGGAGTGGTCGTGAAACTGATGGAATTTCGACTCGACAATTTAAACCATGCAAGAGGAAAATGAAATGCAAGAATTTCAACTTCGATGAAAACTAGCTATGGGAAGGAGCAAGAGGTTTTAAGAAAATAAATGATTTCTTGATTGATTACTATGTGTGCACTGCTAATGACAAAAAGTATGAGCTAATTATCCATATAAATGAAAGCAAAGTTACCCAAATTTTAAAAATACCATGCAAATGTCATAGTTCACTTAGTACACCTATACAACATTGAATCAAATGTCATCATTTCTAACATAGTAAACTTTTATGATTATAGATACCACCATATTTATATGTTCTCTAGAAATTGCACTATAAGTGTAAATTTGAAAGGACACACATAATTGTTGTATCTTCTTTTCAAAATTTGTGGTCTAATGAGGTAAGTGCCCAAGTCAAAACTAAAATTTTCCTGTTTGTAAAAGATGCCAAAATATATATCTTAGTTTATATTCAATTGTATTAACATAATCTCCCTTTTACAAACTGCATATTCCATTTTTTGTATGATATACATAGTGTTTTTGCCAAAATAAGGTATCAGAAATCATGCTTGGGCATAGACACTTAGAAAAAATCCAACCAATGCTCTTGTATATGTTATGGATATTGAAACTAGACTAAGTAAGTTCATCTTTATTATTAAACATATATTTTAGATTATAGGTCAACCTATGCAGACCTGCTAGCCCATGGAGTTACATGTGAGATTTGAGCTTTACTAGCTCAAAATAAAAATAAAAAATAAAAAAGCATAAAACTCTTTTATTAGAAAAATACATTTAGACAGAGTAAGATACCTATTCCCTTCTATAAATAGAGAAACACACCTCCCATCCTCGCTACCTTTGAATATATACACTAAGTAAAATTAGATCCATACAAGCATAAGCGTTGCAAATTCCTTCAAAGGAACAACCAATCAATGCGGCCTTTTGGAATTTAGAAGGGGTTCGTGCAGACCGTTTCTACCATCTTGAAATGGAATACTAGAGGACACTTGCACAATCATGTCTTTGCATATTTCATTGTGGGAATCACTGTTAGGAGATGTGGTCATAGTTACAATGCTTTTTGACGGATTACCAAAGCCATTTTTTGTTGGCATCTTCTCTTCCAAGGTACATCCATTCATTGTATTTGTGATGGTTTTTATTTCCATATCACTATGATAAAGAATTGTCTTTTATTTCTTGTATCTGACTACAATTACAATTGGTGAAGGCAGTGAATAAAATAAATGAATTGGAGTTTTCCATACTTGTTGAATGATTTCCTAAGCTCACTAATTCTACATCCAGAAAGGTTTAAACTTGAAAGGAATCAACCCGTAAACCTCTCTACTTGTATATAAACGGAAATTGGTTTGTGAGGATGTGGACGAGATGATGTATGTCTAAGAGGAAATAACTTTGAATAACAATGTTTTATAGCTTCTTTGAAATGTTCCCAGACCATAGTCTTTGGTTATTCCATGTATATTTCCTTCACTTTGGCTTGGGGTTGAAGAGGTCCCAATGCCCTATTAATTCATCCACATATTTCTTGGAGGGGTATCTTATGTACTCTTTAATATAGGAAAGGTAAAGAATTTTATTATGTAATGCACAAGTGAGACATCTTTCTCCTAATGGTAAAAATTCACTTACATAATTTGGTGATGACAAATACATTATTTTAAAAATTCCAAAATCCATTTTAAGGAAAATATCAAAGATCACATCTTTTTCAAAAACTAGTAAGTGCACATCAAATTTAGCATAATTAGAATTAGATTGAAATGGATGAGGCATTCATCCTTGAGTTTTTTATTCAATATATATATAATACACTATATTTATAATATTGTTTTCCAAGGATAGGCCTGGCACTATTTCATTGTGTCATAGTTTCTCGCTAGAGTTTTGGTGTCAATGTGGTGGGTGCAGGGCTTGGTTGTGGTTGTGACACAATAAGAACTAGTGGAGGCACAAGAATGGAAATAGTGCATGCCTATGTTTTACTCTAACATTGGCGTAAGAGTATTCCCAAGGTCCACACCTAGGTACTAAGAGAATACGCGCAAGAGAACTAGGTGAAAATAGGGATGCAAATGAAGTGTGAGAGTTGATGTAGGTGTGCAGGTGTCGGCTCGATTTAGGGCTAAAATGACTTGGTTTGGTGAACCCATGGATGTTTAGAGAATTTTCAAAGGGGTTTTCGAAAGGGTTTTCTCTGGAGTTTTATTACCCAGGAGGGTTTCTCCAGTTAAAGAGATTTGCATTTGTTGAGAAGAATTGTGCATGTTTTTCCAGTCCCTAGGGTTACAAATGTTCAAATTGGCCTCAAACTGGATCTTCGGGTTGGTAGGAAAATTCACTTCACACAAAAGAAAACATAGGATAAAGGATAATTCAAGTTTATGCCCAATTTGAATTCGAGTGTGCATAGGTACTCACCATTCTTGCCATCTCCCTCAGTCTCGGCGTCGCCTGATCAATTTCACAGATGTCCCTCAGGGGTCTTGTGCATAGGTGCAACTATTTCCCTCCCCTCGATCTCAGAATTGCCTAATCTCGACGGTCTCATGCGCAAGTGAAACTATTTCCCTCCCCTCGATCTTGGAATTTCCTGATCTCAACGGTCTCACGCGTAGGTACAAGTATCAAAGTGAATATTAGAGTGTGAATGGGACCATGTTCTCCATTTGATTTTGTTGTGTATAGTTATAATATAACATATATCACATATATGTTATAACGTAGATCACATGTATTTTACATATATGTTATAAAATACATGTGATATATGTTATAACATTATGTTATATATGTTATACATAAGAGGTAGTGGTTTAAAGGTTACAATGTTTAATAATTTTAATGATTCGAGGTTATAGTTTTTACAAGGGTTAGGGGTTAGGTATTAGGTATTATATGGGTTTAATGTTATAGGGGTCAAGGGTTACATACATTAGGGATTAAGTATTAAATTCAAGCATCATTATAAGTGTTAGGAGTTATACAATTATAAGGGTTTGAGAGTTAGAATCTAGAGTTTATGAGGGTTACATGCTATACATGTTAGGGGTTGGGTAGGAGTTAGGCGTTAGGCGTTATACCTATTATAGGTTAGGGGTTATAAGAGTTATAAGGGATAATTATTAGGGGTTAGATTTTATGTTAGTTTTGTGGGTTGTAGAAGTTAGATGTTAAGTGTTATATGGGTCATAGGTTAAATATTTAGGGTTTAGGGTTTATGGGTCATAGGTTAAATATTTAGGATTTGTATAATTATAGGGGTTTGAGGTTATAAGATTTAATTAGAGATTATACTAGTTAGTGGTGATATGAGCCACATGGGATAAAAATTATAGTGCTTTAGCATAAATTACAGGTTATAAGGGATAAGGGTTTCATGTGATAAATGTTATAAGAATCAAGGGTTATGAAGATATAGAAATTAGCTTTTAATGATTAGAAGTTCTAGAGGTTATATGGGTTAGGATTTATAGGAGATAGTGGTTATAAGTGTTAAGGGGGATGAGTCTATAGAGATGTTAAGAATGCTAAGAGTTGGTGGTCTTAAGGTTAAAGGTTTTAAGAGTTTTGTTTTGTTTGTTTTATTATATATATATATATATATATATATATATATATATATATATGGTATTTTCTCTCTGTGGAAATTTTGTGTCTCACATTATAAGTGAATTCTATGTAAGTCCACATGAGGAATCGTAACGAAAACAAGGCAGGGTGCCCAAAGGCAAGGCAAGGCGAGTTGGCAAGAGGGGCGCGCCCCACAAGAGGAATCGTAACAAAAATGAGGCAGAGCACCCAAATGCAACACAAGGCAAGTTGGAAAGAGGTACGCTCACCCACATGAAAGGCATGAAAACAACCACACAAGGGAGCACTAGGAAAGAAGATGAGCCAGATGTCGGATAAGGAGCAATTTTGGCTTTGGCTTAACTTTTTCGAGACAACCTGGGAAAGGATTGGTGCCCAAACGCAACGCAAGGTGAGTTTGAAAGAGGGGCGCCCACATGAGGAATAATAACAAAAATAAGGCAGGGTGCCCAAAGGTAAGGCAAGGCGAGTTGGCAAGAGGGGCACCCACAAGAGGAAACCTAACAAAAGCGAGGCAGAGCACCCAAATGTAATGCAAGGAGAGTTGAAAAGAGGTGCGCCCACCCACATGAAAGAAACGAAAAGGGACACATAAGGGAGCACTAGGCAAGAAGACGAACCAAATGCCGAAAAAGGAGAAATTTTAACTTCAACTTAACTTTTTCAAGACGAGCTAGGCAAGGCTGGGTGCCCAAATGAAACGCAAGGTGATTTTGCAAGAGGGGCATCCACATGAGGAATCGTAATGAAAACAAGGCAGGGTGCCCAAAGTCAAGGCAAGGAGAGTTGGAAAGAGGGGCTCCCACAAGAGGAAACATAACAAAAATGAGGCAGAGCACTCAAAGGAAACGCAAGGAGAGTTGGAAAGAGGTGTGCCCACCCACATGAAATGCACGAAAAGGGACACATAAGGGAGCACTAGGCAAGAAGACGATCTGAATGTCGGATAAGGAGCAATTTTGGTTTTGACTTAACTTTTTCAAGACATCCTGGGCAAGGTTGGGCGCCCAAACGCAACGCAAGGTGAGTTTGCAAGAGGGGTGCCCACATGAGGAATCTTAACGAAAACAAGTGCAATAAGGCTCCAAGAAACGTGGGTGTCCTCAATAATAAGCATAAACATAAGTGAAAGAAACATCCATAAGTGGGCATCTTCATTCATGATCTATGACATAAAAACATGAAACCTCTTGATCCCAATGTGATATGTCCCATCAACAAGAAATAAAAGTTACAAAATGTAACATCCAAAGGTGGACATCTCCACAAACTAGAAGTTTGAATTAAGTCAAACCTCCAATGATAGAAAGTGTAAGACCTTCAAGAGAAACATCCTGTCAAACAAAGCATGGAAAAATGCAGAATGGCCTCAAATGGTGGATGTCTTCCTCAAAACATGTTCCAAGCAAGTGGATCAATGAAATAAGGCATTAAATTATATATGAAGAACACATGTGAAATGCCTTCAATGATAAACTAAATCCATAAAGAAAGGGGTGCCCCCTCTTCAATCAATAAATAAGACCATCCCTTAACATGTAAATAAGACCATCCATTAACATGTATGCAAGGAGGGTGAGCGCTCCACATGAGATAATGAGTAATATCCAAATTTCACCTAAACAAGTATGAAATCATCCCACGAGGCAAGGGAATTACATGGAAAGCTCCTCCACCAAGTAATAGGGCATAAAAATATGTAGAAGAGGGAAACGCTCGACATGAGAGTGTAATACATGTCATAAAAAACCATAATATGTGTATGAATCCTCAACATGAGAAAGGGAATTCACCTCATGAACATCACACCATGCTAGACCATATCAACCTAAATGAATGTGAAATCAAGTGATATCAAGGGTATAATTCCAAGCAAACAAAGATGCCAATACAATATTATATTAGCCAAAAATTGCTACGGTGTTCCATCAAGGGAGTGATCATCAACCATCCGATAATGATCATATAAGGGACTCCACAACCAAGTATACTAGTATGAAAGGAAAACAATTATCAAGACAACAAGAGCATCAACATCATCTATCCATCCATGAATGCATCACTAATAGTCTCATCAAATGCAATCACAACCCCTATTCCATCCAAATATCAACTTGTAAACCTACCTTTGTGATGAAAATCACAAGAGTAGTGAAAACATACTAGTGTAGGCCTCATGTAAAATGAGGGGTAACACTAGCAACACAAGCTGGATGATTTTGAACATAATCATAATTTCATTCCTCTTGCTAATGTCAATTTCTAGTAGGTTTGATTCCTATCTTTCAACCCCAATGGATGAACCATCAATACATTGACTTCATTAACTCAAGTGGCTCTATTGTTGATTCTCTTGGTTAAAGTGGATTTAACCACTTTGTTTGATTATTGAATTACTGAGTCAAGTTGATGTCGCAAAAACTTCAATTCACCCACCACAAATGTCATGCATCGACCCCGCATAGTGAGCAGTGAATGGGGCCAACGTTGAAATTCCTTCAATATGTCCATGTATGCATTGGAATTGGACATGGTTAGACTAGACACATGCCTTGACGGTATGGGAGGGTTTCGAGACTCAAGGATGTATGATGTATCCACATAATCTTTGAGATCATCCACATTTTCATCAACGTTCATCATGCACCTCTCATTGTCATCATTCGCCATTCCCTTCTATAGAATCGTTGTCAAAACTATATTTAAATTTGACATGGAACTTCCAATATACCCATCACAATTTTCTTCCACCGAACCTGCACAGTGAGCAGTGAATGGGGCCAACGTTGAAAGTTTTTCAATCTGTTCCCGTATGTGTTGAAATTTGACATGGTTAGAATATATAGTTTCCTTGATGGTATGGGAGGGTTTCAAGACTTAAGGATGTTTGATGTCCCCACATAATATTTTAGATTGTCCATGTTTGAATCAATGTTCAATATAATGGATGTCTCATTGTCATCATTCGTTATTTCCATATATAAAATCTTTGTCGGAACTCTATTGAAATGTCATGGCACTTCCGATACACCCATCACCAATGTCATCTTGCATCGACCTCACACATTGAGCAGTGAATGGGGCCAACATTGAAATTTCTTCAAATTGTGCATGTATGCATCGGAATTCGACATGGTTAGACTATAAACATGCCTTGACGATATGGGAGGGTTTCAAGACTCAAGGATGTCTGATGTCCCCACATAATATTTGAGATCATCCATGTTTGCATTAACGTTCATAATGTATGTCTCATTGTCATCATTTGTCGTTTCCATATGCATATTTTTTGTTGGAACTCTATTTAAATGTCATGGAACTTCCAATTCACCCACCACAAATGTCATGCACTGACCCCACATAATGTGTAGTGAATGGGGCCAACATTGAAATTTCTTCAATATGTTCATGTGTGCATCAAAATTTGACATGGTTAGACTAGAAACATGCCTTTATAGTATGGGAGGGTTTCAATACTCAAGGATGTATGATGTCCCCACATAATATTTGAGATCATCCACATTTGCATCAATGTTCATCATGCACGTCTCATTGTTAAGGTTTCTCATTCCATTCTATAGAATTGTTGTCGGAACTATCTTGAAATTTGACATGGAACTTCAAATATACCCATCACAAATTTCTTCCATTGACCTCGCACAATGAGAAGTGAATGGGGCCAACGTTGAAATTTTTTCAATTTGTGCCCATATGCATCAAAATTTGACATGGTTAGACTAGATAGTTTCCTTGAAGTTATGGGAGGGTTTCGATACTTAAGGATGTTTGATGTCCCCGCATAATATTTGAGATCATCCATGTTTGCATCAACGTTAAATATAATGGATGTCTCATTGTCATCATTCATCATTTCCATCTATAGAATCTTTTTCAGAACTCTCTTGAAATGTCATGGCACTTTCAATACACCCATCAAAAATGTCATCTTGCATCGACCTCACACAGTGAGCAGTGAATGGGGCCAACGTTGAAATTTCTTCAATGTATACATCGAAATTTGACATGGTTAGACTAGACACATGCCTTGATGGTATGGGAGGGTCTCAAGACTCAAGGATGTATGAAGTCCCCACATAATCTTTGAGATCATCCATGTTTGCAACAACGTTCATAATGGGCATCTCATTTTCATCATTCATTGTTTCCATCTGTAGAATATTTTTTGGAAATCTCTTGAAATGTCATGGAAATTCCAATTCACCCACCAAAAATGTCATTCACCGACCCCGCATAGTGAGCAGTGAATGGAGCCAACATTGAAATTTATTCAATATGTGTCTATATGCATCAAAATTTGACATGGTTAGACTAGACACATGCCTTGAAAGTATGGGAGGGTTTCAAGACTCAAGGATGTATGATGTCCCCACATAATATTTGATATCATCCACATTTGCATCAACGTTCATCATGTTGCACCTCTCATTGTCATCATTCGTCATTCCCTTCTATAGAATCATTTTCGGAACTATCTTGAAATTTGACATGGAACTTCTAATACACCCATCACAAATTTCTTCCACCGAACCCACACAATGAGCAGTGAATGGGGCCAACGTTGAAATTTTTTCAATCTGTTCCCTTATGCGTTGAAATTTGACATAGTTAGACTAGATAGTTTCCTTGATGGTATGGGAGGGTTTCAATACTTAAGGATGTTTGATGTCCCGGCATAACATTTGAGATCGTCCATGTTTGCATCAATGTTCAATATAATGGATGTCTCATTGTCATCATTCGTTATTTCCATCTATATAATCTTTGTCAGAACTCTCTTGAAATTTCATGGCACTTCCAATACACCCATAACCAATGTCATCTTGCATTGATCTCACACAGTGAGCAGTGAATGGGGCCAACGTTGAAATTTCTTCAAACTGTACATGTATGTGTCAAATTTTGACATGGTTATACTAGAAACATGCCTTGACGATATGGTTTTAAGACTCAAGGATGTCTGATGTCCCCACATAATCTTTGAGATCATCCATGTTTGCATCAACATTCATAATGGATGTCTCATTGTCATCATTTTCCATTTCCATATGTATAATATTTGTTGGAACTTTCTTGAAATGTCATGAAACTTCCAATTCACCCACCACAAATGTCATGCACCAACCCTACATAGTGAGCAGTGAATGGGGCCAATGTTGAAATTTCTTCAATATGTTCCTGTATGCATCGAAATTTGACATGGTTAGACTAGACACATGCCTTGACAGTATGGGATGGTTTAAAGAATCAAGGATGTATGATGTCACCACATAATATTTGAGATCATCCACATTTGCATCAACGTTCATCATGGACCTCTCGTTGTCAATGTTTTCCATTCCCTTCTATAGAATTATTTTCGGAACTATGTTGAAATTTGACATGGAACATACTATCCATGTCAAATTTCGGTGCATGTCAAATGTGAATAGAGTATCCATGTAAAATTTCGATGCATACAAAAAAAATTTGAAAACATTTAAATGTTGGCCCCATTCATAGGTCATTGTTTCCCATCATGTACTCTAGCCCTAGTACAATGTCTTTTAATAGTTGTTTCCTTTAAAATTCGACCGAGAAAATTAAAACGAAACGAGGACGAGGTGAGACGATATCTAGAGTGGGTCTGTGAGTGATCTTTGAGTATAAAGATGAATGAATGAAATTCTCTTGGTTTCAAGAATAATTTATTCTCTACTAAACAAGGCCAACCACGTGAAGGTGGAATCTCATANAAAGCAACATAGTAATCATGCATAGAAACTACCAAAACAAAAATGAAATAAAACTTAAAAACATGTAATTAACCCACATAAAAAATTATTTAAAGAGAATAATTCATACAAATCAAAATATCTAGTTACATACCTCATCGACCAACGCAACATTTGTATCATCCTTCTTCTGTGTCTTCTTCTTGATCATCAAAATCAACATCTGTATCGAATCTGATTCAGAAACAATGTTGAAAGGATTGATGATATCATCATCATCATCAATGTCATTTTTGAGCATATCTTCATCGATATCATCATCAAGAACTGGCGCATTGTCTCCTACGCCTGGTTCATATTCTCCATCTTCTTCATCTGTCGACCCATATTCTTCCTGCTCTAGCTTTACATCATCTTCTTCTTCAATATCATCTTCTTCATCTACAATATACTTTACTGGCCTTCCTCTTGGATCATTTCTAACAAAAAATGACCAATCCCTCTTACCTAGAACCTTTGAGTAAAATACTTGTTCACATTGACTTGGAAAAACATAGTGGTCATTTTATTTTTAAAAAATTGTTGTTTTAATCATCAGAAATATGTTGGCATGTTGAATAACGGTTCTTTCCTCACCATGTTTATGCATTCGTAACGTATACCATTTGACATCGAACATAACTAATTTGAAGGAATTAAAGTCACACTCAATTATATCATTCAAAAACCCATAGTATCTATTTTCAGATTCTCGAGGACGTTTGTCACTCCTAGAGGAAACATTAGTGACGTGGAATACTGCAGTTATCCCACTATCAGAAGTTTTTTTGTTTTCATCTAATTGTTTGATGCGAAATTTACGACCATTGCACCACATAGCCTTGTGGTGTTTCAACTGCAATATGCCAGACATGTAAAAGATGCATTGTCAATTAATAATAAACAAATTTATATAACTTGGAAAGTATAATGTGAAAAAAACACACCTGCAGTCACATTAATATAATATAAAATAACTGAATAAAATGGGTGAATTTTCTTGCCTTTCCATCTTTCAAACAATATGATAAATCTATTTCCATCTGCGTAACATCAGAATCTCCATTACGACAAGCTTCTTTAATCAATTTAGACAATTCTTTCCATGATAACCTACCTCGATGACGTTATTTACATCTATTAATCCATACCTTCATCCAGTCAAGATTGTTTGCAATGATAAATGTATTGCATCCCAATCTTGAGCAACTGACCGATAAAAAAATCACAATTCACCATATTAAATATTAGTTATAACCATGGTAAATATTAATAAATGATGAAATAATAAATATTAAATGAGTATGATCATATACACAAAAAATGAAATTTTTTATTTATTAAAAATAACCACAATTTAATTACCTCTCACTTTCTTCATTGTACCTTTCCCCAACAACTGCTCCCTTTCAAATTTTTCTATGGAGTTCACATCCCAAATGCAATCCACTGCATGCATAGCTTGTGTTGCTAATTTAGGAAGATACTGACTAATATACACCATGGATTCATATACCATATATCCCTCCACCATAGAATGCTCAGGACGTGCTCTTTGTCTAACCAAAGCCTTCAATGATTTCAAGTGCCTCTCCACCATCCACATTGACCTTGTGTGTATAGGTCCACACATTTGAATCTCCCAAACTTGGTGTATGAGGTAGTGTTCTTGTGCATTGAAAAATGTTAGAGGTAGATACTTCTACATTTCACACATTAGCCGATGAATTTCTCTCTTCCAATACTTTATATCATCTTCATGGATTTATTTCAATGAAAACCATCTACAGATCATGACGCAAGAAAATAACATGTTTGAAAAAAACATAATACATATTACATTACAAGTAAAACATATGCCATTAGTCCTTGAGGTGTAGGACAGTCGGTGACGGAGTGTGTTGTTAAGCCACTGCATGTTGAAAAGTCACCGGTTAGAAACCTGTGGGGACAAAAAATCCAACCATGTTAAGGGTTGGTGTGGCTCAGGCCGGGTGCGATCCCCGAGTGACTTTGATGGCTTAGATGCCCCTGAGTCACGGTTTCTCAAGCCAAAGGTTAATCCCGCTGCCAAGGAGGTCCGGACAAATTAACAAACAAAAAAAAAACACATGTCATTAAGTACAACAATTTCTTTTTATTTTTTTTCATATATATTGCAGCTACTTACCTCATGTATTTTCCAAGATCATATATAACGTGTTTAATGTTGTTGTCAAATTTGTTTGGGAGAGATGGAGGTAGAACATACTATAACAATAAAAATGAATCGTTACTTGTTCAAAACTAGACAAAAAAAATAAAAATCTCAAAAAATGTATACGACCAATATATAAATATGAATACTAAAATGATTAATTACCTTAATGACGGTATTCCAATCATGTGTTTTTACCTCACCAAATTCACCTTTCTTCGTTAAGATATTCTTTATGTTTGAACAAAAACCTGTGAGAAATTTAATTTTTTGAATGACCTCTTTTACAACATTGCTTTGTTGCTCCGTTAATAACCATGGAAGGTTATTTTGGTCTCCATCGTTATTTGATCGGATCACACTTTGCATTTCATGATTGGCTTCCTGAATCTCATTACAAATTTTGACATTTTTTTCTTTATCCCTCCTGCCATTTATGATTCTCCGTAATGTTTCTATTAAATTCTTCCCGATATGCATTGTATCAAATAAATGAATTATGTTTAGGACCTCATTGTAAGGAAACCTCATGAATTGAGCGGGATAACATTTAATTCTTCGTGGTAACCCATTATTACTACCTTCACGTCAACAACATTGATGAAACATAAAAAAAATCAAAACACTATTTATCAAATGGAGTAAAATAAATTGAATAATTAAAATAAAATTTCAAAACATGATTCTATTTACGATACATAAACAAAATGCGTACCTCGAGGATTAATTCTTTCATATGCCAACTTCCATAGGCGAGGTGTCATTCTTTGTGGTTTTAGTCCAGTCTCTTGTTTCCCATTGAAAAGGTCTTTTTCAGTAGTACGATACTTATGGTTCTTAGAGAAGAAGTGTCTATACTCATCAAACACCTCCTTTCCTAAAAATTTTGACTGACGAGATTTCATCTTAGGACCACAAAATGGACATGCAAATTTACCCTTTTGTTTGAAGACCTGCAACATATGGATTAATGTGAATTATTAATACACAAAATGATTATTTAAACAACATGCATGTTATATTCAATTAATTATATACTATCCAAGCGTGCAATATGGAACGTTACATACCACAAAAATGTGTTAGTCCCAGGGCATCATGAATTGTCCATAAAAGTATTCCACGACATTGAACTCTCTTCTGCCCAATTGGTTTACAGATGTCATACATAGTGATGCCCTCCCATAACTTTAGTAGCTCGTCAATAAGAGGCTCGATATACACATTCATATCCTTAACTTGGTACTTACCTAATTGTTTGAAATTACTACCACGGTATGTATATATACATAAATAAATAAATAAATGATGTTATACAAAAAAAGAGAAAAATGAAATATTTACATTCGAAAAATTAATGTAAACAAATACCTGGAATAATCATTGTCAACATTATGTGATCCCTCTTTATTGACATCCAAGGATGAATGTTATTATTGATAACAAAAATAGGCCACACTGAGTAAACAGATCGAAGCTCTCCAAATGTATTAACACCGTCAGTTGCCAATGAAAGCCTAACACTATGAGGTTCATCTGTAAATTCTGACCATTTTGCAACAATTTCCTTAAATGCATAACCATGTGTAGGCATTCAAAGAATGCCATATTCAATTCTCTTTCATGCATGGTAATCCATAAACTGAGCTATGCTTTGGCACCCGAATAGTCGCTGCAAACGTGAAATTATGGGAATATGCCAAAGAACCTTTCGAGAGACCATTTTTGTTACTTGATTGGTTCGATATCTACTGATACCACATAATGAGAATTTTGTTTTCGACGCATGTTGTCCATAATATATAATATGATCATCAAGACATGCATCTATACTTTGATACTCCATTCCAATGTCTTTCATAATGGCATGTAAATCTCAATATGTGCAAGGTAAAATATTTGACGAGGGTAACATAAATTCACCTAACAATCTAAAGCATAAAAAATAAATAGTTAATGTAAAGAATAGTCATTGTAAATATTGCATTTTTATTTTACACATTAATTAACACTAAAAAAATGGGGAAAAGTCAACCTTTATGTAGATGTGATGAAACATATTACATACCTTAGGATCTATGTCATACAAGTGTTCGACAAATGATTCGTACCTTTGAGTTCACCAACAACAATGTAGTGGAGAGAATATTTTATCTTGACCCTTTATAAAGTAGTTTATTTTCCTTTTCAATTAGAGGTAGGAAAAAATGGTAGGAACATGATATATAAGTAACCAACAAATGGTTTTGTTGTTGTTGGTAGGAACAATAGAGGATTGAGTAGATGAGATATGTTGAATATCTGGTGAAAGATATGTAAGATCTATAGGAGGCGAAGAAAGAGATTACAAAAGCAGAGAAGAAAACAATGAGGCACTAGAAGGGGATGTTGAGACCATGGAATCCCACAAAAGAAGAGATCGAAAGTTGGCTAAGGACAAAAGAGTTAGAGTTTGCACATAAAGACAATAGAAACCCTAGAATAACACCCGACAAATATCTTGAGAAATACATGTTTACTGATTTGCATGAAGTCTTTTTATGTGATTTTCCACACTTATTGCAGTAGTGGATACTAAGTTTGAAGGATAACCACACGATGAACCAGATCTGACAGTTAGAGTGGAACCCAATACAGATTGAGCAGTTATAGTAGCAGTATTGTGGCAGGCTTTATAACAGAGTTTGTAGTAGATATAATGAAGTCGTACATCGAAGCGGAGCAAGAGTTTCTATGTGGACCTTGAGGAAAGTACATTAGATCGTTGTATAATTCTATTAATATATTGCTATATAAAAAAGGTGTAATGACAATGGAGTCTGACAACTAAAATTCCCTCTGTGCATGGGAGAAGGGGGGAAGAACTGACAGAAAAAGGAGAAATGGAAGGAGGAAAGGATAAGGGAAAGAAGGAGGAAGCCTTGGACCCAATCATGATGAATGACGATCAGATCAAGCGGATCATGGTGACAGCTGGAAAGACGCGTAGCAGAGTACCCTACCAATACAAGCTGAATACCAAGAAGAGAGCCATAGCCGTGAGGGAAGGCTTGGCGAGTGATGAGGAAGAGGTAAAGGATCTTCGGGTTGTGGATAAAATTGAGGAAATCTTTCACGCAACATATGAGAGGAATACAAGAGGTCCAAGAATGGGAAGAAAATGAAACAATCCTATCCATATTAATGTCAGTGTGCAACCCATAAACCCATGTGCGACTAATACACCAAAGAGAAAACCACCGTTTAGAAAACCGAAGTTTGGAAGAAGTCAGACATCAGGAAGTACATCTACACAAGGAACAACAACTGGAGGAGCCAGTTCAGGCAGCACTAGTCAAGTATCTACACCGTGCGGAAGTAGTAGTTCAACGTTTAGAATGGTAGGACACGATCCCACCATTAGGTTACCAGAATTTAAAGGAGAAGCATCGGAGGACAAGGAATACATTTATTCATCTGTGAGAAGATATGGGAAGAAAAACAAATCACAGACGAAGATACTAAATTGGCACAACTAGCGATTACACTAAGAGATCGCACAATGGATTGGTATATGAGTTTAGCTACAAACAATCCACCAGGGACAACTGGAAAAATTGTAAACATCAAGAAATTACTAATAAATGAGTTCCAGAAGACAAGTTTAGAAGATCAGTACATGAATGAGATGATCGAAATTAGATAGAAACTGAGAGAGTCCGTATGGGAGATTGACCAGAGATTCAAGCGACTAAGGGGAAAGTTGAAATATCTCATGACGAATTGTTGGCACAGGGGCAGACATAGGGTTCAACGCTACAACAACACACCAACAAAACCCTAACTACCGACCCTTTCGGCAACACCTGTGAAGAAGATGAAGTCTCACCTGAGGTAAAGGTAGGGGTGGTTGCAGGACTCAAGTGTCTGCAACCTTAGCTGGGACACATGGTTGTGATTATAATACTTAACATAGCACTTATAATCAAGAGTTCATCAATATTCAACCAATAACTACTGCCCAGATAGAACAGAGCATCGCATCATTCACTTAGATCTGATGTATTTAAGCACTTTATCATAAACATGCAGGTTATATCTAGTTGATCAAGCACTAAGCACCTTCATATAGATCATATCTAACATTCTTACACATTATTAGCACAAATCATAAGCATATTTATCTATCTCTATCAAATCACTTAGCAAGAGAAGTTATAAACACATCAAGACAAGCATAAAGTGGAACAACACAGTGTTTACGTGGTTCACCCCCACCCTGGGGCTACATCCACCAACTCTTCTTATTTATTAGCTTCTTCAATGGGTTACATGCACAAAGCCTCAAAAACCTTACTCCGCATAGGACAAAATATCTACGTAGCTCGCTAGATCCTTCTTCCTTACATTCCAGCACAAAGCCTTCCACAGTCTTGCTACAATGACTTGCACTTAGCTCTGCAAGTCTCACACAATATGCACAAAGCCTTACAATCCTTGATCACACAGATCCAACTCTTATCACTTAGCCAACTTGCACACACACACACACACTTCTTCTTACATTACCTATCCTTCTATTTATACATAAAAAATAGGCCTAATCATGGGTAAAACCCACGGGCCGACATCCCATACCCATTACATATTCTAAAATCCAAAAAAGGACCCAAAAAGGGGCTGAGATCCCATGATCTTTGCTTCGTCTTGCGCTCCATATTCGACAGGCTGTCGAAGTCCCAAAATAGGTCAACCTGACCAAGGATCTCCCAAAACTTGGTCAAGGGCCAATAGGCTCCCAACACTCACTTGTGACTCGTCCTGAGTCACTCTGGTATGACTAGTTCTGCTTCAAATGCCTCGAGCTTGGCTCGAGCTGCTTCGACCTATTGTTGTGCTACGACCTCCTTTTCAACGAACTCATGGATGACTGCATCATTGATAGGTCCCTTTAGACGTTGTTCTGCTGTAGTGACAACCTGCTCTAGCTCTGCTCCTTGGCCTTCTACCTCTGTAAACAACATATAGGCCTTATCTTGCACAAGTTGGAGTTTTTGAGTTATCTCCATAAATATGCTCTGGATAGTATGGATTTGTTGTTGTGCAGTGCGTTGCTCTTGGGAGTGCTTCATTCTTTCCACAACTAACAGAGACTTCAGCTGCGCCTGTATCTTTTCGGGTTGGTACTTCGCTTCTTGGGGTTGCGACTCCAGGGCCTGCAACTCTGGGTTCTCGATAAGTTTCTCATATGTCTGAGAACTGCAATCAACGAATTTTTTGCATTCTAAGGTAAGAGCCTTTAGCCTTTCAATTGTGCTCCTGGCAATTGCTTCCCTTTTTTTCTTTACCTCCTGTGGGGTCTCAGGCACAGTGCATATTTCTAGGTCTGCGATGCATTGTTGCATCTACTAGATCACTTCTTCAAGTTGCACTACTTACTTCGTGATTTGATCCTTTGCCTTTACTTCTACAACAATCACAAAGAGCAGTTCTCTGTTGACCGCTTCCTTCACTTCGAGTTTCTCGGAGAGAAACTATTCCTTGCCTTGTTGTAGTTGTGCCTTTTATTCATCGAACTTTGCTTGGAGAGCACTCTTTTCCTGTTTAGCAACTCAACGTTGTTCTACAAGTACTCCCTGTACTTGTACCAAAGCCTGGATGGCTTGCACTGTTTCCTCTTATACTTGTCGAAGGCGAGCTTCGACTATATCAGTGAGCCGATGGAGTTGGGTTGGCTCATCTCCTAGTTCCGGTGTTCCTAGTGGCAGAGGTGCAGTGGAGACTGTGCGGATGGAATGTAGTGTCTGGTGAACCCCTTGGAGTTTGACCTCAATTCTATTGTACATATTCTCCTTCTTAGCTTCTTGCTTCTCTGCTATCTCCAGCAAAGTATCATTCAGGGCTGCTATGATGAAATTGAAATCATCAGAGGTGAGGACGGTCTGCATCTTAGTTATAGGGGATTTTGATCTTTTCCGAGAGGAAGGTTTCGGGGGGAAACCTTCCTTTTCTTCGAGGGGTCCTCCTCATCTTTGGGCAGTGTTACTTCACCTTTCCTTTGTTCAACTTCTATGCCATATATCTCTTCGCCATCACCTCCTTTCGTTGGTGACATGGAAGCAGTCTTCACCGAGGCACTGCTTAAATCTTGTACTTCATCAGTCTTCTTTGTTTTTCTAGGTCTGAGTGTATCCTGCGCAACTTCTGGGCTGTCGATGTCAGATATCTCTACAGGGTTGTCTTGAATAAGGAGGTCAATGGACCATTCCTTAGTAATCTCCTCTAAGTCCTCCTCTGTCATCTTATAGTAGGATTGAAGTTGTTTCTTGTGCTCATCAGGTCGTACTGTGATATAAATGAAATGTCGATCAGCGTTGAACTTCATCAAAGGCCTGAATCGGTGTATAGTGTTCGGCATCATGCGAGGCTCGGACTGTATGGCTATCTTCAACTGATTGTAGTATGTATGGAATATGACATTTGACTGCCATTGCTTATTCATGTCACTTGAGTACCACAATGTACTGAAATTCACGGCCAATGGTTCGAAAGGCTCGATGTTCGGGAAGGTCGCACCTTCTGACATCTCCCAGGAAATGAAAGCGATCAAGATCAAGAGCCAGCTGAAATGGAATTCATATCCTTGATTTTGTGCTTCTCTATAGTCAAGTTCCAACTGGTTCACTAGGTACTTCGCCCAATTCATTTGTAGGCCCTACACACACTTCTCTGCGAGTTCGACTACAAAACCAATCACTTGGGTGGGTCGGTTCTTGCGTACCCTGCAATCATTTGACATGTGAGGCGCACTATGCCATTCTGAATAGAGGCTACCTTGTAGCCTAGCGTTCCCTTCTCGACATCGCCATAAGTGTCCTTGATCCTTTGTACGAGAGCGCGGTCCATGGATTTTCCAGGATAGAAATCTTGTGGGTTGGATCCTTGCATACTCAACCCGTGACCTTCATTAACTCAATTATGTTCGTTATGGAACAGTCCCAACGATCGGATGGCGAGCTAGCTGGACATAAATGGTTTTCTATCCATTCAAAGCATTGATATAACGATTATAATGTCCCCAACGGCTATATTGCTTTGTCATGGCGAACTGCCATGTGTCGCTATTTTGGTATCCTGGCGAAGCTCCAATTTTGCAATTTTCCCTTTTGCAAGGTTCCCTCTTGAGCCTTCTGCAACTTATCGATCTTGTCTCTCTTCTTACTTAACTTTCTAGCCTTCTTTCCAGTGAGATTTGTCTCGATATTCCTTTTTCCATTCTGATTTTTGTCTTCTTCTGACCTAGTCACTTCGCGCTATTGAGATTCTTCCCTAGAGTTCTCAGATAATACTTCTTCATTGTTTGGGATAGGTACTTCAATCTTCTGTGGATCCTCTAGTGTTCTTGCAACTTCGACATCCGGGTCTCTAGTGTTAAATAGCTTCGATATGTTCTGTTGTTCTTCGATCAAGCGTCTGATCCTTCTAGTCATTAAATCTTTTAATTCTTGCTTCTTTTGCTCCAAAACTTCTTCTTCTTTCTTTCGTATGGCTCGATCTTTGTCAATCCAAGGTTTTCCTAATAACATGGTAAATGGGGTGCTTTCCTCGATAAATTTAATAATCTCAAAACCTTCTTCTGTCGAAGTTCCATTGGCAGTCATAGGTATCTGAGCGAGCATTCCACATAGGGTTATCATCTTTCCTCTGAATAACCCTATTCCTCCTAATGAAGGAATCATAGAAGGCTTCCCCATAGCTTCCAAAGTTCTCTTGGTCATGACATTTACCTATGTTTCCTCATCTAGAATGCAGTCAATGTTGAAGTCTCCTATTCTTGCTTCAAGGCATTCTTTTTCTTTGAAGATCTCCGATAATCTGACATGTCGGTGGTCATTCAGGGTTTTGTTTATTTGTAGCAATACTTTCTCTGATTTTTCCTGGGGTTCTGCTATTTCTCGATCTACCTTAGGGTTTTCTATATTCAGATTCATTCCTTCTAGCTTAGCAATCATTCTAGGGAAATCCAACACTTCATGGTCCATAGCTTTGCAACAAATACAACTAGGTCTTTTCCTAGGGAATTCCTTAGAAAGATGTCCAGGTTTTATGCAATTGTAACAAAGAGTTAATCCTCTCTTTCTCTTAAATGATCCCTAGCCTTTCCTGTACTGTGTACTAGGATCATGGTAGCTAACCTACAAAAAATTATTTCTAGGATCCTGCATATACTTATTAGTCCAAACATTCTTTCTATGCATAGGTATAACATATTTTTCACTATTCATATCAGATCTATTCATATCAAATCTTCTTTCATCTATAAATACCCCAGTTTTCAAGCTAGGATCTATCAAACATACCTAGATTCATACTTTTGAAATAAAAATTTCCACTAATCTTACTTCTACAAAGCACAAAGACTTCAGATCTATAACTTTTCACTATTCTTACATGTATCAGAGCACAGAGTTGATAGATCTTACCTCTTTTCTTCAGATCTGGCCTCTTTTCTTGGTACAGAGCTCCTCAGGTCAAATAGAATGTTGCGTACCAGGACAACAGATCTACGCACAGAGATTTCACAATCTTAGGTTGAATCTTTGCACAAAGCTTCTTCTTCCTCAGTTCCCAGCAATCACAGTTTTAGGTCCGATACTGTGCACTTCAGCAGTATATCTACACACAAAACTTCTCTTTTCTCTACTTCAATTCCTAGCAATCACAGTTTCAGTCCCGACAACAGAACCATTTGTTGGCACAGGGGCAGACCCAGGCTTCAACGCTACAATAATGCACCAACAAAACCCTAACTACTGGCCCTTTCGGCAACACCTGAGAAGAAGATGAAGTCTCACCTGAGGTAGAGGCAGGGGTGGTTGTAGGACTCAAGTGTCTGCAACCTTAGCTGGGACACAGGGATGTGATTATAATACTTAACAGAGCACTTAGCATCAACAGTTCATCAATATTCAACCAATAACTACTGCGCATATAGAACATAACATCGCATCATTCACTTAGATCTGATGTATTTAAGCACTTTATCATAAACAGGCAGGCTATATCTAGTTGATCAAGAATTAAGCACCTTCATATAGATTATATCTAACATTCTTACACATTATTAGCACAAAGCATAAGTAGATTTATCTATCTCTATCAAAACACTTAGCAAGAGAAGTTATAAACACATCAAGACAAGCATAAAGCGGAACAACACAGGTTTTACGTGGTTCACCCCCACCCTGGGGCTACATCCACCAAATATTGTTCTTTATTATCTTCTTCAATGGGTTACATGCACAGAGCCTCAAAAACTGTACTCCGTATAGGACATAAGATCTGTGCAGCTCGCTAGATCCTTCTTCCTTGCATTCCAGCACAAAGCCTTCCAGAGTCTTGCTACAATGACTTGCACTTAGCTCTGCAAGTCTCACACAGTATGCACGAAGCCTTACAATCCTTGATCACATAGATCCAACTCTTAGCACTTAGCCAACTTCCACACACACACACACACAGAGACTTCTTCTTACATTACCTATCCTTCTATTTATACATACAAAATAGGCCTAATCACGGGTAAAACCCATGGGCCAACATCCCATACCCATTACATATTCCCAAATCCCAAAAATGACCCAAAAAGGGGCCGAGATCCCGCGATCTCTATTTCATCTTACGCTCCATCTTTGACAGGATTTCAAAGTCCCAAAATAGGTCAACCTAATCAAGGATCTCCCAAAAATTGGTCAAGGGCCAACACCAATATGCAGCATAGGCACCTGTTCGTCAATTCACTGCTACCACACTTAAAATACCCATTGCGACAACAAAAGTTCCAGACCCAGGCAGAGGCTCTGTAGGCAGCCCTGCAACTGGAAGAAAACCAGTATCAGCAGACAAATCCAGCCATCGAAGAACTGAAGGAAGATTTTAAGAACTTAACGTTCTAGCTAAACTAGAATAAAAACAAGGACAAACGAGAAGTCGTTTGGTGTACTACATGTAGGAAAAAAGGACACCACAAGAACAAATGTCCAACATTCGCACAGTATATGGTAGGAGGAATGCCAAATTCGTTACCAATAGAAGGACTATGGTGTGAAGTTTGTAAGAAACCGGGCCACGATCCATATCACTGCCCAATGATGTAGAAATACCAGATAGTCCCAAAGAGTTCATATTGCAACTTTTGCAAGTCAGTGGGCCACGATGACAAAGATTGTAGAACTATGGATTTGATGAGAGAGAGGACATCAGATTCATATAGAGTGCAGGTAGAAATGATGACAAGGAAAGTCACACCACAATTTAACCAAGTTCCAGCTCCATATAACACTGCGCAACAACAATATAATATTGCGCAACAACCATATAATACCGCACAGCCGCAGTACAACACATCACAAACTTAGTACAATACCACGCAGTACAATCAGGCGCCTCCGTATAACACACTAAGAGGAGATCGAGAGGGCTATAGAGGTGGAGGACGAGTGAGAGGAGGTTTTGGAAGAGGTAAAGGACCAGTGGTATGCCACAATTGTCAACAACCGGGACATTATGAAAGAGAATGTCTTCTTCCACCAACAAATTGTATGTATTGTAGCGCATCAGACCATGATACAGAAGAATTTCTGACACTATTAGTAAAGATACAGGAAAAGATGAACCAAAACAACCAGAATGTTCAGTGGATTTCAGCCGAAGCGAGGGACGAAGGATGGAACATCAACATAGTTACTCGTGGAGGAGCTAAAACAGGAAACGATGCAGTCCGACAAGAGCCAGTTCAACACCAGTGGGTGAAGAAGAACAATGAACCAAGGAAGAAGTTCGACGCGTAGAATGAGAAGGAGATATTTAAGCAAGCCATACAAGAATTTTAGAAGGAAGACATGGCGTCAAATTCAACTGCAAAGCAAAGCAATGATTCACCAGAGTACAATATGCCTCCATTATTGGATCATACCAATGAAATGAAACCCATGGGACAAGTAAGTACAATCAAAGGATTTTTGGAATCATGTGAAAAGTAATAAATCATACATCATCTATCAAAATATTGCAAAACATATTAGAAAAATGTAGTATGGAGACAAAAGGAAAACTAGAACAAAAAACAGTTAATCACCTACATACAAGGAGAAGAACACGTAGGGAGTTCAGACTGGATGCTAATATCGAAAATTTCAACATGGGAGATATCATACTAGATCTAGGATCTGAAGTAAATGTATTACCAAAGAAGACATGGCAATGCATGGGAGAGCCCACATTAGGATATTCACCTATTCAACTGAAACTAGAAAACCAACACAGAGTCCTACCGATTGGTAGACTAAAGGGAGTGACAGTAGACCTCGATGTGGTGCGCACTAAAGAAGACTTTGAAGTAATTGAAATAGTGGATGGCACAACACCATATCCAACATTGCTTGGTCTGGATTGGGCATTTGAAAACCATGCCATAATCAATTTGAAGACAAGGAAAATGACATTTGAGTCAGGGGAATATAGGGTCATCGCACCATTAGACCCATCAGAAGGGGAAAGGTTTGTAGAACCCACTTTCTTACACTTACAGGAAATCAACCATTTGTATAGAACAACTACGCTCGATGAGGATTACGTGAACCCAATTGCATATGCGATACTTAGTTGGTGGAGCATTACTTCATGTGCAACATACTCAAATGCCAGTTTATAGAACTGGAAACAAAGGCTACACGAAGTTTCCACAAGAATATGTGCACAAATAGACCGTGCAGTAAGATGGGTAGGCATGAAGATAAGGGAACCACCCAGTTTCCATGGAATAAACGATTTGGAAACATTCTTGGCATAGTATGAAGATGAATTTTTAGAGAATTAGAGACTGTTAGCACTTGATATAGCACTCAAAGCCACACCTGGAAGATGGTGGGGCACACACAAAGAGACAATCATAGATTGGTACCAATGTAAGCGGTTACTGCACATAAGGTTCGATGCAGAATAGAAAAATAACAAGCAACAAAATTATGATGGACATGGGGCACCAACAAAACACTTGGAGAAGTGCAAGACGTTGTGGAAAATGACACCTCCATAGGAGTGGTCTCATCATTTCATACACACTCTAGAGGGCATACTAGCGAATTGGTGTACAGACCAGGAACTACGACCTGGACGGTATTACAACATAATTTTACAGTCACTTTCTCATTCGAGCATGAGAACTCAAGCATAGATGCAGCTCTTAAACATATAAGAGGGGTGATATTTATCAAGGAACCAGAAGTCAAATTCATAACATAAGAACAATAGTGGAACAAACAGACAGTCAAAGAACTGTTGATATGTTACCATGTGCAGGAGGAAGCACCAGATGAAGATGATCCACGCGATATTCAAATCGAGGAAGCGGAAGGCGAAAGAGAAGTGGAGGGCCCACCTATAGAATCATAATTCTTTGTTGCATCGATCAAGGTAAAGAAAGTCCACATTGGGACAACTAAGAATCCCAAAATGGCCAGCATTGGAGATTACTGGGATGAGCAAATGGTAAAAAGCATAACATAGTTACTGCGCAAGTACAACAACCTGTTTCCCACAAAATTTACACAGATGAAGGGTATAGCAGGAGATCTAGGAGAAATGAAGATACCACTCAGAGATGAAGCGAGACCCACCAGACATCGACCATACAGACTGAACCCAATATATAAGCAGAAAGTCAAAGCTGAGATTGACAGGATGCTCGTAGTCAGAATCATAGAACCAATCGAAGAATCAGAATGGATAAGCCCGATGGTAGTTCAAGACAAAAAACAAGGATGGATATGGATATGCGTCGACTTGAGGAAGTTGAATGATGCATTCCTACATGACCCGTTCCCTACACCGTTCACAGATGAAGTGTTGGAGAACGTAGGAGGACACGAAGCTTACTCATTTACTGATGGATTCTCAGGATACCATTAGATCAAGATAGCATAGGAATACAGATACAACACCATGTTTGCGATAGAATGGGGATCCTACCAATACATAATCATGTTGTTTGGACTGAATAATGCACTAGTAATATTTTCCAAAGTAGTCATCGTCACGTTTAAGGAATTTATCCACCAGTTTCTAGAGGTCTACTTGGATGATTGGACGGTCTATATCTTGTTGAAAGACCATGTAGAAGTCTTACGACTGATGTTCTAAAAATGTAGGCAATTCCAGATATCACTAAACATAAAAAAAAAATGTATATTCAGAACACCGTTTGGGATACTATTGGGCCATATAGTATGTAAACAAGGTTTACTAGTAGATCTGGAAAAGATTGCAGTAATTGTTAACTTGCCAGCACTAGAAACAGTTTGTCAGATAAGAGAAACATTGGGATACACAAGATACTACATAAATTTTATCAAAGGGTATGTGCATATTACCACACCAATGGAAAAATTGTTAAGAAAAGATACAAAGTTTCAATGGAATGACGATTGTCAACATGGTCTGAATACACTGAAAGAAAATATGGTCACCGTGCCCATACTAGTATTTCCATACTAGGAGAAGACATTTCACATACATGTAGATGCATCAGCCATACCACTTGGAGCTATCTTGGCACAACCAGGAGCGGGAGATTTGGATCACCCTATAGCATTTGCGAGCAAAAAGTTATCATAATTAGAGAAAAACTATAACACTATAGAGAGGGAAGGCCTAGTTATGGTCTACGCACTTCAGAAGTTCAGACATTACTTATTGGGAAAACACTTTAAGATGTTCACAGATCACTTAGTCCTTAAATACCTAGTCAACAAGCCAGTGTTGGGGGGGACAATATGTCGTTGGTTACTACTGTTTCAAGATTTTGATTTTGAAGTAATAGTCAAGCCAGGAAAATTGAATGCAGAACCTGACCACCTATCAAGGGTCACAAACGAAGAAGAACCTACGAATTTAGAGGACAAATTTTCGGATGCACAGTCATTTTCAGTTCATATCACTGACAATTACTTTGTAGACATCATTCAGTACTTGAGCTTAAGTATTGTGCCGCAGGAGTATAACACCATGTAGAGGAAAAACCTGGTAGTCCGGGCTGCAGACTATCAAATGATCACAGGAAACTTATACAAAATGGGTGCAGATAGAATCTTGCGAAGATATGTGTTAGAGCACGAAATACCAAGAGTTTTAACAGAATCCCATGAGGGAATAGCAGGAGGACATTACGCAGGCAAGCTACCGCGTAGAAGGTATTGTGCGCAGGACTATGGTGACTGACCATTCACACAGACTCGAAGTAGTACTGCCAGAGATGTGATGTCTGTCAAAGGGTTGGTAAACCCAACAGAAGGGACAATATGCCATTACGACCACAGGTAACATTGCAGGCATTCGATAAATGGGCAATAGACTTTGTGGGACCAATCAACCCACCAACAAAAAGAACAAGAGCAAGGTACATTATCATCGCAACAAAATATTTGACAAGATGGGCAGAAGCAACACTAGTGAAGGATTGCAGCACATAAACAACATCACACTTTCTGTTTGAACAAGTAATCACTCGATTTGGGTGCCCAAGAGTTTTGATGAGCGACCAAGGTATGAACTTCATTAACAACACCATCAACTCCATGACTGAAGAGTTTGAAGTCCATCATCAGAAGAGCACACCATATGACCCACAGGCCAATGGCACAGTGGAAGCCTTTAACAAAATCCTTGAGAATGCAATGACAAAGATCTGTAATGTCAACATGGATGATTGGGACCTCAAAATACCAATATTATTATGGGACTACAGGACTATGTGAAAGAAGTTGACAGGGCACACGCCTTTTAAACTGGTATATGTCCAAGAAGCAATGGTGCCATTAGAATTTCTGGTACCCAATCTGCGCGTAGCAGTAATAACACACATGACAGAAAAAGGCGCAATATATGAAAGACTAAATAAACTAATGACCATGGAGGAAGATCAGATCCTAGAAGGGTTCCACAAAAAAGTTCAAAAAGAAAGGGACAAAGCTTGGCATGACAAACACATCAAGAAGAAAAGTTTCAAGGAAGGATATTTAGTGTTGATGTATGACAACAAATCCTTTCAGCACCCAAGAAAGCTCAAAATGCACTGGTTAGGACCATACGAAGTAAAAACTATCACAGATGGAGGAGTTGTACAGTTGAAAGACTTAGCAGGAGCATAAATCATAGGAATGATCAACAAGAGTCGATTGAAGCTGTACAAGGATGGTCGACCACCCACAACTTGAAAGACATCACGTAGTAATATATATATATGTGTGTGTGTGTGTGTGTGTGTGTGTGTACACACACATAGGATATTAAATGGTACCAATAGAGATATAATGCCCCGAAAGGTGAAGGAGTACACACACTTAAGAATACGAGCTGGGGGACGACAAGACCAACGATCAGTTCAAACCGGAAAAGAAGCAGGAAAAGTAAAAACATAAAAAGCAGTAGTATGAAATGACGAAGACATGCGGAATTGAATGCCAGAGAGGATCGATGGGACGCTGCATTAATCGCACCAACTGGTGACGACGAAGGAGATTAATGACAAGTACGAAGGAACCAAAGGTTTATTGAATCTGTAGTAAAGGTAGCATCTTTGACAAGCTTCATACGATGCCCATACAAAGCAAGGACATGGAAGCAAACAATTTAATGCGAGACCAGAAAACACAAAGAGCGACAGAGCCTAAGGAGCATAGAGAAGAGTCTACAGAGGTCACATAAACCATTCAATGTAGAAAATGATTGACATTCACCACCATGGCACCACCCAAGCAAGTAGAAACAAGCCAGACTTCCAAACACTCCGGAGTTAGAACCAAGGCATAGGTACAATCACAGGGAGGAAAAAAATAGCCGCCAGAGATCGTCAATGTCGACAAAATACCATCACCAGATACAACACCAATGAACCTCATACCTGTGGTGGAAGAAACCCAACAGCCAACACCCGAGGGCATGAATGTGGATATGCTGACAGAAGAACAGGGGCAACAGAACGAGGGCACAGGAACCCTGAAGGAGGCACAACCAAAAAACCTTGAAGGAGCTTTGAGAGTCAATGGGAGGGCTACAAGTCATGAAGCAGCAGTCGAGCCAGATGAATCTCAAACAACCATGTCAGACCACCCACAAGAAGGAACAATGGAATATGTCACGGACTGGCCAGAATGGTTTTCTGAAGTATGACCAGCGGAGGCCGGAACCTCGAGTCAACCATTAACAAAATCAGTCCAGCAGTCGGTACCTAGGTCACCATGCAAACAACCCATCGTAGCCATTATTTTTCCGCAGATACCAGAAGGGGTATGGGTGAAAGCAGACTTGTTGGGTCATGTCGAGAAGCTAAAATACTTTGACCACGGCATAACAGACAATGGAAAGTTCCTGGAATTTGCAAAGAGGGTATACCTACAGACTATGGGCATAAATGTAGTAGGGGAACTAGTTGATCAACCACTCGTGTGGGTAGCAGGATTGGAAAAAACAGGGATTTTAGGTCTACTAGACTTACCACACTTTGGCAAAGGACAATATGCAAACATTTGCATAAAAAAATTGATGGCAGTCACACATGGCGGGGATATATGGTTGGACAAGCTTGTCTCGATAGACGTAGAGCTCATCGTGCACATTACAGGGCTGCCATCCCGGGGCATGGATCCCACACAATTTCTCGACGAAAAAACAAAGGAGAAATTACTCGTGGAAGAGATGAAAAAGAAATATGGCACTGATCGGGGGATGCGAGGAATCATCATCAAAAGAATAAATGATCTCATGACACAAATGGCCATAAAAATATTGGCATGCAAGTTGCTAAGGAAATTCTGCAGAGAGGAAGTCCCGACTGGGATCATCGTAGTCGTAGCACAATGTGTCGAGGGCACCACAATTGGCTGGGCACCCTATCTGTTGAATTTTTTTTTAGATGACTGCAAGGATGCACAGGATTTCAGAACAAAATTTCATTACTCATGGCTGCTCATGCTAATAACCTTTATGGCATGGAAGGAACCGAAATGTGTATATTTCGCTACTAGACCCAAACCTAATCATGGAGCAAGATATTTATTGTTGGGCGCCACGTCCGACGCCAGGCACAAAAAGATGAATGGATCCATATTTTAAGGATACCTATGCATTTTACAGGAGGCCATCAACAACCTCTGGATAATAACACCACAGACGATCACGTACTATCGAGACATCACCAAATTCAAGGCCACTCGACATGCGATGTGGATACAGGCGCGGAAGGACTCCAACAAGCAGTGGCTACAACTGCGCTATTGCATCATGGAGGGTGACATCGATATGGTTATCAAAGATTGGGAGGACCAATCGAAGATCCCAACCCTCACCCAAGACATACCTGCAGGGACAGCAGAAGAGGAGATAGGGCGGGAAGAAACACAGCCTTAGGAAGTCCTAGTGCCCAAGAAATGAAGGACGGGCCAGACCAAAACAAAGCAGAAAAATGAAGGGAAAGCTAAGAAAGGGACCCAGAAGGGGAAGAAGAATAATACGCAGCCGGCCCAAGTATAGTAGAAACAGGTCGAGGCAGCACATGGGACAACACCGAGTCCCAATCCATAAGAACCAGGCTTGACTAAGAGGCCATCCACTCAGATAGGAGGTACGTGCAAGAAAATGAAGGCGTAAAGAACACCTCTAGATTATACGATCATGGAGGATGATGCAGAAATGATAGCTCGAATGGTTCAGGATTGTATATCCGAGGATTTTGACAATGTTGTGCACCACAGGAACATAATTCAAGAGGAGCTGGAAGACATGTGACAGTTCCCCAAGAATATCTGGGAAGTGCAGGAAGCGGGAAACATCATAGGAACAGGGTCGTCAACATCACAGACAGGAGAAGGACCGAAAGAAGGTGAGCGAGATATAGTTCATACAATACCGCAGCCGAGTGCAACACTCCATATTACACCCATCATGTTGCGCATGGACGCGATCATGGGGAAGACACCCCTAAAGGAATTAGCTCAACTCCAACTGGTATTTCCATGGATACCATCTAAAGATCTACACAAACTACAGGTTAGCGTTACTGAAGAGGTACAATGTTGTGCACGCACAGACTTAACCGAACTACAACATGCAATAGAGAAGCGAGACATGCTGGAATTAATATGTGAGTAGGCTAAGCTTGAGACCCAAGAGGAAAGGGAGCGTACGAATGGATTGGAGAAAAAAGTGGCTGGAACTTATGAGAAGATTCTAAAGACCGTGCAGAGGGACGAAAGCACAACAGTAGAGAAGATTGATCATATTGTGCAGGCAATTGATCAATATCAGAAGGAGATCAAGAATCTTCATGAGCAACTCACACCTACCACTCCACCGGCAGTAAGGGTGCAAAGGAAACAAGATACAAAAGAGAAGCTACAGGAGATAGAGCAATAGGTCAACGCAGTAGCCAACTTGTTCGATAAAGCGACACAAATTTGGAAAAATATAGAAGAGGATCAACAAGTCCAACGGCGGGACAAGGAAGAAGAAAGGATAAGCGCAACTATCCAGGACCTCAAGCATAGGCATAAGACAATGTCCATCATAGAGTGCGTCAAAGGGGTGCATGATATGAATAAACTACAGGCATAACTCACCACCACGCAAACACAGAAAAATGAGTGTCATGATCAAATGGAACCACTTCAAGAGCGCATAGCAGAAGTCATTTCACAGGCAGAGGAAGCCAAGGAACATATAGCACAGACCTAGGCAGAGTGTGCATGATTGATCAGGGACAAAATTGCAGCCCAGATAGTAGACACACTCAAGGAAAAGACCATGCAAGAGCAAACCCAAGCAACAGAGCTCAAGGAGAAGTTCCAAGCAATCACCAGGGACATTGAAGAAGTGCAAAAAGGTTAGGTGGTTCAAGATGAGCCACATGTCAATGTTGGGGGCCTGTTGGAAGCAGGCCAAAGTGGAAAGAAAGGCGATTTTGGGAAAAAAACATGCACGAGGAAAGCGACAACTGGAAGGGAGAGAAACACGCACGCATGCATGGAATACCTAATGACGTTAGGGTTAGGGTTAGGGTTTTTGCAATGTATTGTAATGGCTGAAGGGACAGAAACGTATAAATATAGATACGTAGGTCTCATAATGAGGCAGCTAGTGATTAGTGGTTGATTATTATGAGAATGTGATGTAATATTTTTCTGTATGACCTAATTTTGTAAGTTGTCGAGCTAGAGAGGACTGAGGAGGGTATATCTTGAGGGTTAGATCGCAGGTTGAGGATCCTGGTATGATCTAGTCTGCCTCATAACAGATCTCAACCCAACTGAGAAGAGTTGTAAAGCGCGTGGTGCTATATAAGTTAAGAGAGAATATAATAAAAGAGCGAAGAGCCGGATCTTTGTGGATGTAGCCCAGGAGGGGGTGAACCACAGTAACATATGTGTTATGTGATTGAATGCATGTGGTTCTATATTGTCTTCAGTAGTTCTTTGACATGCTGGATGAATGAATTGTTATATTTCCTTATTATTCGTAAATGACAGTGTATTGTGTTTACAAGTTATAATAAGGTTTTTAGTATATAGTTCTCAGATCTCGCTCAATCCTAGACTCCAAACACATGAGTATTGCAGCCACCCATTAAGACTATCTCGGGTGAGATTGTGCAGTGCACTCTGTGTGTTGCATTGCCTTCTGGTTTACCAGGAGGGTCGATAGGTTTAGAGGCTTTGTTGGAACCCTGAACAAACATGAACCCTGGGTCACTCAATACAAACTCAGACAGGATATATAAGTAACCAACAAATTAACTATAGCATATTATGACAATCAAAGTACAATACAAGTGGCTCACAATTCTGTTGCACATTGTAAGATGAAGCATGTTGAGCTTCATGCACACTGTCTTGGGAAATTGGTATAGGAGAATATGGGGTCTCTTGTTTGTGGTATAAAAAATTATCAAATCATTGACATTTTTACCAAACCACTAGTTGATGCAAAGTTTGTTAAAATTCGATCTTTTCTTTGGTTTTAAGACACTGTTCTTATAGTGGGGT
>ML783751.1:334723-353848 GCA_009831015.1 Picea engelmannii
ACTATGTAAACCCAACTCAACCTAGAGAATTCACAACGTGGCTAGTGCACTAATATGTTACTGTCACATTGTTAGGTACTCATGTGTTGATCCATGGTTAACACCTTAACTAGTCCATGGATAGATTTGAAACTCAAGGTTGTCGAACTAGGACTAACTGGGTGCATGAATGAGGATCAACCTAACCATTTGGGGACACCTTGGATGATCACCATTGACCTTATCAACCTTTGTTTAAAGAAGATCAATAATTTCTTAGGTATAAATATATGACCTAAATTGTGAATTATGCATGTATCAATGTATGATATTGAAGCCTCATCGGGTAGCCCAGCTGGTTGGATCCCCCGTTTCCAATTCGTTGGCCATGTTTCATGAGGTCTTGGGTTCAATTCTATGGGTCCATCGGGGTTAGGCGCATCGCATCGTGGCCGATCGAATGTGCCCCTTTGGGTGGACAGTTGGTGACCATGTTACGAGAAAAAAAAATCAATATGTGATATTGTTCCCATGCTATAACAATGTTTCTCATTAAACACCATCAAATCACCTTGGATTTGTTATTTTACTTTTGCAATGAAAATGAGATTTCTAACATATGTGGCAATATTCTTTTGCTTGGGATCACTCCCTACAATCATCGATGATGACATAAAAAATGTTATGGCGGAAAATAGATTCATACATGAAGCCTTCTTGTTGGCCCTAATAGTTTCTTGTTACAAGTGTTATTCATGTAATACAAACACCAAGTGGTGCAATATTATGCATCCAAACAAATCCCTAGCCTTGTGCATTCCTTAACAAAGTCTTCTAAATCTACTAAAAAAGCAGAAACCTGAAATGTTTCATATGACTTGGTTTTGGTTATTTTTCAAGTCTACCAAATACTTGTGTTTTATGATAACATAAGGTAATGATTGCACTAGAGGCCTTGGACTCGAAAATACTGTAAAATAGAATTAGAAAATGGGTTTGCTTTGGGAAGAAGTTATGCAATTGAAGAAAACAAAGGATCCTAATAAGCTTGGACAACATACCCAAATAATTTATCAAATCCAACTTTGGGTGCCGTCAAGTTTGGGAGGACTTATGCAGTGATCATGTACGCAAAAGTGGATCCAATGACCATTTTGGATTCATCAAGTTGCACCTTAACTACATTCTTTGAATTTAACTTAGTATTTTCGGTAGTCACACTGCCACACAAAATGCTTAAATGACATAAGCTCTTCCTTTCCTTGGGAAACATATCCAACTCTCGAAATCAATTAGCTTATCTTGTTGCAAAGGTGTCCTAGTTATTTAATAACTAAAGTCGATAAACATGTAGATGTGTTTTTATGGTTGACTCACTAAAATAGGTGAATACACCGAAGTTGTAAGTACACTACAATTCAAATTTTAAGACAACAGTCATTGCTCCCAAAGAAGAAAAGGGAATTCTACATCCTATTATGAGGGATACGTGTAATGTACGTCTGTGTGTCTATGTAACATGTGGCATGAGGTAACCCAATGTAATATTTACAATAAATTTAAGAAAAGAAAACCAAACATTAATATACACAGACATGACTGTAGATTCATTTTAACTCGGGAATCTTTAGGAATTGAAAGATTTGTGGATTTGCATCTCAATTTCTTTACGATCCATCTTGGTACTTAATAAATATGAAGTTTACAATAAATCTACTATGATACTTAAAAAAATTTAAACAATCTAATTCAAGTTCAAAGATCTAAACAATCGGAGCTAACCAATGACTGTAACTAGTGAAAATGATAAACATTGACTATATTTTCTCCTATGTAAACAAATATTGCATAACTATGAGTTATAAAAACACCTTTGATTCAGTTTAATTACATGCATGGTAATATTTGTATGTTCTTTTCGATTATGTTTTCCAAAAACTTTAGCATCAATACCACATCTTTCTTTACCATTCATAACATAGATCTAAGTCAGAAACATGTAGCAACAACTCAATGTATACATAGGTCCAATTTGAGTGCATATCAAGAAGAAAAGAAGAACAATGTAATTTAAAGTTGATATCATAATCTAATAAAAATGTAGACTTCTGCTTGGAAAAATGACTATTAAACACAAATTACTCAAATAGATCAAGTTCTAGGAAAATTGTACGATACATAGATAACTAGGATGATAGGACGATAAATTTTACTTCAAAATATGAAATCCTAAGGAAAATTTACAGAAATTGGGAGATTCAAAGTTATTCTCCATCATTAAACCATTGAATGTCAACCATCATGAAACCATTGAATGTCAGCCAACATACTTTATCTCCTTGACTTTTATATTTTATATTATTCAATGCCGATCTCCATCTTAAATAATAACAACCTTGAAAATTGTAACAAGATTGATAACAATCTGCAGGGCCATTTTGAGTGCATGTCAAAAAATCACGGCACAGAGTAATTCAAGACTAATGTCATGGTGCCATAAAAATAAATACTTATGCCTAGACAATGACCATCAGATAAATATACTCAACTAATTCAAAATTCCAATAAATTTGTTAAGACATAAATAACAAGGATGATTTTTTCTTCAAAATTAACAAAAACTTAACTGAAATTTTCCAAAAATTGGGAGCTTCCATGTCACTATATGTTTATCAATAAATCATATAAAATTCCATCTTAAATAGTTAATACCTTCAAAACTGTTAAGATTGATTAAAATCTCAATGTGCATAGGGGCCAGGGAATTTGGGTTGAGTGCCAAATTTCAGAACCTTGAAATTGTAGAAAGATTGATTACAATCTCAAGGGTTGAGTGCCAAATTTCAAAATGACAAAATAAAGTAAACATGGTCTCAATGTTCAAATGAAAAATATTGTTTGTGCTCGTGAGCAATATAGTCCTTGAGAAATAACAAATTCCAACACTCCAAAATCAATCAAATTATGGGCAATCTCTATGTTCAACGGGAAGCAAGGAAAGTTGATTTAATTATAATATTGATTTTCTAAAGGACAATAGTTTAACATAGTCCTTTAGGTGTTAAGCCTACTTGGTAGCTTCCCTAGTGAGAATGATCAAATACAAAACAACCTAAGCGTCTTGTTGTTGACTATTCCTTTCAACATTCACATATTCAACGTGGTGAATAAATAATCCAGAAAATATTCAATAAAGCACCCTAGCCTAACTAATATTGAAGAACAGAACTGAAAGGATGAACATAGACTTTTTAGTATGATTCAAGTCACATAATATAATTACTTGGGAAAGATTGTCTCTTTTTTCAATACATAGAGGAAGGGAATGGCTAAATAACAACTATAAATAAATTAATATAGATTCATTTTAACCTCATATGTATCAAGAATCAAAGATAAAAAAAAAAAAACTATTAATATAAATTACAATTGATCTATTTTGATTGTATGGAAAGGTGCTTTCTACAACCTAATATAAAGGAGATATATAATTTTTTCCATGCTCAAACATGAATTTGACACGTAACATTGTGTGTAATTTAACATCTTTCTTCTTTATCTCTCTCCTTAGTTTTTCATTATTCAATATTTTATTCACGTCGTAGATCCAATGTATTCCTCAATTCGACTATTTTTCTAATGTTCCCAGCCACCCAGGCTGGGCCACACCACATGAAATTTCTGAATTCTGATACCAATTAAATTTACTGATATGCTATGTAATGTCCCCATAAACAAAAACTCAACAATATTCTTTGATACCATTTAATTAAATAGAACTTCTCTGCATATGACCAGAGTTAAGCAACAAACCATAATGATTCATAAATAATGATTATTACAGAAATTCCATAATAGAAAATAGATAATTACACACACAATAATTAAAATAACACATAAGAGACACTTATTTTTTATGAATTAAACACCAATCGCATGTTGACCTTCCATGTTCCTCCCAGCCATAGACCACACTGCTCATAATCTCAACAGTGGGTCACCTTCAAGTTGGGGTTAAACTCTACCCAGGAAAATGAAGTCCTAAGCCAGTCTAAGGTCTGTCAATCAACAACAATTCTCATATTCAGGTGCCAACTCTAGCAACCAACCTACAATCCCTCATCCTCCACATGCTTGTCCCACCCTAGGAAGTGCCCCCCTTCTCTTCTCAATAGTCCTTCGACTGCCCCACTTCCCTTCTGAGGCTTCAACAACCGGCTGGACAAGGAGTCTCATAGCCTTGTAGCTGCAACTTGGCACCTTGGGAATTAATTCCCTCATCTGGAGAGAATGCTCACAGGCTTGACAACCCGCTTCTTCAACCATGATATTGACAACCTGCCTCTTCGACCTCGAGCTTGAAAACCCACTTCTTCGACCACAGGCCTAAAAATCCGCCTCTTCAAGTCACCGGCTAGAAACAATGCCACGTATAGGTGTGGTTGCAGAGTCCACTTCCCTGCTATGAATCATGAAAGAATGAATGAATCAATGATGGGGAAATGTACTAAATCCGCCAAATATATATGCATGTGCCCTTTATGACACATGGCACTCAAGGAAACCCCCTTTTCCCCACTTTAAAAACTTAGGATATATTCATATCCATAATTTTATCTTTAAGGAATATTAATATAATATTCCATTGAGCTTAAGCCCCCTTAACTTAGCCCTTTTTCCTAGACTCTTAGCCCCCCTTTCCCTTTCTAGTGGAGCTTATCCCCCCATCTCTTTTGTTGGGTCAGTATGTAGCATTGGTGTATTTTTATTAATATATGAGTATGATTACAAATTACAATAATAGGCACACTGGCCTTTTAGAAATCTAGGCTCTCCAGCCTAATAAACACATAGGCACTCTGGCCTATAACATTTTGGCTCACCATCCTATATAACATATGTACAATTACACTGGGATTAACCCTAGGTATTACATTCCCCTCCCCCTTATTTATGAACTATCCTTAGTGCATTATAAACATGTAGATTCAAAATTCTTCAAAAAGTTCCATGCCTTTGCTATTGGAAGCTTGTTGTCTTTTTGGTGCTCTTTTGTTTTCAAGCACCAAATTCATGTCTTCATACTTCAGCTGAAAGTCCATTGCTCTATTCCACAAATCTACCCCAGGCAAGAAATTAACCCACTATATCATTCTCGAGTTGTCTCTTCCTTGCTGCACTCACCTTTCCAGGCTCAAGCATCCTTTCACTGCTGCATAGTCCTTCAACGATCCATCTTTCCAAGGCTTCCATAGACAAGGAGAGCGCTAGTTCATTACCAGAACCCACCAAGTTTCTACATGTATAGGGCTCTAGTGTCTCCGTCAATAGTTGTTCTTATTTGGCATGCCAGCTTCAATAAATATTATCTCGTCTGCATCATACACATACAGTCATTATGAGACAATATTATAAAATTTTCGTTTAGAAATTCAAATTTGTTTCATGAGGAAATTCAACTTGTTCCCAATATATGAAAATCTATCTCATAGTTTTCTTGGCTATTGCAACAACAAGCATCAGTCTTTATTATGGCCTTCTACAACACCATACTGGAAGCTACTTTTCCCGCAATGCTTCCATCTTACATTCAACCAATAGATTATTAGTGCTTCTTGCATAATATACCATATACTTGTATTGTAACAATTTCAAAGTTTACAAAGTGATCTTATAAATTTTTATATTTAACAATTCAATCACAACTAATAATCTATTTAATATCTAAAATGAAATTATCATTCTCTATGTATATATTATCAGGATCCAATGTTTTACTCCGTTCTTCTGACATATATTTCTTGTGACTACTTTAACTTGCAACTCCCTTGTTGCATTATCTAACAACTCCTGAAATGTTCTGAACCTCATGAGTTAGTAATAATTACATCATTTTAGTTGTTAGCATAATCATTTCCCATTAATATCATATATATATATATATGCATTCACAAATATGCATGCAAGCATAACAATTTTATCATGCATAAGTGTAACTCTACCAATTACACACTATGCATGAGTGCAACTCTTCATGCATATATATTCAATGCACCTCTGCATTGACTTCATAATGTCATTTATCCAAGTCATGTATCCTACCATGGTAAATTGGAAAGTCTTGCCAATGCCTTGCCACATTCTCCATACATTTCATATTGCCTGCTCAACTATTTGGATGCCTTTCTTTTCGACCAGAACACTACATTGAGAATATAATTCCGTGGTGTTCATTAGTGTTAGCACAAAGGTTGCAATACAAACATTATTTAGAAATAGGAAGTTCATTGGATATTTGTGTGGTACATAGCCTATCCATATCCAACCATGTCATGGCCTCATACATGACTAGCTTTACTAGAATTCATCCCTATAACAGGGTCATACTCTTTATTGCTTTGGTTATTAGCTCATAACCAACAAATCCATAATATGATATTACATCAAATGTATGCATTCAAAATCCAAGAAACTTTTATAATTATTACAGACCTCTATCCTTTGCCACACCTAGTGGTATCTTATTTCCATTAATGCATTAAAATTATGCAATAATGTAATTTTATATAATAAACTTTGGCTGAGGGAATTTTTACCTAAATTCCCTTCAACAATTATGTAGCATAAATTCGTAAAATGCATACCTACATAGCTTCCATTAAATAAATTCAATGCTACTTGGCTAGTTGTTATTAGTAGGAGCTCCCTTCATATGGATTTCTTCCATATGTAGCAACCTTATCAACAACACTTGCAGCCATGCAATACTTATTTCTTTCTTGGCACAAAAACTGTCATTAGCAACTTTCATAATCATATATATAACAAATCTACATTCATTACAACATATCTATATGCACTAATATTGTTTCACTAACATGCTCATAAATGCATATGTATTCCATTTTATGTACTATGTATAATTGTCCAACAATCCATAACATAATTGTTGCTGCAGTAATTGCAACAACCTCTTTCTCCTTGTACCACTTTTCTTTGTTGTTCTTGGCTATCTCAAGTATTATTGAGTTCTTGTATCCCTTTGTACTTTTGCTGAAATCATTGTACATGCTTGGTTCTTCCCTGAATACTTTTCCAACCCAATCACTCTTGGATACTTTTTCTTTTACCACCACATACTATGTTGATATTAAATTTCAGCATTCCTCAATTTCTGGATCCCTCTGACCCAACACCCACATGATCAAATCACATAACCACTCACGCTCTCTTATTGACCTTGGGTCTTCAAAATTCATTTACTTTGCTAGACCAAACTGATTTTCATTTTTCCCTCTCTAAACACTTCAACACTTGTAGTTGCTCGAATCATTCTTTTCTCTTTTCCCAACCCATTTGGTTTCAAGTTGTCATGCATAGTCAACTTCGAGCATGCCATAATGATGCACACATGTCTTCTTCTCCAATTGCATAGAATTAACTAGAAGTAATTAACACTTCTTTTAATTTCCATCATAAATTCCAGTGATACCTCCAACCCCTAGAATGTCTCCCATGGATCGTTTCCACTTGAGATGGATGCTTTTCATGTACCATCTCTTTTGCATTCTATACCAAGCATAGAACTATTTTCTTCTTCATAGTCCCTTATTGATTTCCCTTCAATAACTTCTTTTTCTTGTTTACATTCCTCTTGTATTGATATCTTCATGCTACTTGGGAATTACCTTCAACACTTTTGGAATACATTAACAATCCTCTTCTATTGTTGTCATCCCTCATGAATTGTTTCCATGCACCCTTATTAGCTTGACATGCGCCTCATTATTTATTTTTCCATTAACTGAAGATGTTCAAGGGCTTGACTCCACCTTAAAATCTTTCTTCCTTTTACATGAAACCCTTTTTGAAACCTGATTACATTCTTCTGGATCCAATATGCACATAATGTATGGATTTATACATCTGTTTTCACCTTTTTAACTTATATGCAACTTCATTTCTTCACTTTTGAAGTGGTGGCCTTCATACCATGCTTCCACTGCACACTCTAATAACCATAAGGGTAGCACTACTGCATAATTGCATAGCCAATCTCTAGAGATGATGCACTCTATCTTCATGTATGCATTAAGCTTCTCTCCTTATTTGAATTCTTATCATTTTGATAATCAATTCCTTTTATAATAGATTTGGTCTCAATGTATACACCGGGTCCTTTTTATCAGAACACTAGCACATGCACTTACCATTCCTTTTTGAACAACTCTTCCCATAAAACACTTACTTTTTTGTACCTTGGTATCCTTGAAAGTGAATGGACCTTCATTACTTCATCCACTAATGGTCTACTCTTACCCCCATATTTCACTAAGCATTCTGATTTGTAGGAGTGGATCTCTTATAGTGGATTCCCAAGCCTTCATGGCTACACCTAGACTCATACCTTAACATTCTTCAATTGATCCGTATTTTATGAGCAGAACGAAATGAATATAGATTATTAAAATATGATTAACAAAGAATAACAGAGATACAGTAAAACTGGTTTTCTATTCAATAAGGAAATAAGTTGAAACTGTAAAATGCATTGGAAAACAAGCTTGTTGGAATGGTGGTGGCTTATCTCTGAGAAGAGATGTGACGACTACGCTCATTTGCAAGAAGATGG
The DNA here is from genome assembly GCA_009831015.1 of Picea engelmannii. NCBI lineage: Eukaryota > Viridiplantae > Streptophyta > Pinopsida > Pinales > Pinaceae > Picea > Picea engelmannii. Next base: position 343,335 of record ML783751.1, read on the forward strand.
TTACAATGAGGTTCTGAAGGCATTTTACAATAAACAGGAATGTCAAAAACCCTAGACATCCAAAAACCTAACCCTAGGAGATGAAGCGCTAAAAGTCATGTGGGCCCTGCTTGGGTAAGTTAGTACATCAACTTCCCAGGGTCGTAACTTTTGCATACAATCTCAGTTTTAGGCACACGATATCCCGTTGGAAAGATCTAACCAAGAAGAACAATTTTCGACGAACCCAATTTAGTGCCTTTCTTAGTCACTTGGGCCCCAAATCCCCAAAAAAACATCGTTTAGGGCCTCAAAACGGCCCCAGAAGTTTGGAACCCGAAAAACTGCCAAGGTGGAAAATTGTTTTTCGAGCCAGTGGAATAGGTGGGTACCATCGATATCCACCTAGATCAATCCTTCCTCCTTAGGAAGCAATGGTCTCCATTGTGTTGAGTTCCCCCATCAAATGAGGAAATTTCTGCTAAATTTGGCCCCAGGTGAGCCACTTGCCTTGGTGCAGGAGCCTGCCTGCTTTGACGACTCAATAAAGTTGGATCCTTTGTTGTCGAGTGCCCTTGATCTGTGTGTTCACAATCTGATCACTGAATTATTGTTGCATGCAGTCAGGGTTGAGCTCTGTTGGTGTCAATTGCTCTTCTATCTCTGAGGTGTCCAATAATGGTGGGAAATATGGTCGAAGGAGAGCCACATTGAAGACTGGATGTAGACCAAGGAAGGGGAGAATGTTGAGCTCAAAATAATTGTCACCCACAACCTTGGTGATGGTGTACGACCCATAACAGAGTGGGAGAAGCTTCCAATGGGGCCCTGTAAGCCGTTCTTTCTCCAAATGCAACCAAACTTTGTTGCCCACTTGAAACTTATGTGGCACCCGATGTTGATCATGGCGCTGCTTGTACTTGGAATTAGACTTCTGTAGAATATCCTGAACCTGTTGGCAGATGTGTTGGATCCTCTCAATGAACCGGGTGGCTTTGTCAGCTTTTGGTGGAGCAGGGGCTGAGTCAGTCGAGGTGGTCACCAAGGGTAGTGCAACATCCATGGGACCGAATGGTTGGAATCCCAACCCCACCTGAAAGGGGTTGTGGCCAGTTGAGATATGCAGGGCTCGGTTGTAGCTATGCTGGACATTGGGAAGAATCTCATCCCATGTGCGGGGGTGTTTTGAATTGTACATGCACAGGATATCTACGACCATCCGATTGACGACCTCAGTTTGGCCATCTATCTGGGGGTGGAAGGCAGTGGATTTGGTGAGCTTGGTATCCAACAATGACCAAAGGCTTGACTAGAATGAGCTGAAGAACTAACTGTCACGGTCTGAGATAATGGTTTGTGGGATCCCAAAATGTACCCATACTCTTTGAAAGAAGATGTTGGCAGTGGATTTTGTTGTGATGTTCTTATTGCAGGCAACTAGAATCACCATATTGGAAAAGCGATCAACAACCACAAAAACACAGTCATTTCCCCTCTTGGTGGACGGGAGGCCCGACATGTAGTCCATTGAGATGGATTCCCATGACCTATTAGGAGTAGGCAAAGGGGTGTACATGCCCTGTTTCTTAGTGGTCGGTTTGGCAATAGTGCAAGCGGTGCAGGACCTGATATACTTTCCGACATCCTGTCAAAGTTTCAGCCAATAGAAATTTTTCTGCAACACTTCCATTGTCTTTTCGACGCCAAAGTGTCATGCCACCCGACTGTAGTGAGATTCCCAAATCAGCTTTGCGCGTTCGCTTGATGGATCACAAATATGGCCCAGATGACACAACAACCCATCCTGAAGATGGAAATTAATGACCACAGAGTTGGTGCCCAACATTTGGTAGGTGGTGGAGAAGTCAGGGTCTGTCTCGTACAGGTGGGGCCATCTGGAGGTCTCGTGGTCACAAGAGTATAGCACCGTGGTGAGTGCTAGGACTGGAGGTCGACTGAGGCAATGAGAAAATCGGTTGGTACTTCCTGTTTTATACTTGATGTTGAGGTGGAACTATTGTAAGTATGTTGACCACTTCTGATGGCGATCATTCTGCAATTTGCCTTGGGTCTACATGAACTGTAGTGGCTTGTGATCAGTGTGAATGATTGTCTCCTTCCCAATAATGTAATGTCTCCACTGGCGGAAGGCTTGCACAATGGATTACATTTCTTTCTCGTAAGTAGGGTACTTACAAACAAAATCTGATAGTGTCTCACTATGATATGCCACGGGGTGGCCGTGTTGAGTGAGAACAATGCCCACAACATAGTCTGAAGCATCTGTCTCGATATCAAAGAGATGTTGCAGGTCTGGTAATGAAAGTACTGGGGATGAGCACAAATTCTTCTTCAAGTCATCAAAGGCTTGTTGTTGGGACATGCCCCACACAAATTTTGCCTTACCGCCACCCCTGGTTACTTGGCTGAGGGCCCATGCGATATGAGAGAATCCCAGCACAAACCTGCAACAGAAATTGGCAAGGCCCAAGAAGCTCTGAAGTTCAGTGAGTGTGGTTGGTGCTGTCCAGTCACAAATGACCTGGATCTTGGCTGGATCCACATGCACACCATACTGAACAACGATGTAGCCTAAGTAATGGACATTGTTCATGTTGAAGGAGCAATTTTCCAAGTTTGCATATAGTTTGTGTTGTCGCAGGGTGTGCAGAACTTGTTGAATATGTTGCAAGTGTTCCGCCCAAGTCTTGTTGTAGATGAGGATGTCATTTAGATACACCACTACAAAATTATTGGTGAAAGGTCGTAGGATATCGTCCATCATCCTCATAAAAGTTGCTGGAGTATTTGTCAAACCAAAGGGCATGACCAACCATTCAAAAAGTCCTTATTTTGACTTGAAGGCAATCTTCCATACATTTGTCTGTTCTATAGGGACCTAGTGGTAGACAAACTTCAGATCAATATTACTGAAGTATTTGGCCCCCGTGAGATGATCAAGGAGGTCGTCGATTTGGGGAATCAGGTACCAGTTTCAGACTATGATTTTATTTAGGGCTCGGTAATCAATGCAGAGTCGCCAAGTCCTGCCTTTCTTCTGCACCAACACGATTGGGCTCCCACAAGGCAATGAGATGGGAAGGATGTGCCCCTTGTGGAGCAGTTCTTGGATCTTCCTCTTGATCTTCTTGTTTTCTAATAGAGAGCGGCAATAGACTGGCCCATTGGGTAGTGGTGCGCCTGGGGTCAGATCAATGGGATGCTTGACCTAGCAGTGCAGAGGTACCCCGGTAGGAGAGGAGAAGATATCTGAGTATTCTTCCACGAACTTATCCACTTGCATCTATTGTGTGGAGAGATCGACCTCAGAGGCCCTGGATGTGGCTATGATCTTTCGCTCACTCTGAGAGCGAATCACGAAGAAGACAAATTTTCCAGTTTGAGAGATGACCTTCCTGCATTGCTTGGAAGAGATCAAGGAAATAACACTAGGAGGGACTGCCTCGGGTATCCTGTACAATTTCCTGTTCAAAGTAATAATAACACTAAGAGGCCTAGACTCATATACAACATGACATTTCCATAAATGCGGTTGGTCCAAAATAACATTACAAACTTCGAGAGGAGAAACATCACACAATACCTCGTCTTTGAAGGGCTTGATGTCGTACGACAGTTGACACTGTTGGCTGACGCGAAGATCGCTTCCTTGGCAGAGCCATCCAATGGTGTAGGGTTGTGGGTGCAGCGTTGTCAGTAGGGCCAGCCACTTGATGAAATCTGTTGATATGAGGTTCTTTTGGATACCACTATCAACGATAAAGTGCAATGGGGTTCCTTTTACCCACATCTGTGAATGGAAGAGGCGCTCTCCTTCTTCTAGCTCGTCTGGTTCACCAGGTTGGAGATTGGTGGTAGCAATGGTGGCACTGGGTTCCGCGTTAATGATCCGTCTTCCCCTTTCTGGTTCTAACTCAGAGTTAGAACCCGCATCTGATTCAGAAGATTTCACTTCGACCACCAACGACTACTTTGAGCGGCAATCAACAGTGTTATGCCAAGGGATCTTATGGAAGTCGCACCACTTCTCGGTATTTTGTTTTGTCTTTTCGATGTCCTTATTTGCTTACGGCTTGAACTGGTTGTCCTGATACTGTCCATATTTTCTATATCCTTTGTTCTGTGGGTTGGGGCCGCCCTTTCTTAGCTTTTGCTGTGAGGGGTTCCTAGGCCTAAATTGTTGTGTCTTTTGTTTTAGCTTCTGCTCGATTTTGATGGCATATCGGTAGGCTATGCCCAAGGAAGAAATGTCTATAAACTCCATTTCGGTTTGGATGTATCTATGCAAAGCACCACGATACTTGAGCACTAGATTTTGCTCTGAATCTTTGATACCCAACTTGGTGCGCAAGGTATGGAAGATATTTGTGAACTCTGGCACTGCTTGGTCTCTTTCTTTCCGCAGTGTGGTCCATTTGGTATACAAGTCATCATTACTTCTGACATGGTAGTATTGTTTCTTAATAGCATGCCTGAAGGATTCTCAGGTGGCCACGATTGTAAATAATGAGGGTTCCTCTATTTCCTTTTGCTCATAGAAAATTTCACACCAATATTTGACATGGGGAATGGCTTTGAGGAGCGCACAAGTAATCTTTTCTCTATTTGAAAAGTTATGGACAAACAAATACCCTTCTAGTAGATTCAACTACTTGTCTACAACATCTGCGTCTATCTAACCTTCAAATATGAAAATATTGAATTTGATTTGTACCTTGAATGGGGCAGCGCCAACACTCGAGGAAGATGCGTCGTTTGTTGGTATCCGCCGCAGGATTTGCGCGAAACTATCCATCATCTCGTTCCTCTGTTGCATGAGGGATTCCTCTAGCAACATTTTGAAAGGATCTCCTGTCTCGACATCTTTCTTTTCTCCTGCCATGAGAGGCCGCTTGGGCATGCGAGAGCTTTTGTCCTCAAGAGAAACAAGCTCGACACCCAATTCTTTGTACCTTGACCTCGTTGGGGACATGCATTAAGACGACAAGGAGCAGATTGCTCTGATACCACTGATCCAGATTTTATGAGTAGAACGAAATGAATACAAATTATTAAAAGATGCTTACATAGAATAACAAAGATACAGTAAAATTGGTTTTCTATTCAATAAGGAAATAAGCTAAAACTGTAAAATGCAGCAGAAAACAAGCTTGCTGGAATGGTGGTGGCTTATCTCTGAGAAGAGATGTGACAGTTGCGCTCATTGGCAAGAAGATGGTTACAATGAGGTTCTGAAGGCCTTTTACAATAAAAAGGAACGTAAAAAACCCTAGACATCGAAAAACCTAACCCTAGGAGATGAAGCGCCAAAAGTCATGTGGGCCTTGTTTGGGTAAGTTAGTACATCAACTTCCCGGGGACGTAACTTTTGCATACGATCTTCGTTTTAGGCGCACGATAGCCCGTTGGAAAGGTCTAATTGAGAAGAACAATTTTTGACTAGTCTAGGATAGTTCCTTTGGTAGTCACCTAGGCCCCAAATCCTCCAAAAACGTCGTTTAGGGCCTCAAAACAACCCCGAAAGTTTGGAACCCGAAAAACTACCGAAAAACTGCCAAGATTGAAAATTGTTTTTCAAGCCAGTGGAATAGGTGGGTGGCCACCGATATCCACCTAGATCATCAATCTCGACCTTTGATCATATTATGAAATATTCTTGTCCTAGCACTCTTTCCTTGAGTACCTCTACTTATCTTTAACCAAATTTCAACCTTCTCACCTATTATGAAAACCATCTCTTTACACGTTCATGGCCTCAGTTTCATGCATACCCATTACTCCTGCTTTATCATGAAACATGGATGATCTCTCTCTTACTCAGAATCCCCAATTGGTATGCATATTTGTCATCCTGAAGTCTTTTTTTTTTTTTGCAAATTATAGTTCCATATAAAATCTTCTATCTTAATCATTGAGTATAGACATCTTCAACTCATAGCTTCCTCAAGCAATCATTCCACATTTTGAAGAACTGACCCTACACTGTTCCTCATACCTGAAGATACCACTTTGCTAAGACAATTTGCTATGTTTTATCAACTACCCTAATCTTTGCTTGCAACACATTTATTACATAAGGTAATAATTCTAAAAATTCTGGTGAAAGTAAGCATATAGAAATAGTTGTTAGTTAAACCCACAATACATCATTCTAGTTACACATGCACAATTTTACCCCTTCATGGTTACCATAATTAGTCTTCCTGATTTCCTGTGAATTCTATTGCTCATCTCAAAATTCTGGGTGATTACATGGACTCCGTTGTCCACGAATCCTCATGACTAATTCTCGTTTCCCCCTTCAAAAATTTTGAGCCGTAAGACTATTAATAACATGCCATGGAAGAGAATTTTGTTAGCTCGAACATCCTAGCTTTGATGCTCAACCATAGTCCGATTATCTTCGAGTTAGATCTTGACCGTTAAAATATTTCACTGTAGGTCTAAGGGCTTCATTTCTTCCTTTCAAACTTCCGCGGCCTCCAAAATACACTCTCACGTTCTGTCCCCCTTAGTTTGCTCCCATACTTAGAATCTTTTCTTAAGTTTATCGCGGTTTCATGAGTCCATTCCATTCATGTTATAACTTTCACCTCCTCCAAAAGGCACTGTGGTGTTCCAACGTATCCATTATACACCTATACTTAGTCATTTTCTCTGAGATATCACTGCAGGTTCGCGATCATTTTCTTATGCTTCATCACCTCTACGATATCCTTCACACCCACGAAGTCTTAACACTTAGTCAAATTTCAAAATTTCACTGCAGGTTCGGGTGATCCCACATTTCGTTTACTCTTAGAACTCCATCCACCCGTCCACCTGACCAATCCGTAGGACTTAGTCGATTTTCCACTTCTTACTGCGGGTTTGCGGGTCTGCGGGGATACCATACCTCTTTCCATACTCCTGATTCTCTCCACGCTCCGCGATAGCTTAACACTTAGACACATTCCAAGATCTTACCGCGTTCGTGGGATTCACAGTTGGCCTGCCACATGGCTCCACATCCCCTGCCAATTGTCATCCCATCCAACATGTACCTGCCACCGTGGTAGTATACGTCTTTATTCTACCACATCAGCTGACGCGTGGCCTCCACGTCATCGTACAGGAAAATACCCATTTTTTTTCCAAATTTGTCGAATTTCGCTTGTTTTCAAAATTTCCAAAAATGCCCAATATTACTTAATTTCGAAAATGTTTTTGAGGCCTCCATAGAAACTCTATAATAAAGCTTAATACAACTTATTCAAGCCCTATACATATAAATTGGTCCGTTGTTTTTCAAATTCAACTTTTTCACTTTGAATTTACCATTGTTTAGCTGTAGGAAATTGGGGCTTTTGTCCAATTTCATCCAATTTCACCATGGCCATTCTGCAAATGTATAATTTCAACCAATTTTGTCTAAATAAATGTCAATTCAACCTCCGCAACAACAAATTTCTTGTGTGCATCGCTGGTTGACATTCTTGGCTATGAATCCCACTCCAATTTATTCACGAATTGTAAAAAATTTATAGTTTCCACCATTGTTGCACTGTAAATTCAAAATTTGGCCAATTACAGGCCCAAATTTGCCCAATATGAGATTTAAATTACGGATTTCAATTCCTGGGCTCAATTATGCCAAAACCCATGAAATATCCTCCAATTTTACTACAATAATTTTGTCGAACATTTTGCAGACGTATTCTTCCCGATATTCTGTCAAACAATTTGCTTGCAACTCTGCAAATCTCATCTTTGCACTCCGTTAATTGGCACATGCAGGCTTAGTGTTGAAAACTAGGCTCTTATACTACTTTGTAACGTTCCCAACCACCTAGGTTGGGCCACACCACACAAAATTTCTGAATTCTGATACCAATTTGATTTACTGATATGCTTTGTAATGTCTCCATTACCAGAAACTCAACGATATCCTATGTTACCCTTTAATTAAATAAAACTTCTTTGCATATGACCAGAGTTAAGAAACAAACCATAATAATTCATAAATAATGATTATGACAGAAATTCCATAATAGAAAATAGATAATTACACACACAATAATTAAAATAACACATAAGAGACACTTATCTTTTATGAATTAAACACTAACTGCATGCAGACCTTCCACGTTCCTCCCAGCCATAAACCACACTGCTCATAATCTTGGCAGTGGGTCACCCCCGCGCTGGGGCTAAACTCTACCTGGGCAAAGGAAGTCCCAATCCAGTCTAAGGTCTGTCAATCAACAACAATTCCCAAATTCAGGGGCCAACTCTAGCAACCGACCTACAATCCCTCATCCCCCACATGCATGTCCCACCCCAGGAAGTGTGCTCCTTCTCTGTTCAACAGTCCTTCAGCTGCTCCACTTCCCTTCTGGGGCTTCAACAATAGGCCAGACAGGGAGTCTCAGAGCCATGTAGTTGTATCTTGGCACCTTGGCAATTAATTCCCAATAGTTCTCTCACCTAGAGAGAATGCTCACGGACTTGACAACTCGCTTCTTCGACCACGGGCTTGACAACTCGCCTCTTCAATTCACTGGGTAGAAACAACTCCCACGTACAAGTATGGTTGCAGAGTCCACTTCCGTGGTACAGATCATGAAAAAATGAATGAATCAATGATGGGGAAATGTACTAAATTCCCCAAATATATATGCATGTGCCCTTTATGACGCATGACACTCAAGGAACCCCTTGTCCCCACTTTAGAAACTTAGGATATATTTGTATCCATAACTTTAACTTTAAAAAATATTAATATAATATTCCATTGGGCTTAAGACTCCTTCTCTTAGCCCTTTTTCCTAGACTCTTACTCTTAATATATGAGTATGTTTACAAATTACAATAATAGTCATACTGACTTTTTAGAAACCTAGATTCTAGAGCCTAACAATCACATAGGCACTTTGACCTATAACACCCTAACTCACCAACCTATAAACTATAAAGAATATGTACAATTACTACTATACAGAATATGTACAATTACAGTGGGGATTAACCCGGGTATTACATTTTTCTTTTGCACAACCAATCTTCAATTGAGTTTGTGTGCCTCTCCAATCCTCTTGCAATCTCATCATCGCTCAACATACCGTTCTCATTCCTCATGATCATCACCTCTTTTATTCCACTTCTCTTATGCTCTGTTGAGAGCTTCACAATTCCGAACTTTGCATCGATCTCCAAACTGATGATAATTTTGACATCGCCTCTAGGTACACGTGGAAGTCCCTTCACAACAAATTTGCCCAAAAAGATGATTGTTTTTGACATTAGGCCTTTCCCCTTCATAGACGCTTACTGCTCTACTTTCCTCATTGTCATATAGTAATTTAGTGGCCCTCCCTTATAACCGGAATTTGTGTATTTTTCTAGGGATCAAAACGCTCATAGATGGATTCGAACTCCTATGCTAAGGGGAGTGACATCTTAACATGGCAGCACCGTAAGCTACAGATTCATCATGGTGGATGGCTTTACACAATTCCTTACAGCCGTGGAAGAAATGTTTGAGCAACTCCTGCACTTTGGGCATTTGCGTAGAACCTCCCACCAAGATGATTTTGTCAATTTGGGTTTTACTGATTCTAGTATCCTCCAAGCACTTGCCAACAATTTCAATGCATTTTTCATACAGATCCATGATCATCTGCTCAAACTTTGCTCTCTTTATTTTAGAATGAATGTCTTGGGCTTCATGGAGACAGGGTATTTCAACGCTGCCCCCCACGGAGGAAGATGGCTCTCTCTTAATAAAGTCCCCTGATTCCAGCCTACGATCTAAGCCATCTGAAGCTGAGCACATACCATCACAAGTGAAAAGGAAAACGTGACTCTATTTTTTCAAAAGAAAACAACTATAGCTTAATTATGTCATTTTACTCAATTTAATTATAGGTCACGATAATATTTATGTGATCCGATTTCTAAAAAGCTGCATATCTCTATAGCATCCATTTAGGAACATGCAGCAGCAACTGATTGCCTGCACAGGTCCATTTTGAGTGCGTTAAAAAAAAAGCAAAACAGAGGATTTCAAGACTCATCTCAGGGTGAAAAAAATGGACTTCTGCTTGGGCAAATGGCTATCAAATCTAGATAGTGCTCAAAGTTCTAAGAAATTTGGGCACATGGCTATCAAATAGATAATGCTCAAAGTTCTAAGAAATTTGTTCAAGGCATATATGGTAAGGAAGATAATTATGTTTTCTTCAAAACATGAAACGCCATGTTAACAAAACCAATTGAAATTTTCAAAAAAACCTGCACAATAGAAATTAATGAATAGAGAAAGGGAATGATATCACATCAGATGAACAGAAAAATGGTTTACAAATCTATTGAAGCACTTTACGAACTTCTACATTTAAACAGAAATTTTGCAAACATTTTCAGGGATATGAAAAACGAAAGGCTTGAAAAACCTCCAATAAAAACAGCCACTTTTAAAGACAATCAAAACAAATTGTAACTGCACATTTGTGTTGTCACCAACCAACATGTCT
>ML783751.1:381416-392053 GCA_009831015.1 Picea engelmannii
CCTGACACTTTCTTATTTTGTAATTCTTTTCTTTAATTGTCTTCAGGGCCTACATGTACAATTCACTTTGTCATCTTCAAAAATTCATTTCTCCTCAACCATGAGGATCCACGTGACGTGCCACATACCACCGGAAAGAGCATAATGTATACTATCCATCCATGGGTGTTGTATCTACATGTGCATTTTCCTTCATGTCCAAATAACTTCATCAATCTTGTGGTCCAAAACCCATGACTAGGGTTGACATCAATGACAACAACCAATCTTCCAACACATTTACAAGAAGATGATTGTTATGATGAGGCTCCAAAGGCCTTTTTAACATAATTAAAATCCAAAACCCTTGCCCCGGAAGATGAAAATCCAAAAAGTTTGCAGGCCCCGATGGGGGTAGTTGATATGTCAACTTCCCAGGGGCATAACTTTTGCATACGATCTCCTTTTGGGGTGCTCGATACACCATTGAAAATATATAACCGAGAAGAATGAATTTTGAATGGCCTTGGCGAGTTCTATAAGAAGTCACTTTTCCCCAAATCCCCCAAAAACGTCAATTAGGGCCTCAAAACGGCCCTGGAAGTTTGGGACCCGAAAAACTGCCAAGGTGGAAAATTGTTTTTCGAGATAGTGGAATAGGTGGGTGGCCACTGATATCCACCTGGATCAATCCTCCCTCCTTAGGAAGTAATGGTCTCCATTGAGTTGAGTTCCTAGGGGAGAGGGGGAAGCGTTTGCTGAATCTGAATCTTGGTGAGATGCTTTCGTTGCTAGAGAAGTTGTGTTGCTTAGCTTGTTGAAGGTTGTCACAAACCTATGGCTATAAGGGTTGGATGTTTTGAAATAGTCTGGCTACATGATACGACTTTGTGCAGAAGGAATCCTTGCACTTTGCTTCAATCTTATCGACCTACTTCTATTGGACAAAAGGTGTTTGGACTGAGGCTGCAATGGTTGCGATGTTCTTTTGTTCACCTTTTCAACAGATTATGAAGAAACTGAATTTTATAGTATGAGATACTACCTTGCGGCACTGTTTAGGTGGGAAATTAGTTGGAACTACCTCTGGTATCCTGCAGAGATGACTCCCCAGAGTAACAATGAAACTACGGGGTCGAGACTCATAAATATCATGGTGCTTCCACATATATGGTTGGCCCAAATGAACATCACACACATCTAGTGGAGAAAAATCACATAATACCTCATCCTTGAAGGGTTGTATGTCGTATGACAATCAACACTGCTAGATGACACAGATATCTTGTCCTTGGTGAAGCCACCCGATGTTGTATGGATGCAGGTGCGGTGTTGTTTAAAATCCCAAATGTTTGACGACCTCTGATGAGATGAGGTTCTTCTGTCTTCTGCTATCAAAAATAAAATGCAGTGGGGTCCCCTTCACCCACATATGTGAATGAAAACAACGCCCCCCCTCTTTACGATTTGCTGGTTCTTTTGGTTGAATTGTTGTGGTCACGATGATAGAAATGGGGTCTACATCAATGATATGTCTTCTCCCATTATTTTCCGAGTCAGATCCTGAATGTGGGTTCGACTCTGTCTCTTTGATCTCGACCACCAATGACTTTTTTGAGCAACATTCATCAGTGTTGTGCCAGGGGATTCTTTGTAAATCTCACCACTTTCCAGTGTCTTTCTTCGTCTTTCCATGACCCTTATTTTCCCATGGCTTCGACTGGTTTTCGGGAGGCTGTTTATTAGGGTCATCTTTATCATACTTTGGTTGTTGCGGATTTGAAGACTTGAACTCTCGTTTGTTCTGGTGCTTAAATTTCTGCTTGATTTTAACATCATATTGATAAGCAACACCCAGTGATGATATCTCTAGAAAATCCATTTCAATTTGTATGTATTTGTGTAAAGCCCCATGGTATTTCAGTGCCAAATGTCACTTGGATTCTTTGATACCCAACTTGGTGCACAAGGTATTGGTAAAATCTGACACTGCTTGGACCCTCTCTTGCCGCAGTGGGGTCCATCTCATGTATTGGTCATCATAGTTGCCAACAGGGTAATATTATTCCTTGACCACATCTAAAACAAATCCCAAGTGGTCTTGGCCCCATATATTTCAAACTCCTCTATGGAAATTTTCTCCCAGTAAGTTTCCCACCAATGTTTGACATGGGGGAGAGCTTTAAGGAGTGCGAAGGTGATCTTTTCCCTGTCGGAAAAATTATGAACAAAGAAATAACCTTCTAGCATATTTAACCATTTTTCTAGGGCATCTGCATCTATTTGTCCTTCAAATACAGGAATATCAAAATTAACTTGTACCTTGAAAGGAGAGGTGGCTCCAAAGTGGTCACTTGATGAAGAAACGCCAATTGTTATCGACAAGTGTTGAAGGATGAGGGAGCAATTCTCCATCATTTCTTCCCTCTGTTGCGTGAGAGATTTCTCAAGCAACATATTAATATAATATTCTACTCCATCACTTTTCTTTTCTTCTGCCATGGAGGGTTTCTTGGGTGTGAAAAAGAGATTGTCCTCAAGAGAGACAAGCTCGAGACCCAACTTTCTATACTTGGACCTCGTCGGGGACATGCACTGAAAAATGATCAAGAGCAACCTGCTCTGATACCACTGATCTAGATTATTTTTGGCCCGAAATGAGAGCGGAGATATAATAAAGAAATGTACAGAGATGTATCATATATCCAAAAATATAACATAAATATATCAGAGATATAAACACAAAGATACAATAATACATGATTTCTATTAATGAAATAAATGTAAAGAGACTGTAAAAATACATAGTGAAAGACTTGTTAGAATGGTGGTAGCTTATCTCTGAGAAGAGATGTGATGACTACTCACATTCACAAGAAGATGATTGTTACAATGAGGCTCCAAAGGCATTTTTAACATAAGTCAAATCCAAAACCCTAGCCCCAGAAGATGAAAATCCAAAAGGTTTTCGGGCCCCGATGGGGGTAGTTGATACGTCAACTTCCCGAGGGCGTAACTTTTGCATACGATCTTCGTTTGGGGCACTCGATACACCGTTGGAAAGGTGTAACCGAGAAGAATGAATTTAGACTAGTCCAAGAAATTTCCATCAATAAATTGTTGGGCCCCAAATCCCCAAAAATGTCGTTTAGGATCTCAAAACGACCCCAGAAGTTTGGGACCCGAAAAACTGTTGAAAAACCGACAAGGTGGAAAGCTATTTTTCGAGCTAGTGGAATAGGTGGGTGGCCACTAATATCCACCTGGATCAACAATTCCCGCCAGGTGTGCGAAGACCAAGTCGATTCTGACTCAGAAGCTCAGAAGAGGTAGCGTGAAACTTTGCATAGGAAGTGCAAGGAGCGCACAATCACTTAATGGAGAGAAACATTTGAGAGAAAACCCGTGCAAGGTGTGAATTGACCTACTCTCAGTTAGAGTGTTGAAGAGTCTAATTTTGGAGAGTGCAAGGAGTGTGCAAAAATTTCTCGAGAAACTCCAAAGTCTCAAGGTGAACAAGCACTAGAGGTGCACAAGAGTGACTTAGAAAAAATTCTAAGTCTAAAGTTGTAAAGTGTTCAGAGGGGCGCAAAGGAAGGCACTAGAGGTTCATATTTCCTCGCTTGATCAAGCTTAGGAAGGATAGTGACCAATATCCTTTCAAAAGGGTGGATTTTATTTAGTTTGGAGGACAAGCAGATGAAATCCACTCGTGGAGAAACCAAGCCTCTCCTAGCGGAAGTCCTTCGGACTTCACAAGTTTGGAAGATTTCATTCGAGGAGTGCGTAGGAGTCTGAACCCTCTGAAGTTTCGAAGTACAAAACTCATCTGGAGTGTTGATTCTAGTGGACACAAGTCAACGGATCGTCGAGTCCAGAAGACCGACACTCTAGGAGACCTGTGGAGAGGTGAGTTGAAATCCCTGAAGTCCAGAGCTATAAAGCGGTTATAAACTGTCGATTTGGCAGTAGAAAAGGAGTCTTCCAATCTGGTCCAGGGTTCAATGCTCAAGGAGAATAACACATTGGAACAGATATGACCGTCGAATCCCGACGTCCCGAAGTTATTCCCCGTCGTGGATTTCAATGGGTCATATGGAACGTTGATCTTTGTTATCATTCAGTGCTCCACCACTTCGATGTTCGGAAGGAACGAGATATTGTTTTGTCGAGATTCCCAAAGCCGAGAGCTCCAGAGTCTCGAATTCTTCGGAGATTGGAGACTTAGCTCACGAATTTTCGCACACGGACCCGTGTAGGGATCGTTAGTGCTTAGATCCCCCCAAAAATTAGATTTGGTATTTGGGAAGGAAGGTAAAGGACCTATGTAATTGGTTATGAGGGCTCAGAAGGAGCCTGGGAGCTGATCTAGCTCCCAAATTCGATCGATCCTAGATCGGGAGGTCGCGTAGACCCCAGGGAGTGGGTGGGGGTTTGCATCAGTATGTTAATATAATACAAATGCCTCGATTCATTTGTAACTATTTCACATTGGTTCCTCTTCATCATATGTAGAGCACCGATGATCTTATAATTTCTACTCATCGATTCCTCCTTGTTGGCGTATGAAGCACCAATGCATTTTATTTTTTGTATGCACTAGTGCATTTAAGTTATAGTGAGAACTGGTGTGATTACATTATCCTAAGACCTGGTGCATTTAATATATCACTTGCCCCAGTGCTTGTTTCCTGCATGTTTAATATGACATGACAAAGCACAATTGATATATAATCAATATAAAGTTTTCTTTTTTTCATTAATTATAAAACAAGGGAAGTTAAACAGCATAACAAGTTACAAATTGTTCAATTAAACTTTTATACTTCAACATATACTCACAACCTATACTTAACCCAATGTTTATCAATTCATGGGTTGGATCTTCTTTGTATGTTAGCACATTCTAGAGGACATCCATGGACACGTGTAAATTAATTGTTTAAATATAAAGATCACAACAAACATGAAATCTTAAGAAAGGTCGAAAACATAAATACTCACAAAATTTGTGATCAACCCTTTTATTTCTAGTCATCTTGTCTTATGTGTTGAATGGGTACTATTTTTTTTCTTTTCCGCAACAAAAAAATTGAAAATTAGTATTTCACACGATAATTAAATTCGATGTACATAAAAGAATAAGTAATGATTACACACCTCTTATGCACATTGTAGTTGGGATGGCTCCTCTTGTGACGCAATTATGTTCATTTATTATACCATATTCATTTATTATGTTCATTTGTTGTAGTTGGGATGGCTCCTCTTGTGACATGTCGTGGTTTTCCCCTTGTTTTCCCCTTGGAATTTTCAAAATCTCCCTGAAAAAAAAACTAGGAGTCATCAGATATAAAAATTATGTAATTAAAAAAATAAGATCGTACTGTGTACAGTAACTTAATACACATTGAGGTGTCAACCATATTTATACGCACCAGTGCATCGACCATATGTATACACACCATTACAGTCTGATAGACCAATTGGTCTTAATGGACAGTAATCATCATCATCATCAATGTAACAATGTCATTGTGAAACTAAAAACATTTTACAACTTTTTGTATTTAGTCGGTGCTTTATGAATTAAGAAAAACATGGCTTCCTAAGTAATTTTTATTACACATCATTGACCTATGAAAAAATATAAGACATGGCGATTTCCATATAAAAATAATAATTTTTCCATGTTAAACTCAATGATGCACTTTGTAAAAAATGTGCCCCGATGCTTATCTAGGTGAAATGCGCACCGCCGACCGTGAAAATGATTTTTTTATATATTGTTTCTAATTTAAATTAAGCAGTGATGTTGACATACAAATACACATCGATGTTCTTACTGTGTATAGAGCACACCGATAACCGCAAAGGCGTTTAAAAAAAAACCCGACAATGATAAAATGGTTTCGGATCCAATGCAATGAGTGGTTTTATTGCAAGAGATAGGAAACACCCATATATAAATAAACAAACCCTATAAAAAAAAATTCTTAAAAAAGTTCTCCTTGTGAAATATAGAAAGAGAAAACAAAAAAATAGTGGGGAAATTACAGTTTCCAATAATGAAGGTAACTATGAAACCATTTTTTTTTGTTTGGGAATGCATTGAAAATTGTTTGAATCAAAGAGGAGAATGATTAAGATGATTAATAGAATAAAATCATATACCTGAAATTTCACCTTTGCAGATTTCTATGTGATCTACAATAATCCCCTCAAATTTGGCTCTTAAAAAAATTCCACCCACTCCAAAGTCTTTGCTAAATCTATGTTGTACAAATCCCCCTTCTAAATTTTGACAAAGAAATAAAAGAATGAATAGGGTTCTACTTTATAAATAAATAAAAATGAAATTCCTACTCATTTTTTCTTTGTATATTTCGACACATTGATGATAAACACACACAATGTTTTATTTTCCGAAAGTTACATTTTTGGTGCGCTATATAGTGAGTGGCACACCGATGCGTTGTGTAAGTATAACACACTGATTTATTTTCGTAATAAATTTCAACACATTGATAGTAAGCACGGATTATTTTCTAACTTGCTTCAGTTGGTGCACTATATAGTTAGAAATGCACCGATGTCGTGTGTAAGTAATAACACACCGTAAGATAGTTTAAGATTACAAAATGAAAATGCAAACATCCACATTTAAATTTTGTAGAGGTTTTTCTTTGAGAAGGTAATAACAAAGGTTAATCTTCGGTGCTTTGCTCAATTAAATGCACCAGTGCATTTGGTTTATCCATATACACTAGTGCATCTGTATATGATGAAGCACATCATCAAGTTATAAAAGTTATTCAAAATTATTTTTAAAGTTAGATTATTCTATGCTTCCCAAGATGACGGTTTTGGCTCAAATGCAGGAAAAAGGGAATTACAATATCAAATGACAATTTTTCAGATGCCATCTCATTCTGTATCGTTGGAAGTCCTTCAATTTCTCTCATGCTGATTGCAGTACATCTAGTTTTTATCGATAATTCATTTATCTCATTGAATTTATGTTATGTATGTAGTTATAGTTGAATAATTGTTCATTGAATTTTGCAGGATCAAGATTCAAGATCGAGTTCAAATGCTCAAGATATTCCCATAGTCCCAAAATCGTGCAAACTCTTATCGGGAAAAAGATACCACAAATCGATGTTTGATGAAAATGGTAAACTTCTTTACCCTACCAATCCTAACATGCCATCTTCCAGCAACTAGCTTGGGTCAATGATATTACACTATGAATTGGATCTCTTTTATGTAGACACCCCTTAGGGCGTAAGAAAACGATGATTGAGTAATTGTATTTTTTTATATTTTCAATGGAACTAATGTAAATGTATTGCTTAATTCGATATTTGTTTTATAAAGTGGTTGGTTTCAAGTTTATTGTTGGGAAAAAAATGTCCATGCTTCTAATAAGTGTTTGGTATAATGTTTGAACATATCAAATGAATTGTGTTTCAAATATTATTGATGTAATGTTCAATATTTTTACAATCAAGATTATGATAACGAGCGACCTGTCCACCATCTACTGTTATGCCCCACTATGATGTCAAGTCGTGAGCTTCCTGCTAAAAGAAAATAACACATAGAGGAATCATACCGAGAATGGTTAAAACAACCACCTATTTAATTCTCAATATGTCCCGAGCCACCAATTCAAAGCCTCTACAATAACACTAGTTCTTCACATTTTGGGGATGAAGGAAATGATATATATGTTGGTATGGATGATTTCTTATGGGATACCCAAGTCATGGAGGGAATGTTGTTAGATGCATTCTAGCAAAATGAACTAGAGGATGGCATTGGCGTCATGCATACCTTCTTCTAAAGCTTGAAATCTGGTTCCACCACTCCCCTATTTGGTCACGTACATGGGTCTGCAAGGTCTACCCAGATGGGGACACCAATGTTACTATATGACTTGAAAGCAATGTATTGTATGCCAGACACGTGTTTCTTAACACTTTTGAGGCAACTAACCATTAAGTCTCCTAATTTTTAAAGGAATCTTGTCACACAATGAAGGAAGAAAACGATTGACTTTATTCATGCTTAATGACAATGTACATTTCTATTGCCCACTAATTGTAGGTTACTCAATGATAAGGTACTTCCTAGTGATAATGTATTTTCCGATAGCTGTGTAGAGGAAACAAAATGCTAAAAATGTTGGGTGTTGAGTACATATCATAACATGCATGTCTAAATGATTGTATTTTATATAGAAATTAATATGCAAACAAAGAGGTATGTCTAGAATGTGTGCATGACATGTACCATAAATAAATAAAAAAGGGTAAGGCACATGGTCCTCATCATAAGATATTAAGACACATTCCTATAATTCCAAAGATTCAAAGGCTCTTTCATTGCAAACAATTAGCCATTTTGCAAGGGTAATATGTCTCACATAGAAGTGAGTTGGGAGTTATGCGAATCCCAATAGATTCAATATCCATGAAGAATATAGAGGATAAATGGCCTGATAAATTCAAGGATGAAGTAAGGAGCCTACGATTGAGTATAGCTAGGGGTGGAGTTAACCTGTATTCCATCCAAAATACTAACTATTCTGTTTGGACAATGGTAGTGATCAATAACAATATCCCCCCATGGTTTTCCATGAAGAATGAACTTCTTATGTTGGCTCTTATAGTCCATGGTAGAAGACAAGTGAAGATAATGGATGTCTACCTCCAACCATTGATCAATTAATTTAAGCAATTATGGGAAGGGACAAATGTATTTGATGTATCAAAACCCATCCCAATGGAGAGGTCTCTTACGTTGTATGGAATATGTGCATACACCATGCACGATTTATTAGGACTATGAGTTTACTCTGGTAAGCATGTTGATTGATTTTTTATGTATGTAATGTTATTTGGCGTACTTCATTTGGTGCAACTATATTTTTGACACTAACATTCTCTATATATAATAACATCGTAGGTCTTGTAACAAAAGAGTATCATGGATGTAAATGTTGTGGACCTTCTATAAAATATAGGTGGTCTAACCAACTATGAAATTTGGTGTACAATTGTTCGAGGGTATTCATCCTAGAAGACCAGCGTTATAGAAGAGTTTCATCTGCTTTCAACGGTAAACCAAAGAGAATCCAGATACCTGAAATAAGGACACTGATAGATTGGATCAGGGAATATGACACAAAGAAGGAGAATTAAATGGCAGAATTGTTGGATCCAAATGGATAACCTATGTTCAATGATCCTAAATTATTTGACACCTATGTTGAGAAAATTCCCATTGGGATGAAAAGAAAATATGTATTTTATGAGATTCCATATTGGGAGCATCTTAAGATTGGTCACTTACTAGATCCCATGCATATATTAAAAAAGGTTTCATCTTCTTTATAGAGACACATATCATAGAATAAAAGTGACACATTGAATGTTAGGAGAGATCCTATTGCTTTAAATACTAAAAATAGACATTGGCCAAGAAAAGAAACTAGAGGAGAGGCTAGTCCCTTTTTGTCTTTTAAAGAAGGTGATATCCCATGGATTTTGAAGAAAGATAATCTTTCTATGGTGAAATATGTTATATTGGGTGTGAAGGAACCTTCTTTATATGGGTCAGATCTACGACATTGCTTCACTATAGAAGGGAATTTGTCGAGGTTGAAATCACATGACCATATGAACCTTCTAAGGCTATGTATGTTGAATACATGATTCTTCTTCTATACCGACATCGGTAAAAATATGCTATGTACTCACAATTTTATGGAAATTAATGATGCGTGTGTCTATTTTGTAGTGTCATTATCCTTTGCTCATTCATGGTTTTGTGAACCATGACTTTCCCAGGACCCGTGACATGCCATATTGAAATTATCTACATTTGTATGTTGGATCACATCAAGGGAGATTCATATGGCTAGCATTCCACAATGGCATCGAAAGATAGTTGATATTGTTGATATGTTTGAGAAGGAACTTCCTATGAGTTTTGTGGACTTGCAAGTCCATCTTCTAATTCACCTACTATTCATGTCTAGATCCATTAAGGTCCAAACAAAAATCTCACGAGGATATGAATCCCCTTGGATATTTATAGATGTGGTACTCCTCTTTGGATAAAATATATATCTTGAATATCTTGGATTAGGGAGAATGCTAGACAACAAACCCCATATCTTTATTGCTTTGATTTATACATGGAATGGTTCTTGATAACTATATTTGCTCTTTATATGAAACACGTAACTTCTTAACAATAAAAAGAATGAATAAAGGCTCTACTATCAAAATATATGTATACTTAGCATAATTTATGCAACCCTCTAAATCAGATACAAGCAGTGGATACATTCATATCTTCTCATAAGAAAAATGATGAAATAGTTTGGATAATTTCAGAGAACTTTAAATGAGTTATGCATTCATAACTGAAAGAATTTGATGAGAATACTTCAAAAATCTCATGCTTAGAGACCCCAAGATCTGAGAAATCATTAAAGTAAAGCCCCAAAGTAGTTTTCTGTGGAGTTTTATTCATAAAAGTTATTCAAAAATAAAAAAAACATCTCAACAAACCAATTGACTAAGTGTTAAGAAATGAAGCTTGTCAAATACAAAGACTAAATCTCAATGAATCCAATAGACAAT
>ML783751.1:393596-407109 GCA_009831015.1 Picea engelmannii
CTAATATGTCGTTAGGTAAAACTGTGTTTCTTAGTGTGTTTCTTTAGTATGCATTTGTAGTTAGGAAATCCGACGGTCACGATATGTTCCCGACATAGAGTGATCCGACAGTTCATACTCTCCTCGATATTAACGGCCATTGATTCGTGGCTTGACACCCGATTGGTCCATGATCTCTATTTAAAGAGCATGGAGGGTCATTTTTCGATGATCGATTGTGAGAAACTCTCTTGTAAAATCTCTCTTGTAAAATCTCTCTGTAATCTTTTTCTTTGCATTAATAAACTGCTCCAAGTGGCCGCGTTGGTTGGGGTCGTGGATGTTTCCCCATAGAGGTTTTACCACGTGAAAACATCGGTGTGTTGATATTTGATCTGGTTATGTGAGTGGTTACTGAAGGGGTTCTTCCTCTATTTGAATACCTGTGTTGTCGAACATGGTATCAGAGCCTGTTTGAAGACTCGCTCCTGTTGAAGATCGAGATCGTGAAGCCGAGTTTCCTCATCTCCACTTTTTGTCATTTTCATACATTTCTGGGCTGAGAGGATTGTTCCATTGTGTCTGGAACACTTGTTTCATTCAAGAACACTTCGTTTCACTCGAAAAGGTTTCCGTTTTCCCAAGATACGGCCATTACAGTCAGATATGGAGGTATAAAGCCTGAATATGCATTTTTTTAAATTTCTGCAAAGTTTTATTTTGATTTTATTTCGGTTTGTATTTTTTATTTTCGGGTTGCTACTCTTTTAGATTTGTGTATGATCTTTTCCCCGCGCCCTGGGCGATCTCAGCAAATCAGAAACAGATAGGAAAAGGTGCATCTTCTGGGTAAGCTAACTGAGATCTAACCCTTGTTGTCATCGAGAAGCGATTTTTTTTTCCTGTGTGAAAAGAGTTTTTTTTTAGCACGCTTTCCAAGGTCATCTTCCACAACAACACCCCCAATCCTCCTTCTGAACATTACAATATGTTTTGCTAGACCATTTGGTTAAAACTTGCCTTATTAAGTAAGAGGTTTTGAGTTCAAGTCTCTCTTTTATTACTTTTTTTGAAAAAGTTAATGCTAAAAATTGTAAAGTGCACTTCACTTCAAGTATAAAAGTGAATCACTATAAGTAGCTTTATATTTTATTTTAGAGTTATTTATTTTGCATGCAACTTTTCTATTTTTTTTTCACACGAAAAAAACAATTCCACTGTTATTCTTATTAGAATCAAATGAAACTTATGATTACATTAGACAAACTTCCATATATGGAATAGTCCTGTTCTGTTCCAGCTGAAACCTGAGAATACTTTGTTTGTCTATTGCCTTTTTAACCAATAATATTTCTGTTTGTTGTCACCTTATAGGATATGTAGTTTGTCATCTCTAATTGTAGTTCCATTGACATTCTCTTCAAAATATAGCCACCCTGGTTTATCCTTAAGAGCTTTCTTGGATAGGCTATCAACTATTTTATTAAACTGTCTATGAATGTGCATGAAGTTTAATGTTTCAAAGCCTTTCTTTAAGTTCTTAATCTTATCCTTCCAATGGCTAAGGTAGATTAGATCTAGTTTAGCTTTGTCACTTATCCAATCTATAGTGACCTTAGAGTCCCCTGCCACCATTAATTTCTTGATAGAGAAGTATGTGGCAAGATGTAGGAGTCCCCATAATCCCATCAACTCAGCTTTCATATTGTTCCCCGTACCTCCAGCAAAATGTGCTTGGATGCTGTGTCCGGGAGTGATTTTTAAGTAAATACCTATACCACACTTGTCTACTGAAGCTGCGCCATCAAAGAAACCAATAGGGTTGTTGTTGAAGTAGACCGAGTTAAGTAGTATGGTTGTTTTATCTGCTTCCTCTTTATGTGGATGTTCTTGTGTGGAGGTAAGAATTTTTGGGTAAAGTCCAGGGACATTCTGGGTTCGACTTTTGAACAGAATTCTGTTTCTATATTTCCATATTTCCCACATAATCAGAAAGGGTAAGTGTTTATGGTTTGGCAATTTAAGAAACCAAAATTTGAGGTTTTCTTCGATGGTGGCCTTGTTCCACTCACAGTCAATTCTCAAAGAAGTGAGGATATTGCCCCAAATCATTTGGGTGGTCTGGCAGTCCACAAAAAGGTGTGTGACTGACTCTTCTACCTTTAGACACAATGTGCAGGCTGAAGGACCAATTCCACCACGTTTTTGGTAGTTGATGGCGGTAAGTAACTTTTTTGTTATAAAGTAACTTCATTGTAAAAATGATCCCCACTTCTCTTTATAAAAGTGGGTCACTTCATAAAGCAACTTACACTATCACGTGGTTATTTGGTTACCGTTTATGCCTTTTTTAAAAGGGCATAACTCTCACATCGGAAGTTCGTTTTCAGTGCCGTTTTTTTTTAAACCGCATAAATTTTCGAGATCTTTCCATCCAGATCATTTTTAAATCCACATTATCTGCATATTTAATATGGATTCTAAAATTAATGTCTTTCTTACCAGTTGTTGGCGACGAAAGTCACTCCTGGATTGCAACAGGAGAAGAGCCCGACGCCAATCAGTTTTTATGTCACGATGGTTTTAATGGGTGATCAAATGGGTAGAGACTCGGGAAGATATCACTCAAACTCAGGGACTAGGTCTGACATGCGAGGAACAAAGGAGGTCTTGATCTAAATTCATTCAGTGGGTTGATTTGAAAATGAGTAGGTTGAAGACTTGGTGAGAGGAGTGGACAAACTACCTCAGGCAATAGGCCTTTCAGTAATTTGTAGAAGAAAAAATCTGAATGAGAGATCCTCTAGTTCAGAGCTTCGAGAAACTGAAAGGGGGGACTTGACTAGATTCTCCAATTCCAAGTCGTTCAACGCTAAGAAAATCACAGGGACCGATTAGAAACAGTGCAACTGTTACAGTGATCAAATCTACATCATCCTCTAACAGTTACAACTCGACTGGATTCTCCAATTCCGAGCCGTTCTAATACAGTATAAACAAAGACGTGAAAGAAACTGACATTCATAAGACAGGAAGTCTCAAGAGTCCACACATAACCAGGAAAAAAGTGCTTCGTTAAAGCTTTGCAACCGAGAGACTTGCTCAACCATCGATAGATTACAAAATACAAAGACTGAGTTTATATATTCAGAGAAAATCACCTAACATTGGCATGCTCAATTATCCAGGCTTGGTGTCCCTTCAGCCAAATTCGGATGGGTATTCTTTGTCAGACACCACCTTAACTGCGCATGGCTCCTGCAACGGGAGTAGCTGAGCCATTAAGTGTCAGCTAGCGTGTGCAGACCTCCTCCGGCTGGCCAAGGACTCGACATGGCTTCTTTAGAAAAATGGGTACACACGACCCTCTCGAACAGATCGCTTGCCAGATTATCCATACTTTGCACTTAATGCCTGAGGAGAGGTTTCAACCACCCCTTCTCATCTTCATTTACTCCAGGCGAAAAACCAGGATCGAGGTCGGATCAGATGGCGCATGGAGATCACGATGATCCTTTCGGTGACTCGACTTCGACGCCTTCGACCCCTTTTTGCACATCTCCTTTCTTTCCCAAGTGACCATGGGCTGTGACCTTGTGTCTATTCCCAAAATGCTTTCGACGTTCGCAAATGGAAGGAGTTAATCCTTTCTTATTCTCATCTGCGATGAGCGAAACGCCGAGATGGACCAATTGGGCGCCACACGTCCCTCTCAGATATGACGACCCTGAACTTACTCGGTGGTGTTGTGGGCCTGGGTCCTAGACACTCCCGACACCTCGTGCATCGAGAATATGACGGGGCTATTCCTTACATTTCGAAGTCGCGATGGGCGAAAAAGGCGACAAGCCTAATCGCGCGCCAGGTGTCTCCTGTGGATGAACGACTGAGGTTGCTTTGTGATACTGCGGGCCCGACTTTGGGCACTTTTGGCACTCCGGGGCTCAGGGTTTCAAGATGTGAGATGATGAGGGACTTTCACGTTTCGAACTCCCGAATGCCGATATGCCGACTAAATCTCACACTATGTGTCGCGGAATCGGATGACCCATATTCGGTCTCAACATATAGTCGCTTTCTTTGACGCTATACATCGGTCAACTTGGTAGCCCCGATATCTTGATGACCGTTGATCTGCTTTTATGGATGAATCCAGGTTGTTGACTATGTAATTTCACCCACTCGCTTGATTGGAAGCCTTAAAATGATATTTTTCCATGCTGCGCTCGGGCGCTTCTCGTGCGACTTACAGACCTGAATACTCTTGTGCCTAGGAAAAGAAATGTCGCTAACATTAGGCTCCATGGGGGATAGAGTCGTCCCTGCGATGCTCTAACGACTCTTTTGCAGATCTAGTGCCTTGTTGTTGGGCTATGGAGTCATTTATTAAGTCGAAAACAGAAAACATAAAACAATATTTACAAAACAACAGAAGCCGCCTACGGCTTACAAAAAACATTTTTTTAAGAAATGCCCATTTACTGGGCCATCAAAAACTTCTTCGCCTTCCAAATCCTGCAACTTGTAGGTGTTGTTTGAAAACACCTCAGAGATCTTGAGAGGCCCAAACCAGAGAGCATCAAACTTACTGTGTTTTCCCCTATCCTGCCTGGGTGCATCCTATTTTAGCACCAGATCACCCAGCTCAAAAATTTTCATTTTGCTCTTCCTGTCAAAGGTTTGCTTGATCTTCTGCTGATGATGGTAGGCCATGTTCATGGCATGTTCTCTGATCTGTTGTACTTCCACCATCTGATGAACCCTTCTAATCATATGGTCAGGCTCTCCTTCAAGGTCCTGGAGGAATTTTGCCACAAATAAAGCAAGCTGAGTAGGGAAGACAACCTCTATTCCATAAACAAGTTGGAAAGGTGAGATGCCCAGGGACTTCTTTATTGTCACCCAGTCGGCCCATAGAGAGAATTTGATCTTTGAATCCCAGGCTCTTTTATTGTCTTTCAATAATTTTTTAATGAGCTTGATCAGACTTTTATTAGAAGACTCCGTCAGTCCATTTCCTTGAGGATAATAGGGAGTAGAGTGGATCAGCGAAATCTCAAATTGTTCACAGAACTTAACCAAAGGCTCAGACCTGAAAGAGGCAGCATTGTCGGTGACGATTTTGCTGGGACAACCAAATCTGGATATGATATCCTCCAGGAAGATGATAATTACTTTGTGAGAAGTACTCCTAGTAGGGGTAGCTTCTATCCACTTGGTGAAATAGTCTGTTGCAATCAGGATCCATCTGTGTTGACCGCTTGAGGGAGGATGAATTTCTCCAATGAAGTCTAACTCCCACTGTTGAAAAGGTGTCGAAGGTACTATAGTCTTTAATGGCAGTGATCTGAGCTGTTGTTTTCCTGAAAACTTCTGGCATTTGATGCAAACTCTAATTTCTCTGCAGACATCAGGGAATAAAGTAGGCCAGTAATATCCATCCCTAAGGATCTTATGAGATGTGGTCTTCCAGAAATGATGCCCCCCACAAAGGCCGCTATGGAAATCAAATATAACCTTCTGGGCTTTTTGCGGGTCCATGCATTTTTAAAATATCCCTAAAGGGTCTTTCCAGTACAAGGCTTGGTCAATAAGTCAATATCTGACGGCCTTGAGCTTTAAATCTCTCGCCTTGCTTTTTCCCATTCCATCAGGGGGCTTCAATTCTTGCAAAAAGTACAAGATATCCTTGTACCAGGTGCATGATGCTAGTGATAAGGCACTCTGAGAATTCGTATTGGACGACTCAACTTGCTGATTTTCTGAACAGGCATTGATGAAGCTAATCCCCAAGGATTTATAATTGGATTCAGCCAACAACTTTGCTAAACCCTGCCCCTTTATCAACTTGGTGGGATTAATCTCCAGATCAAACTCTAGGATCTTGCCAATCCACTTACCTCTTCTCCCATCTATGTCGGGTTGTACAAGGATGTCCTTCACAGAGGCTGAAGGGACGTATGCGGTCACTTTTGAGTGCAGGACATAGAATCTGAAAGCTTTGAGACCTTTCACTAAGGCATAGGCTTGCTTTTCCATGATTTCATACCTGATCTCTACATATCTTAATGCCTTGTTGAAGAAGGCAATGGGTTGTTCTCGCCCTTCCTCATTTTTCTGTAACAAGACCGCTGCTACTGTATCAAAAGAAGCAAAAGAGAAAATCAGGAACTCTTTGGAATAGTCAGGACTGATCAGCACAGGTGCCTCAGTCAATTCCCTTTTTATTTGGATAAAAGATTCCTTGGGTTCAGCAGTCCATTTCACTTAATTTCTCTTTCTGAGCATGGTTGTGATGTGTTTCACCAACTCAACAAAATTTGAGACGAATCTCCTCAAGAAATTAATCTTCACCAAAAAGGCCTGAACTTCCTTCTTGGATCTAGGAAGTGTCAGGGTTCGAATTGCCTCTAACCTGATAGGATCAATCCTCACTCCTTCTGCTGATACTATATGGCCTAATAGCTTCCCCTCCCTCATAGAAAACAAAGATTTCCTGGGTTTTAAGGATAGGCCAAACCTCCGACACTTCAAAAAAAAAATTCTTAGATGACATCAACGCTCTCTGTCAGACCTGGAGAAGATTGTTATGTCATCCAGATAGATCACCACAAACTTATCTTTCTCCCCGATGAAGGCTATGTCCATGGCTCGCTGAAATGTTGCCCCTGCATTCATCAATCCAAAAGGCATTTTGGCATACATGAATGTGCCCCAAGGAGTGGTGAAGGCCATTTTTTCTCTGTCCTCAGGTATGACTGATATCTGATTATAGCCAAAAAAACCATCAATCATGGATATCCTAGATGCACCAGTTACCCTCCGCAATATTTGTTCCATGTTGGGCAGGGGATAATTGTCTTTCCTTGAGCTCCTGTTCAGGTTCCTGAAATCAACACAGAGTCTGATTTCTCCACTTTTCTTCCTTACTGGGACCAAATTGGCCACCATTCAGAATATCTCAAGGGGACGATGATTTGGGCATCTAGCAATTTCTTCACTTCTTTCTCCATGACAGGTAGCAACATGGGATTTATCTATCTCAACTTATGCCTGAATGGCTTAGCCTCTTCTTTCAGTGGGATCTTGTGCTCAATGACAGATGTGTCATAAGTCTTGAGGTCTTCATAGGCCCATGCAGACACATTAGCGAATTCCTTTAATAACTCAGTATATTCTGTCCTCTGTTCATTGGTCAGGCTGCTTGATAATTTGACAAACTTAGGCTCCTCCAGTGTGCCAATGTTGCATTCGGTTGTATCAACATCTTTATCTGAAACACCACCCTCTACTGCCACATCATTCTTGTCGAACAATCTTTCTAAAGGGACTAGTCCCCTTGGAATGTGATTGCTAGGCAGCTGAATAATCTGGTGATTAACAATTTTATTCAAGAATACCTCAGAGGGAGGGTCACCTTCGGGATCAGGGTCCTGATCAATGTGCAATGTAGAAAACTCATCGACGGACTGAAGAAAATTTATGATTTCAAGATTGTCCTCGAATACTTCCCAATGCTTTACATTGTCCGGGATGGATGGCCTGTATCTTATTTTGACCTCACCATGGATCTTCGGCGGCAGAGGGACCCTGAACAGACTAGCCGAGACCCCTAAGGAGTCGGCCAAGGTATTCTCTTCCCTTGGGAAAAAAGTAATGTTGAAAGATGAGAATAAATTATCAATCAGGTCCCATACCTCGTTTCTGTAACTCCTGAGCTCAGGCCTCTTGGCCCGATAAACATTCCTGAACTGTTGGATTATCAATTTCGCATCTCTGAACACTGCCATTTCTTTAATTCCCATTTCTTTTGCAACCCTCATACCCATAACAAGAGCTTCATATTCCGCCACATTGTTGGTAGTTTCAAATTCCAGCTTGTATGACAGGGATATGGTCTCTTGACAGGGCGATGTGAAAATCACTGCAGCGCCTGCGCCTATACTGGAGGAAGCTCCATCAAAGAACATCTTCCAAACAGAGGTGGTTGGAGGAGGTATCTACTGATTAAGACTGGGATGCTCTCTGATCTGTAAAGGGACCTCAGGAGTTCCAGTGATCTGTAACAAACTAGACCCTAAATCAGTGTCAAGTACAAAGATGGGGTGATTAGTGGGGTTTGCTTCATCACTGACAATATAGGCTAGTTGGGATTCTCTGTACAACCTCCTGTGTTCCCCTCCAAAGACCAGAATGGTGTCATATGTGAGATCCATCTGTAGCATTCCTCCAAGTCTTTTAATC
This sequence comes from Picea engelmannii, assembly GCA_009831015.1. NCBI lineage: Eukaryota > Viridiplantae > Streptophyta > Pinopsida > Pinales > Pinaceae > Picea > Picea engelmannii. The sequence goes on from ML783751.1 coordinate 401,820, forward strand.
CAAGACCTTGACAACAACATGCCAAACTTGGGGGGAACGTCAGCTACCACAATATCCATGACCACACTCTTCATGGGCAGCTAAAACAAAGAAACCACCAGGTCTTTGATGACTCCTAGACACTGCACTCTCCTTGAATCGAAAGAATACAAATAATGATAAGATTTTGTCACCTCCAGTCCCAACTCTTCCATTACTATTTTGGGCATAAGGTTATGGGAAGCCCCTGAGTCCATGAGGCAGTTATGCAACACTTTATCATGTATGGTCAAGGATGTGTAGAAGGGAGGGGATGAATCCTCTCTATCTTCTACCATGGGCCCTAGGAAAACTACTGGATTTTCATCTTGGAGATTCACTGAGTCGGAGGGAGGCTGGGGGACTCAGATTGTAGCAGCTTGGAGAGGGACCTTTTGAAGTCTTCATTTTTAACTAGCTCAGAAAGGGGAACAGGAATTCTGATCTTTTGAATTTCATGCTCAAAATTAAAGGAGGAAACAGGATTAGAAGCTTCCCTTACCTCAGATATAGGTTCTTTGACTGCCGACGAAGCATTCTGAGCTTTCTTTTCTTTAGTAGTGGTTGTTGCAGACTTAGTAGACTTTTCTGCTATGAGAGGCTGGTCTTGGCTATCAAAGTCTCCTTCTTTCTTTCTTGACCTAAGATTGTATCTATTAGAGGTGTACCCGGCCTTTTCTCCCTTACCTAACTCATGAATTTGAATACTCATCAGGGATTCTTCATATGCAGATTGAATCAAATGGGGAAAAGGAGGAGCTTCTTCAACACAGTGAATCTCGGGGTCACACTCATCTATCTCTTCCCCTCCCTCATGAGTAACCATGTTATTTTGGAGAGGGGTTTGGATCCTTTGATCTTCCCTGTCTTTCCCCTTTGGTTCCCTTGGGAAAAACTATGGTCCATTGTTATTAGGTCTCCTGAAGCCTCTACCATCAGTATTCTGGGGATTTTGGTACATGGGATTCCCTTCTAACTCCCACCTCTCCATTCTAGCAGAAAGTGACTTTAGTATTCTAGCTGTCTCATCAGTCTGAAGGGGCAGGGGAGGGGAACTGGATGAGGAAGCTTCAAGCCTCTGCCTGGATATGTTTCTACCAGCGGTGTTCCTGAGTCGGTCGACAACCAATATATTAGATTCTACCTCCACGGCTGCATCCTGCATATGGGCCAGAGTAGTGGCTCTTCTTTCCCTCAACAGGAGGCAAAAATCGGGATCAAAGGCGCTAGAATAAGTGATCTTTGCAGAGGCTTCGGAGGGCTTTATCTCAGCAGGGATTTTGTTTGACATTTTATTAAATCTCTTGGAGAAGTCGGAGACAGACTCTCCTTCTTTTCTCTTCAAAGACCTAAACTCTGTCATGTAATACATGAAGTCTTTTTTATCTCCCCACTGTCTTAAAAAAGCATTATCTAAAGCTTCGATCCCATCAATAGATCCAGGAGGCAGGGCCTTAAACCATTTTCTAGCCTCACCTTGGAGACTATGGACAAAAATCCTCATCCATACGTCTGCATGCATGATGTTATTATCATCTATGAAACTGTAAAAGGCTTCTAGGTGTTCTTCTGCAGTTATTTCCCCCTCACCTGTAAACTTGGGCATTTGTTTGAGGTAACCATCTGCTGGGAGGGCATTGAGAGACTGCGGTAGCACGAGGGGAGCATACTTAGCGGCTATAATGGCCTCCATTTTGGTCATAGGGGGATTTTCTCCTGCCATAGGGATATTGTGTGGAGGAGAACTCGGAGAAGAAGGAGCTTGAAAAGGGGATACTAGGGATGAGCTTCTAAGGGGAGTGGGAAACAATAGGGGATTTAGGGAGAAGGCTAGAGAGCTTAAGTCGGCTGATGTTTCCCTTCGTGCAGAAGCGGTGACAGTAACAAGAGGAGGAGCGGTAAAGCCAGGAGTGGGGAAATCTTTTGTGGTCCTGGGTCTACGCCAAGGTACAGATTCAATAGAAATGGGAGTGACAAGGATTTCTCCCTCTAATCCCAGACCAGGGGGGGAAACCTCAACAGGAACACTCCTGAAATTCAGGAAACGAGAAACTTCAGAAAGCGGTCTGCTAGGAAACCGAGGAGGAGAAAATGGAGTTCTTACAGAAGGAGATGACGAATTACCTGGTTCAATGGTGATAGCTTCTCCTTCAGAGGACTTTCCTTTTCCAAGGACCGCCTCCCAATCAGTTTCAGGTGTAGCTAGAGGCAGCTATGGATCGGACCGCGTGTGTCTGCCTCTGAAAGCCACAATTGACACGGCAGGTTCTCCCCAATGGAGTCGTCACAATGGAGTCGCTAGGTGCATAGTAGCAATCTTCAAAGGCTCTGATAGCTGATGCACCTTCAAAATCAGAGGCTCAATGTCGTTCAATCCCAGGGAAAATTTTCAACTTCGTCCCCAGCAACGACACCATAAATGTTGGCGACGGAAGTCACTCCTAGATTGCAGCAGGAGCAGAGCCCGATGCCCATCAGTTTTTATGTCACGATGGTTTTAATGGGTGATCAAATGGGTAAAGACTCGGGAATATATCACTCAAACTCAGGGACTGGGTCCGGCATGCGAGGAACAAAGGAGGTCTTGATCTAACTTTAGTTAGTGGGTTGATTTGAAAATGAGAAGGTTGAAGACTTGGTGAGAGGAGTGGACAAACTACCTCAGGCAACATCCCTTTCAGTAATTTATAGAAGAAAAACTATGAATGCGAGATCCTCTGGTTCAGAGCTTCGATAAACTGAAATGGGGGACTTGACTGGATTCTCCAATTCCAAGTCGTTCAGTGCTAAGAAAATCATAGGGACCGATTAGAAACAGTGCAACTGTTACAGTGATCAAATCTACATCATCCTCTAACAGTTACAACTCGACTGGATTCTCCAATTCCGAGTCATTCTAATAAAGTATAAACAAAGATGTGAAAGAAACTGACATTCATAAGACAGGAAGTCTCAAGAGTCCACACATAACCAGGAAAACAGTGCTTCATTAAAGATTTGCAACCGAGAGCCTTGCTCAACCATCGATAGATTACAAAATACAAAGACTGAGTTTATATATTCAGAGAAAATCGCCTAACATTGGCGTGCTCAGTTATCCAGGCTTGGTGTCCCTTCAGCCAAATTCGGACGGGTATTCTTTGTCAGACGCCACCTTAACTGCGCATGGCTCCTGCAAGGGGAGTAGCTGAGCCATTAAGTGTCGAGCTAGCATGTGAAGACCTCCTCCGGCTGGCCGAGGATTCGGCATGGCTTCTTAGAAAAATGGGTACACAGGACCCTCTCGAGCAGACCGCTTGCCAGATTATCCATACTTTGCACTTAATGCGTGAGGAGAGGTTTCAACCACCCCTTCTCATCTTCATTTACTCCAGGAGAAAAACCAAGATCGAGGTCAGATCAGATGGCGCATGGAGATCACGATGATCCTTTCGACGACTGGACTTCAACACCTTCAGCCCCTTTTTGCACAGCTCCTTTCTTTCCCAAGTGACCACGGGTTGTGACCTTGTGTCTATTCCCAAAATTCTTTCGGCGTTCGCAAATGGAAGGAGTTAATCCTTGATTATTCTCATCTACGATGAGCGAAACGCCGAGATGGCCCAATTGGGCGCAACGCGTCCCTCTCAGATCTGACGGCCTTGAACTTACTCGGTGGTGTTGTGGGCCCGGGTCCTAGACACTCCCGGCACCTCGCACATGGGGAATATGATGGGGCTATTCCTTACATTTCGAAGTCGCGATGGGAGAAAAAGGCGAGGAGCCTAATCGCACACCAGGTGTCTCCTATGGATGAACGGCTGAGGCTTCTTTGCGATACTGCGGGCCCGACTCTGGGCACTTTTGGCACTCCGGGGCTCGGGGTTTTGAGATGTGAGATGATGAGGGACTTTCACCTTTCGAACTCTCGAATGCCGATATGCCGACTAAATCTCGCACTATGTGTCACGGGATCGGACGATCCAGATTCGGTCTCGGTATATAGTCGCTTTCTTTGACGCTATACATCGGTCAACTTGGTAGCCCCGATATCCTGATGACCATTGATCTGCTTTTATGGATGAATCCGGGATGTTGACTACGTAATTTCACCCGCCCGCTTGATTGGAAGCCTTAAAACGAGATTTTTCCATGCTGCGCTCGGGCGCTTCTCATGCGACTTGCAGACCCGAATACTCTTGTGCCTAGGACAAGAAATGTCGCTAACACCAACAACAACTACTTCTAATGGAAATCCCATATGGAAGATTTATTAAGAAGTAAAGGCTTGTACCAGATTACCTTGGGAAAGGAAACAACACCCACTGATGATGATAAGAAATCCAAATGGGATAATAGGAATGACGAAGCACATGGACTAATCAAAATGTCCATCTCTCCTGATTTAAGGTACCACCTTCAAGGAATTGATGACCCCGAAGAAGCTTGGAACACGATTGAATCTATGTTTGGTAAACTCAATATTATTCGAGCACAACAGTTAGAAAATCAAATACTGACCTTGAGTCCAAGTGATTTTTCTTGCCTTGGAGACTATCTATCTAAGTTTAAAACACTCAGAATTTCATGTGAAGAATGTAAGATAAAAATGGAGGAAGAGCGTTACATATATCTTATCATTTCTAAGCTAGGTAGTGCATATTCTGTGTTTGTATCTACCTTTTATGCCATGAGAGAGGCTCCTGGGAAAGCTTATGAAAACCCCACTCTTGAGTCCTTTTGTGCTTCATTGATTAGAGAGGAAGATAAGATTGTTCAACTTTGAGTGATCAACACTGCAGGTACCTCCAACAAATCCTTAGTTTCCCAGCAGAAAGATAAACCCAAGTATCCCAAGAAGAAACATCCTCGCTACAACAACAAACAACATAAGGGTCCCAAACCTGCTCAGACAACTTCAGCTCCTAATGGTGACAAAGGAGCAAAATATAAAAGTAAGAATACTAACAGACATTGCAACTTTTGTGATAAAGATGGTCATGATGAGTCCAAATGTTTCAAGAAGATGGAAGCCTTAGAAGCAACGATGAAGAAGCACAACATCAATATTGATTCTTCTTCTTTTTCTTCTTCTCATGGGCATTCACTTTATGCTTCTGGTTTTTCCTTCAATACACCTTCTACTACTACTTCTTCTTATGATGAGTGGCTTATTGATTCAGGAGCATCTTATCATATGGCTAAGGATAAAGCCATATTTTCTTCTCTAAATGAATGTAACACCAAGAAAATATTTGTTGGTGATGATAGATCTCTTAGTGTTGTAGGATCT
>ML783751.1:448549-466659 GCA_009831015.1 Picea engelmannii
ATGTATCTTCTTGTAAATGCTTATGTGTGAGGATATGTTCTTTTAAATGGTTAAATATGTACTTTCAATAAATACACAACAACATAACTTGCAACAAATAAACCATCAAACTCACAACAAGAACAACATGATAAAGGAGTTCACCCCCCTCCGGGCTACATCTCCTTGAGCCTCCATCAATGGACTTGGCTCTCTAGGATTAATTTGTCAAAAGTTCTTTTACAAGCTGTTTCTCAACTCCAATGGAAAAACAGACTGTACCATTGGGATCATAACACATAAAAACCCCAAAAATGACTAATAGAACTCTGAAAACGAATCATGGCTCATCCGAGCATGACCTTTTCTACATGTTGCCATAAGCTTCACTGAGCTTCTCTTTGGAAAAAACACCTGTAAAAGTCCTCAAAAGCCTCTGAAACCTGTCTCAATGTGTTCAGAGCATAACAATTAGCCAAAAATGACTATTCAGTCACAGAAAATAAACTTGGACTCACCAAAACATGACCTCAATCAATGAGGGCTTCAAGCTCCCTAGAGCTTGCTGAAATTTCAATGGATAAAAACCTGCAAAAGAAGTCTTCAAATGGCTATGAAAATAGTGCCAATGGATTCAGGACGTCGAAAAACCCCTAGCTGAGCTTTTACGGCACCTCAATCGGTCGAAAAACGAAGAAGTTAGGCCTCCTGCCATCCTCTTCCTTCAAGCTCGCTGGCTCTGGTTCGCCAAAACGCACCACTGTGTGCTTGAACCAAGAACACACGCTTATTTAAGCGCAAAAACCTGGCACCGGGCGCAACCGCGCCAACGGTGCAAACTGTTGAACAGTTATGGGTGAGCTAGCCCCTAACTGCCAAAACCACGGGCACATGGGTCTTCCATAAGACCTCGCGCAATAGCAAAAGGGCTAACTGTTTATATTGGCGAATAAAAATAAGACAAGTGGCAGTCGTTTTATACAACCGTTGAAACCAATTCCCGTGCTCCGTATGTGGTCATGTGGTGTTGTATATAGGACCGGGGCTAACATTCAACTATCAAAACTCCACGCGCATGGCATATAGAACAGTGGTCATATGTTTCAAAGTGTAAAACTGTGGGTCGGGGCTAAGCCTCGGCCCGACCTCCCGCCATTTAATATATAACTCAACTTTAAATATATTAAAAGGTACATGGTTAATAAGAACCACCGTGTGGGCTAGTGGTAGCCCACACTCTACCAAATCACGGCGCCAAAAGGGGAGGTCCGGGGTTCGACCCCCACAGACCCATAAAATTTTGATTTACAAACCAATAAACCAATAGCCAATAAAGGGGTGCCACGTGGCAACCCACGACTGGGCCACATGGCACCTTACCATTTGCCCAATAACTGCCACGTGTCGCAACAACATTCACCCAACTGTCAGCCAATAAATGAATGCCACGTCACCTACCAATTTATCTCTACCACGTCATCGTACATACATGCCACATCAGCATCCGTACGGACTGTACGGACTACACAGTGAGCATCCATTTTTTTACCTGTTTGACGATTCAGACAGATCGCAATATCTCTCGCTCCCGACATCCGTTTGAGACGAAACGAGTTGCGTTGGGTTTGTGATGCTGAGGGCTACGCTCTTGTTCGTTTTGAGGCAATTCCAAGAATGTTGATTTTTGAGCTAAAATTTGACCCCTGGTCTAGATTTTGATCACACCTTCCCACTGAGAGGCTTTTGGACCCACAAAAGCTTATGGTTATCTATCTGAGCTTCAATACTCTTTTTCTTTCAAGTTCGATCAACTTATTCTACTTGAAAAGACTTTTCGACAATCACTTGGATACCTGGACATGCCTTGCACTGCAACTGACTATGTCCCTCAACCACTGTTCTCTGGCTGCTGCTGACCCATTGTTCTCCCTGTACTTGGAAGACTTCCAACCTTCCCACTTAGAATCAAGTCCCTCTTGCAAACTCTTTAACATCAACACAATCAGCTCTCCAATGGCTGCAAAAAAACTTTCCTGCGACATCTTGTCACAAGCCAAGAAAACCATCAATCTTGAAAACAAATTTACAAGACTGAAAATGATGCTAACAAAGTCTTTTTCTCTTCAAACAAACTGTCGCATCTTGTATTTCATCAAAGTACATGGCGTTTTCCTGCATCTTGATGTACTCAAAATTGACTTACAAGCCAACAAACACCATCGACTAAACACAAGTCGAAAAACATGATCAACACAACACAGTCGTCAGACAATCATCAACACCAGTCAAGACTCATTTGAAACATATCAACCTTCCCAATGACAAGTCGACAAACATGATACACAATCATGTTATAATCATGAGCCATTCATGATGAACTATCACCAGTTCACTGCTTACTCATACACACAAAAAAAAATGCATGTGCATGACTCTTCAACTCTCCTTCCAGTACAAACATAAGTACATAAACCCAAAAACATGTGGGTACATAAGAGCTGAACATGAAAAAGATACATGGTTGTAACAAGTGAACATCATATCCATCTTTTACATCCTCCTGGCGAATTTATGCAACAATAAAAATGCCTTCAAATGAATTGCATTCACATGCAAACTTGCATCATACAAGTTGTGATAAACTGCTGCAACTTATCATGCTTCCCATAAATGCACACATAATGCTAAAAAGTACATTTACAACAAAAAAATGCAAGCCTTACTTGCTCAAGAAATCCAACCATTTCTTACCAAACCAACTCAATGGTGACTTTTTCTGCTGAACATCGTCCTCTTGTGAATCATCTTGACTCACATCGATGATGGAATCTCCTCTTCCATTCTTGCCAATCTCTTTATGCAACTGCTTCTTGTGCTGTGGATGAATTGTTGGATGCAATGTCCAACATTGGTCAATGAGATGACCCCGCTTCTGACAACGAGTGCAAATCTTTTGCATCCTCTTTTCACGTTGTTTTTGCTTATAAAGTTTCCTGAAATTGGCCAATCTTTTCCAACATTTTGAAACATGATGGTTATATAAACCACAATATGTACATGGACTCTTTATTCCATTTTTACATACAAATTAATCATGCTTAAAATAATCAAAAGCAACTGAATGATAAGCATAATTATACCTTGAACATTCACCTTTATCGCCTCTTTGAGAAGGTGGATTTGAAGAGTTACAAGCTCTCCTTTGAAGACCATCAGTAGTGTTCTTGTCCTCATCACTGTCACAATTATTTCGTTTCATACATTCACATTCATCTTGAACACAAGCCTTACATGCTGGAGGGATTGAACTTTCACCTTTAAAGCCTTCTTGAGGAGGTGAACTTGAAACAAAATTTGTTCTTGGAAAATTTTCCCTTGTCTCCTCAACTTCGGAATTTGCTCCATCTCTTCGTTCATATCCAAGACCACAATACTTGGGTCTTTCTTCAACAAAAATAGGCTCAACAATGCCTTGTGCATGCTTGCCCAAACCTCTACCTTCATAGCCCATTTTTAACAATAACTTGGACCCTATTCCTCTTGAGTGATTTTCAAAAACACCAAAACATTCATCTTGAGAGGAATTTGAAGATAAACTAACATTACATACCTTATGTTCATGCATGTACTTGGTAAGGGTTTCCTTTGCCTCATGGAGTTGATTCTCCATCTCATGCAACCTTTCAAGAAGCTGGTCTTTCTCCTTCTTCATGGCCATCAACTGCTCTTGAAGGTCAATGCTCTCATTTCTGTCTTCACACATCTCTTTCATCAAATCTCTCATGGTTAGAATCTCCTTCAACATCTCTTTGTCAAAGAACTTGGATTTTGAAGATGTATGAGAACTACCAATGTTTGAAGCTTCATCCATCCTTGCAAGATATCAAACTTCAACAAAAAACTTGCACAAATACCAATAGCTAAATCTCAAGCTATCAATGGAAAACGCATGAGTAAAACAAACTATGCTCTGATACCACCTGATATGAAAATAGAAGGCTGACTTGTTATCCTATGCAAGCACCCTCTTCTTCATAAAAATAAACTTTACAGGACCTTGCTTCATGTGTTAAAATATGCAAGATAAACTTATGTGTTAAGTTCATGTATCTTCTTGTAAATGCTTATGTGTGAGGATATGTTCTTTTAAATGGTTAAATATGTACTTTCAATAAATACACAGCAACATAACTTGCAGCAAATAAACCATCAAACTCACAACAAGAACAACATGATAAAGGAGTTCACCCCCCTCCGGGCTACATCTCCTTGAGCCTCCATCAATGGACTTGGCTCTCTAGGATTAATTTGTCAAAATTTCTTTTACAAGCTGCTGCTCAACTCCAATGGAAAAACAGACTGTACCATTGGGATCAAAACACATAAAAACCCCAAAAGTGACTAATAGAACCTTGAAAACGGATCATGGCTAATCCGGGCATGACGTTTTCTACATGTGGCCATAAGCTTCACTGAGCTTCTCTTTGGAAAAAACACCTATAAAAGTCCTCAAAAGCCTCTGAAACTTGTCTCAATGTGTTCAGAGCATAACAATTAGCTAAAAATGACTATTCAGTCACAAAAAATAAACTTGGACTCACCAAAACATGACCTCAATCAATGAGGGCTTCAAGCTCCCTAGAGCTTGCTGAAACTTCAATGTCTAAAAACCTGCAAAAGAAGTCTTCAAATGGCTATGAAAATAGTGCCAATGGATTCAGGACGTCGAAAAAACCCTAGCTGGGCTTTTACGACATCTCAATCGGTCGAAAAACGAAGAAGTTAGGCCTCATGCCATCCTCTTCCTTCAAGCTTGCTGGCTCTGGTTCGCCAAAACGCACCTCCGTGTGCTTGAACCAAGAACACACGCTTATTTAAGCGCAAAAACCTAGCACCGGGCGCAACCACGCCAACGGTGCAAACTGTCGAATAGTTATGGGCGTGCCAGCCCCTAACTGCCCAAACCACGGGCACATGGGTCTTCCATAAGACCTCGCGCAATAGCAAAAGGGCTAACCGTTTATATTGGCGAATAAAAATAAGACAAGTGGCGGTCGTTTTATACAACCGTTGAAACCAATTCCCACGCTACGTATGTGGTCATGTGGTGTTGTATATAGGACCGGGGCTAGCATTCAACTATCAAAACTCCGTGCGCATGGCATATAGAACAGTGGTCATATGTTTCAAAGTGTAAAACCGTGGGTCGGGGCTAAGCCGCGGCCCGACCTCCCGCCATTTAATATATAACTCGACTTTAAATATATTAAAAGGTACATGGTTAATAAGAACCACCGTGTGGGCTAGTGGTAGCCCACACTCTACCAAAGCGCGGCGCCAAAAGGGGAGGTCCGGTGTTCGACCCCCACGAACCCATAAAATTTTGATTTACAAACCAATAAACCAATAGCCAATAAAGGGGTGCCACGTGGCAGCCCACGACTGGGCCACGTGGCACCTTACCATTTGCCCAATAACTGCCACGTATCGCAACAACATTCGCCCAACTATCAGCCAATAAATGAATGCCACGTCACCTACCAATTCATCTCTGCCACGCCATTGTACGGACATGCCACGTCATCATCCGTACAGACTGTACGGACTGCACAGTCAGCGTCCATTTTTTTACCTGTTTGACGATTCAGACAGATCACAATATCTCTCACTCCCGACATCTGTTTGAGACAAAACGAGTTGCGTTGGGTTCGTGATGATGAGGGCTACGCTCTTGTTCGTTTTGAGGCAATTCCGAGAACGTTGATTTTTGAGCTAAAATTTGACCCCTGGTCTAGATTTCGATCATTCATGTTCTAGATGATGAACCATTGAACATTTCCATTTGTCATTATTCTATTGTGCTTCTCCTAATGTTTTTTTTTCATAATTTTAGTGCACTTCCTATTGGCTCCTAGGAATTGTTGAGAATAATTTTCACTCTACATATTGAAGGGCGAGAGAGATAAAATACCAGGGGTGAAATTGAGAAAAAATATTTGTGGTTGCTACTTGGAGGGCTTGAAAGGGATTCCCATGGGGGGTATTATTGTTTCATTCATGTTCTAGTTGGTGGGTCATTGGAATATCATGTTCTCTATGGGGGTATTTACTATTATTGTTTCATTCATGTTTGAGATGATGAGGCATTAAACATTTTCCTTTGTCACTATTCTCTTGTGATTCATCTAATGTTTGTTCTTTGTGAGGTTCTGGTTCGGTTCAAATTATGGGGGGTATTATTGTTTCATTATTGTTCGAGATGATGAGCCATTGAACATTGCCCTTTGTCATTATTCTCTCATGCTTCTCCTAATGTTTGTTTTCTATTAGGTTTTGGTTTGGCTCAAATTTATCCTTGGACTAGCGTGTCCTTATTATGTTATTCGCTTGTTGATCCCTGGGAATTTTGCTTTGGCTTGGTATGCACCTGTTGTGTTAATGGGTTGTTGTTCTTAAAATTGGCCTAGTCAATATTTGATTGTTTTTTTTTTCATAATTTTAATGCATTTCCTATTGGCTCCTAGGCATTGTTGCGAAGAATTTTCACTTTGCATATTGAAGGGTGAGAGATATAATTGAGAAAACACATGTGCTTTCTACTTGGAGGGCTTGAAAGGGATGCCCATGGGGGGTATTACTGTTTCTTTCATGTTCTAGTTGGTGGGTTATTGAACACTACACAATTTTACCCTTGTTTTGTAGTCTTTCACCCTTTCACTGTCTCTCACTATGCAAATTGGTGGCCCTTTAGAGTTGATGTAGTTTAGTCTTTGAAGATAATTTCAGTGGGGAGAATAAGGTACACATCAACCTTGTTGGATTGCAAAGCATTAAATTTATTTCCATTTGGCAGTGATCATCATTATGTTTAGGTGCTTCTACAAGTCATGTTCTTTTTATGTTGCTCTTCCTCAATCCCCCACTTGTCTTTTTTTTTTTGTATGTTTTCCCATTTGATGTTTAGTTTCAAAGACATGGTTTGGTAGCAACAAGTTACTAAACTAACCCTATCGGCATTTAGTTAAACGAGACAGATCTTGAGAGCTCATACACTATAACTCTTTTTTTTTCCGTGAAAAAATCTCCTTCACATGCTTTTGACTTCAAAACACGAAGTGGCTTTCTTTACTGTGATCAATGCACCTACAAGTTATTTCTCTACATTTCTTTACTAAGTCTTTCTTCACAAGTTCTTTTTCCACCCACATTTGCTTCAATGCAAATAAATGCCCACTTTTCCCTTTTTGCAAGTAGCAACAACAATAATCTATGGTGTTTATATACATCATCTATGTTATTTATAAAAATGTTATATTATGTTTTATTATAAAGGTTTTTCCAAATCTAGATTCTATTTAGATTCTATCATATTGTATTTTTCTTTTGATTTTCTTTATGGACATTATTGAAAAAGTCTAAATAAATGCAAACTTTTTTATCATATTACTTTTCACTAACGAAGATAATTTGACAACTTTTTTATGGCATTACTTTTCAAAATGAAAAACATTATAAATATAAGAAAAAATAATGAATTGTTAAAGATAATTGTACAACTTTTTTATGACATTGCTTTTCAAAATAAAAAGCGTTATAAATATAGGAAAAATATTTTTTTTTTTTATGAAAAAATTTTACAGTAATTACTTTTCATTGAAGCTCTTTAATTATAAAATCACATTATTTTGGGATTGAATATTTTTGCATAATTTGCTTAAGAGTGCCATGCTTATGTTATAAGCATTTCCCTCGGGTGTCAACCCTTATGCCAAAAATAACAAACTTCACTTTTGTGGCTTAAGCCCTTGGCAAGCACATGTTTTTGATGCTAATGATCCCTCTGGTTTCTTTAGAATTGGTCTCCATTATATTCCTTTTGATACTATTCTCAATTTCTTACCCCTTCCAATGTATAGTCTGCTCATTACAATGACTTCGAACTATTCTCAATTTTTTACTCCTTCCAATGTATAGTCTTGTCATTACAATGACTTTTCGGGATTTTTTAGGTTTCTCATTAGAGTGATTTTTTCTGATTTCTTTACCAATATAATAACTAATGTTACCAATATACTAACTAATGTTAGAACAAGTTTATTTTGTTTTGTGTTTTTTCTTTTAAAAAAAATGTTAATCATTATCTTCCTCCGTATTTATTCTTTTTTCTTTTAAAATAAAATTTATTTAAAAAATTCATACTATTAAAATGAAGAAAAATTTAATTGTATTTAAAATGTATAACATCCTAAATTAATTAATACCATATAATTAAATGAAAATCAAAATTTTGAAAAAATAAATGAAACTTTAAAAAAATAAATGAAATATAATATTTTAATAATATTAAAAATTATCATTTTATTTTTAAAATTTAAAATGCATTATATACTAAATTGATTATTATTATATAATAAGATGAAAATTATTTAAAATGCATGACATCTTAAATTGATTATAATAATAATAATAATCTATTTTTAAGGTTATGCCTAACGATTTGAACCTGTGATCTGTTAAGAGGAAATACATGTTCTTAACCATTAGATCCACTCAGGCTATATAATAATAATATATTTTTAAGGTCAAGCCACACCAAATTGGTGTATGAGACCCCCTTGTTTGTGGGACAAGGGACATAATTATATGAAAATAAAAACTTTGAAAAAATAAATGACATAATATTTTAATAATGTTAAAATTCACAAATTTTGTTTTTTCTAACATTGAAAAAACTGGAAAAATAAGGAAAAAATATTAAAAATTAAACAAAAATGAAAATAAGTGAAGAACAATATTTTAAAAAATGTTGATACTCTATAAATAAGAAGATTCAAAATTTCATAAAACTACTTTAATAAAAAATGGTGCTACTAGACCTTTTGAAATGGGGTAAAAATAACTATTAAATGCAACCTATAAAAAATAATAATTGTGGAGGGTTCTCACTAAGTTGGTAACTACGTTACACTATGAGTAGTGCACAGGTACGAACTTACCCTTCAACTTGGAAACCATCGTATCGCAAGCCCTAAAATTTTATCTTTACTATTTTTTGGCTTGTCCAATTGCAAACCTGTGGAGTTTTCAATTTTCTTGAATTCTAAAAACTTTTTCATTTCCCAATCCAAACAATTAATTCTTTTAGGTTTAGGCATCCTCTAGGCATCCTCGGTAGGAATTGGGTTTTACCCTTGGTTTACCTCTCATATTTGTTAAGGTCCTTATCTGTCTCTCCTCTAGAGCTAGGGCTTCTTCAACTTCATCTCATGGAACTTCTAGTTCCGATCCAGATATTGAGGGCTATGTTTTGAAAGTCTTGAATGTCGAGAGAGGAAGAGAGAAAATATACAAATCTACCATGAAATTAATCACATGAATATTGATGAAAATCCATGAACTTAATACATCACAAAAATATGAGAAAGAGAGAGAGTTGGAGAAGAATGATTACATTAAGAGAACCATTAGATGCAATGAGGCCATTTTTAGGACCTCTCACTACAAGGAGAACACCTTCTAGCAGATATTTTTGTGGAGCTTTTTAGTGTTACAAAATTTGGCAAAATTTTCAAAAAAACCTTCACTACAACCTCATCTATTTACTGTAGAGGTTTTAATGAATGTTCCATATAACTAAAAACATTTGGGTGGGCAGAGGTTGTAGTGAAGGTTTTTTTTTTCGGTGTTATTATTGTTAAAACACACCGGTGCGGTCTAGAAAAAGCCACCCTGGTGCGTGATGCAGGATCATCATCATCATTCTAGAGAGGCCGAGCGAAGGACAGCTCCGCACCCAACGTGCACACTTCAAACTAGTCTAAATTTCAAGGAGAGCGCATCATTTTGATGTTTAAAACCATTGTAATTAAAACCCTTTAATATTTGGAGGCTTGAGCCATTGTATAAGATCACAAGAGATTGTAATCGCCTTTATTATCTGCAGGATTGTATAGATTTCGAGCATCAACTCTTATATATTTTGTAAATGTTCATTCAATGTAATAGGCCTTAGTAGATGAACATCTTAATTATGATAGGATAGCACTAAGGTAGGTTGGAGGGAAGGCTCGAGAAGTCACTCTGTGTATAAATAAATGTAATCTATGCCCAAATGAGGTTGTTGAATATTATTGTTATAGTTGTTGGTTATTATAGAGGGTTGTTGAGAACGATATGAGTCCATGTACATACTTTGTTGAATGAATATAAGCATAAAGGTTTGATTCCAAATGCATGGTGTTACTTATTTCTGAGTTCATTGAGTGAATGTTATGTTATTTGCTTGTTGCGGTTGATTATGCTCATATGTATTGTAACATACCCACTACCTAAAATCAAACTTTTTCGTTGATTTCTCAACAATGAGAATCCTCGAAGCTCGCAGCAGCGAAATGCCAAACCCGATCCACAGGTCCTTCTCACCCACACGGCTTTTCTGCACTAAGCCGTGATCCTTCCTTGATCTAAATTTTGGGTTTCGGGGCTTCGTGATCCCCGACGTCGAGAATTCCTGTCCTCTTGAATCCACGATCTTCGATGAGCAATTTCACCGATACACGCCCTTTACGTGTTAGCCCTCCTGGCTATGCTCTGGTCTATGTGACCGCTAATTCATAAGACCGCAGCCTTATCCTTCTTTTGGGATTTTGGGCTACAAAATCCCAATGCGCTCCAACTCCCGTTAGCCCTCCAGGCTAGACTCCTGGCCCACATGACCACTATCTCACAAGGTCGTAGCCTTGTCTCCCATCGGGGTTTCGAACATCGCAATGTCGAAATGCATAAACATTTTGTCCTCAAAATCCCCGATATCCCGATATGACGTCAACTTCCGCTAGTCCCCTGGGCTAGACCTTTTTGGGTCCATACGACCTCCCTCTATATGACCATAGTCATACCACCTATCGGGGCTTCAGGGTTTTAAATGCTGAAAAACATTTTCCCACGGGATTGCCGATCCCTCAAATCCCGATTCTTCGATAGGCTGACAGCTGGCCCCACGATGGCACTCTTCTCCTTGTCGGGGTTTCGGACTTTGTGATTCTGAAATGCCCAAACCTCTTGTCACCAGGATTCCCGATATCCCGATGACCAAAATGCCGATAGACGACTTCCTGTCGGGACTTTCCCCGATGGCTTCGATTTCTGCCGCGCGTCCTCCTTTGATGGACGGTCCTGGTTAATTCTCGGGATTTCGCGACTTCTGATGTCTTGGACGCCTCGTCCCTAGGACTCGTGAAATGCTGGACTCCGACTCCCTTCAGATCTCGGACACGTGTCCCAAGTGAATGGACGGTTCAGATCGCTCCTCACGTTTTCGAGACTTCTGATGTCCCGACTTTCACGACCTTAGGAACTCCGATTTCCCGAATGTGATATCCCAATGTCTAGTGCCCGGATCTCCGGAATGGACGATCACGTAACACGCGTCCTCTCTCAGATGGACGGCCCAGATTTGTGTCGGGGTTTTTAAGGTGGACTTACCCGATCTCCTGTCCACGGGAATGCCGATCTCTCGACTCCCGATGCTTCAATCTCCGCCACGTGTCTCCACTAATCGGACGGTCCAGATCGTTTCTGGGTAATTTCCCATGGAAATTCCCAATCTCATGTCATCGAGACTTCCGATTTCCTGATATGTGAAACCCTGATGAGCCAATCCTCCTTTCGGGATTTTTCCTTCTGTTCACAAGCTTAACCCTCGTGTAACTTCTGTCAGATCCGACAGCTGACAGGTATCTGCTCAAGATCTAACGAATCAGATCTGTCCCACATCGCGCATTCTTCCACTACTTTGTGGATGTGGAAAGATCAACGGTCCAAATGTTCTCATGGACCTTGGGGGGGGGGGGGNATCGCTATTCATGAAGATAGAGAGAAAAAGGGGCAAGGTATGTAACGCCCTTGTTACTTTCGTCAATCTGACGGTTGTGAATGACCATGGGTCTTCTGACAGGATCTCATCCGTCGATTCGTTACTTATCCCTACGCTGCTACATCGGAATTTTAAGAGGGTCATTCCTCCTCGTACAGGGTTATTAAGACTTGCACATTCGAGTCCTTTTTCCAGGTTCTTGGTAAACCTTTCCAAGGGGGGGATCTCCGTGAAGAGATCTATACTGGGACTTCCTGGGAGACAGATAAGGGGAAAACAAATTCCCGAGGACGGACTGGAAGTCTGACTTGGTTCAACTCATGCATAATTAAATTCATTTATCAACATAAGCCATGCATGGTCTTTCTGTTATAAGCATATATCTATTATTTCTTATCAAAACTCTGCACAAACATTCTAATATTGTGATCATTCATAATTTCACAGTTTTATGAGCATATGTATCAGTATATGAATTTCAAGATGCAATATGTAAAACACTTATCAGAAATAACACCAGAAGTGAGTCCAACTGCTGAGAGGGGTGCTCGTTTCCACCCAACCGTAGGCGTAGCGACTCCCAGCGGATTTACCACTAGCCACCCCCGAGCTGAGACCACGATGCTGTGAGACTGCGTCCCTCTGTTTGCCAGTGACCAGGAGCGAAGGTTGCAATCCTTCCTCTCTGCTATCACTGACTCTGCGTAATGCCCGAGTTCCCCTCGCGTCTTCCCCCTCCAATCGCTTCTTCCCCATGCCTTATCCTCTTGTGAGGTTGCGTGTGGCACGATTACCCTTGCGCTGATCAGGCCTGACGACTCTACGGATAGGCGGTTCACCTCCCCATCCCTCAGTAAGCCATCAACCTGCCAGCCTGCAAGGCATTAAATTCAAGGCCAGCGATCCGCTTTTGGTTCTCCGGGCCAGTGGAGTCCAAATACGGTATTAATTCTTGGTGGGAGTTAACGCCACCTTTTTAGGTGCCCTCCACCGCTATCGTGGTCTCTTTTTCTGCACATCCCCTCTCAAAAGTCCTGCAATAAATCCAAAATGTTATTCACATTCATGGACCTCTTCCTCAAGGTCCATTTACATCACATATTCACATTTATGAGTTTGCCATAGTTCTTGGCCAGTCTAGTTATATTTACAAGCTGGGGGAAACAGGGTGTTACAATTCCCTCCCCCTTAAAAGGGAACATCGTCCTCGATGTTCTTATCTACTAACATGAATTGCATGTACAAAAGTAAACAAAATCGGATATTCCTGTCTCATGGAATCCTCCATTTCCCATGTAGCCTCATCTGGGCCAAAATGTTTCCACTGCACCTTGACCTGTGCAATGGTTCTATTCCGGAGTGGGGTTTCCTTTCTGTCCAGTATGCACTGGGGTTCTGGTAGAAATTCTCCCTCCGGTTCCACCTGGATCACAGACCAGTCAATTATATGATTAGCATCATGTACATATTTCTTCAATAATGAAACATGGAAAACATTATGTGCTTTTACTGTGGGAGGAAGTGCTAGCCGATAGGCTACAGGTCCAACTCTATCTAGAACCTCAAAGGGTCCACAATACCGGGGTACCAATTTGGCACAATGTAACATACCCACTAACTAAAATCAAACTATTTTGTTTACTTTTTTTTTTCTCAACGAAGAGACTCCCGGGAGCTTGTAGCAGCGAAATGCCAATCCTATATCCAATGGTCTTTCATTTACCTACACGGCTCTCTGCACATAACCGTGGTCTTTCCCTGATAACAATTTCAGGTTTTCGGGGATTCGTCCTTTCTGATGTCGAGGGTTCTTGTGTTCTCGATTTTCTCGATTTTCGATGAGTTCTCTCTTTCGGCCTTAGCCTCTCCTGGCTATGCCCTCTGGTCCATATGACTTCTTATGCATAAGACCGCAGCCTTGTCCCCCATCGGGGTTTCGGACTTTCCAATGTTGAAATGAAAATATCCTCAGGACTCGCGATTCCTCGAATCCCGACGCGCCCTTACGCGCTAGCTCTCCTGGCTAGGCTCCTGGCCTACATGACCACTATCCCCGTGACCGCAGTCTTATCCCTTGTCGGGGCTACGGGGTTTTCAATGCCAAAATGCATTGACTCACGGGATTCTCGATCCTTCGAATCCCAGCTTCCCGTTATGCTGACAGTTGGCTCCCACTCATCAAGGTTTCGAGCTTCGCGATTCCAAAATACATAAACAAATTGTCACCAGGATTCCAGATATCCCGATGACCCAAACGCCGATCAACAAATTCCTGTCGGGACTTTCCCCGACGGTGCCGATCGCTGCCATGCGTCCTCCTCTGATGGACGGTTCCGATTTCTTCGAGATTTCGAGACTTGTGATGTCCCAATTCTCACGGTCTCAGGAACTCCGATTTCCCGATGCCGAATATCCCGACTCTCTATGGATTTCTAACACATGTCTTCCCAAACGGACGGCTCAGATTTTGCCGGGGTTTTTACTTCAGACTTCCTCGATCTCCTGTCCACGGGAATGTCAATATCCCGACTCCCGATAGTAAACCTCGATCTACGCCACGTGTATCCTCAAATAGACGGTCCAGATATTCTTGGCGTTTCGAGACTTGAAGTGTCTCGATTTTCTTGTCCTCGAGAATCCCGATATGCCGATGGCTGGAATCCCGATGGTAACCCTCGTGCATCTCCTGTCTGATCCGACAGTTGACGGGTATCTGTTCAAGATCTGTCGGTTCAGATTTCTTTCTTCTTCTGCGCTTACTCCAGAGGCTAAACTCTACATGACTTCTCCTGATCCAACGGATGACGGGTATCTATTGGAACATCCAACAGCTGCTGTGCTCTCGTGAGCTTTGGGGACTTTTCTCCTGTGCTTGGAAGAAATTCAACTTCTCAAAGGCCTCAACCCTTGCTTTATTTCACTTCTCTTGTGGCTCTCCGACTCTGAGCAACTGCTGAGAGGGGTGCTCCTTTCCACCCAACCGTAGGCGTAGCGAATCCCAACGGATTTACCACTAGCCACCCTCGAGCTGAGACCACGATGCTTCTGAGACTGTGTCTCTCTATCTGCTAGTGACTAGGAGCGAAGGTTGCAATCCTTCCTCTCTGCTATCACTCACTCTGCGTAATGCCAGAGTTCCCCTCGCGTCCCCCCCTCAATCGCTTCTGCCATACGCCTTATCCTCTTGCGAGGTTGCGTGTGGCACGATTACCCTCGCGCTGATCAGGCCTGATGGCTCTACAGATGGGCGGTTCACCATCCCATCCCTCATCAATTCGTCCGCCTACCAGCCTGCGAGGCATTAAATTTGGGGCCAGCGAGCCGCTTTTGGTTCTCCGGGCCAGTGGAGTCCAAATACGATATTAATTCTCGGTGGAAGTTAACGCCACCTTTTCAGGTGCCTTCCACCGCCATCNATGGTCTCTTTTCTGCACATCCCCTCTTAACAGTCCTGTAATAAATTCAAAATGTTATTCACATTCATTGACCTCTTCCTCAAGGTCCATTTACATCACATATTCACATTTATGAGTTTTCCATAGTTCTTGGCCAGTCCAGTTATATTTACAAGCTGGGGGGAAACAGGGTGTTACAATTCCCTCCCCCTTAAAAGGAACATTGTCCTCGATGTTCTTAGCTAATTGCATGTACAGAAGTAAACAAAATCGGATATGCCTGTCTCATGGCATCCTCCATTTCCCATGTAGCCTCATTTGGACCAAAATGTTTCCACTGCACCTTGACCTGTGCAATGGTTCTGTTTCGGAGTGGGGTTTCCTTTCTGTCCAGTATGCATTGGGGTTCTGGTAGAAATTCTCCCTTCGGTTCCACCTGGATCATAGACCAGTCAATTATATGATTAGCATCATGTACATATTTCTTCAATAATAAAACATGGAAAACATTATGTGCTTTTACTGTGGGAGGAAGTGCTAGCTGATAGGCTACAGGTCCAACTCTATCTAGAACCTCAAAGGGTCCACAATATCGGGGTGCCAATTTGGCACAAGCTCCCATTTTCTACAGGTCCAACTCTATATAGAACCTCAAAGGGTCCACAATACCGGGGTGCCAATTTGGCACAAGCTCCCATTTTCAGGGAACTCCTTCTGGGCTTAATTCTGAGATATACATGGTCTCCTATTTTGAACTCTCTTGGAGTTCTCTTTTGATCAGCATAACTTTTCTGTCGGTTCTGAGCGACCTTCAGATTTTGTTTTATCTGAGTTACTTGTTGTTACATCTCTTTCAACATATCGGGTCCAATAGAAATCTTGTTTACAGGGTTACTCCAGCTAACTGGAGTATTACACTATCTACCATAGAGGACCTCGAAGGGACTCATCTTTAAGGATGCTTGGTAGCTGTTGTTGTAGGCAAATTCTACCAATGGCAGGTAGTCTTCCCATTTCTTGGGTTGATGCATTACACGCATCCTTAACATATCCTCTAATATTTGATTCACTCTTTCTGTCTGTCCATCGGTTTGGGGGTTATAGGCGGTGCTAAACAACAACTTGGTCTCCAAACCCGCCATCAGTGATTTCCAGAAATTGGAAGTGAATTTTGTGTCTCTGTTAGATATTATCTCTCTCGGCATGCCGTGCAGTCGGAACACCTCTTTCATGAATACCTGGGTGATATCTATCACCTTGCAGGTCGATTTGACGGGGATGAAATGAACAAACTTGCTCAATTTATCTACCAAAACCATACTGGAATCATTTTGTTTGGTTGAAGTTGGTAATCCAGTGATAAAATCCATGGAGATGGTTTCCCATTTCCATTCTGGGATGGGTAAAGGATGTAGTAGTCCTGCTGGGTGTTGATGTTCCACTTTAACCTATTGGCATTCTATTCATTGGGCCAAATATTTGGCTATGTCCCTCTTCAAGCCAGGCCAATAAAATAGTTTTCGGGTGGCAGTAATCATTTTCTGGTCTCCTGGGTGACCCGTGTAGGGTCTTTTATGTAGTTCATCCATGATGAACCTCTTCAAGTCGTCAAAATTGGGGATGTACATTCTATCTCTGTAAGTGAGCAGGCCTCCTTCGGTCATCTGATAGCCTTCATATTTTTCTCCAGCGGGTTCTTGCTGTAGGTACAGGTTCACATTTCGAATGAAGGGATCTGTTTCTTGTGCCTTTTTGATTATGTTCTTGACATCTGTCTCGCAGGTACTCATTGCTGCCAGGTAAATCATTTTCATGCTTCTGCTGAGGGCATCGACCACCCTATTTTCCTTCCCTTTAATGTGTTTGATTTCAAAATCAAATTCGCTAAGGAGGGCCATCCATCTAGCTTGTCTAGCATTGAGCCTGGCTTGATCAAACAAATACCGCAATCCACAGTGATCCGTCATAAGTACAAATTTCCTTCCCAGGAGGTAATGCCTCCACATTTTTAAGGTGTGCACTATGGCAACCAGTTCTAGATCATGAGTCACATAATTGACCTCGTGTTCATTCAATTTTTGGGATTCATAACAGATCACCTTTCCTTCCTGCATAAGGACTCCTCCGAGCCCTTCCTTACAGGCATTCGTGCACACAAGGAAGTCAGCTTCTGGGTCAACAATTTTTAACACAGGTGCATGGGTTAGTAGATGTTTCAAGGTTTGAAATCTTTCTTCACATTGCTGTGTCCACATAAATTTTGTTCCCTTCTTCTGGAGGGCAGTGATTGGACAACCAATCTTGGAGAAATCTTTTATAAATCTTCTATAGTATCCCACCAATCCCATAAAGGATCTGATGTCTGAGACATCCTTTGGGGTAGGCCATTCCATGATAGACCTGATCTTGTCAGGATCTACTGCTACCCCTTCCTCGGACAGAACATGTCCCAAGTCGTGTATTTGCTTCTGAAAGAAGTCACATTTACTGAATTTGGCATAGAGTTGATGCTCTCTTAGCACTTGCAGCACAAGTCTAAGATGATCTTCATGTTCTTCTCTATTCTTAGAGTAGATTAATATGTCATCAATGAAAACTAGTACAAATTTATCTAAAATTTTACTGAGTATATTGTTCATTAAGCACATGAAAGTGGAAGGGGCATTGGTTAACCCAAATGACACTACCACAAACTCATAGTGACCATACCGTGTCCGGAAAGCAGTTTTATGGATGTCTTCACCCTTAATTCAGACTTGATGGTATCCCGACCTCAAGTCAATCTTTGAGAAAACAGATGCACCTCCCAACTGATCGAATAGATCATCGATCCTGGGCAAGGGGTATTTGTTCTTTATGGT
>ML783751.1:467585-482433 GCA_009831015.1 Picea engelmannii
GGTCCGAAATTTTTGTTTTCGTCCACCGAGGGAAAGTTCTGCTGGAGTACACTCCGGGTTGGGTAGTTCATTCTGGGGTTCTTTTTGTAGTTTTTAAATCCTGAGGATTTTCTCCCCTTTTTCTGAAATCTCGAACCACTCTTTTGTTTCCAGTCTCCACGAGACTCTGCCCAATGTCCATATTGTTCATGACAATATGTTGCCTTTCATATAGTGTCTTCTCTGCCTTGTGAAGCGTTGTGCCTTCGCCTTCTCTGCCTTGATGTAGGGTACATATCTCAGTAAGTTGAGGAATTTGTTGACATACTCCTCCATAGTAATTTGTCCCAGTTTGAGTTCATAAAACTCTTTAGCCTTCTTGTCGAAATACCTTTCCGACAAATACTTCTTCTGGAAGTACTTCTCAAACTGTTTCCAAGACAGGTCCTCCTCGCGGACCCCTTTCATATTCTTAAGGTCTTCCCACCAGATGGAAGCTTTTCCATTCAGATTGAAAGTGGCCACTCGAGCCTTCAAGTTCTCTGAAAAATCATGGACTCTAAAATATTTCTTCAGTACAAGTAGCCAGGCCTCGGCTTCCTCTCCCTTCTTTATCTCACCGTCGAAGGAGGGAGATTTGGCCTTCCGGAATTCCTCAAATTTATGACTCTTGGAAGTCTTTTGCTTCTTCCGTTTTCTGCGAGAATAGGAACTGGTCCTGCTGCTGGAAGAGCCTTCTGAATCGCCAGCTTCCTTTTCAGTGGATTCGTCTGGCACTGGTCCTTTACCTCTGGGGTGGACCTTTCTGGATGTGCTTCTCTCAATATGGCCACTGACACGACCATTATTCTTCATCTCAGGTTCATGCTGCATTTGTCGCTGTAGGTCGGATAAGCTCTGCAGTAGAACTGCATTAATTTCGGTTTGCTTTTCTTGTTCTTTCATCATCCTTTCATTATCGGCCTTGTAGCTTTGCAATTCAACCATGAGACTCCTCACAGTCTTAGCGAGGTCTGGAGGCTTTCCTATTGCTCTTCTTTCGTCAGACTCTTCGTCTCTGTTGTGGGAGCCTTCTCCCACCTCTCGGTAAGTCACCATACTCTGCGTCTGTAGATTCCCGCGGTTGATCGTCCGCTTGAGTGAAAAGACAAACATTGGCTATTAGTCAAGAGTTAAATTCATTTTTATAATTTGCGCATAAATTCATAACTCTTTCACATGCATACACAGTCGGATTCTCATTTTCCAAGTTTTTAATCCTGGCCAAGAGAGTTAAGTCAGGGGGTTACTCCTCATAGGAGTGCTTCAAATGGAGTTTATGCGCGACTCGTGCATGAGCCCAATCAGGACGAGTGTTGTAACTATGCTCTAATACCACTTTGTAACATACCCACTACCTAAAATCGAACTATTTCGTTTTCTTTTTTTTTTCTCAACGAAGAGACTCCCGGGAGCTTATAGCAGCGAAATGCCAATCCTATATCCAACGGTCTTTTATTTACCTACATGGCTCTCTGCACATAACCACGGTCTTTCCCTGATAACAATTTCAGGTTTTCGGGGTTTTGTCCTTTCTGATGTCGAGGGTTCTTGTGTTCTCGATTTTCCCGATTTTCGATGAGTTCTCTCTTCCGGCCTTAGCCTCTCCTGGCTATTCCCTCTGGTCCATATGACCGCTTATGCATAAGACCGCAGCCTTGTCCCCCATCAGGGTTTCAGACTTTCCAATGTCAAAATGCAAACATCCTCAGGACTCGCGATTCCTCGAATCCCAACGCGCCCTTATGCGCTAGCTCTCCTGGCTAGGCTCCTAGCCCACATGACCACTATCCCCGTGACCGCAGTCTTATCCCTTGTCGGGGCTACAGGGTTTTCAACGCCAAAATGCATTGACTCATGGGATTCCTGATCCTTTGAATCCCGCCTTCTCATTATGATGACAAATGGATCCCACTCATCGGGGTTTCGAGCTTCTCGATTCCAAAATACATAAACAAATTGTCACCAGGATTCCCGATATCCCAATGACCCAAACGCCGATCATCAACTTCCTGTCGGGACTTTCCCCGACGACGTCGATCACTTCCATGCGTCCTCCTCTAATGGACGGTTTCGATTTCTCCGGGATTTTGAGACTTGTGATGTCCCAATTCTCACGGTCTCAGGAACTCCCATTTCCCGATGCCGAATATCCCGACTCTCTACGGATTTCTAACACATGTCTTCCCAAACGGACGACTCAGATTTTGCCGGGGTTTTTACTTCAAACTTCCCTGATCTCCTATCCACGGGAATGTCGATATCCCGACTCCCGATAGTAAACCTCGATCTCCACCACGTGTATCCTCAAACGGACGGTCCAAATCTTTCCAGCGTTTCGAGACTTGAAGTGTCTCGATTTTCTTGTCCTCGAGAATCCCGATATGCCGATGGTTGGAATCCCGATGGTAACCCTCGTGCAACTCCTGTCCGATCCGAAAGTTGACGAGTATCTATTCAAGATCTGTCGGTTCAGATTTCTTTCTTCTTCTGCGCTTACTCCAGAGGCTAAACTCTACGCGCCTTCTCCTGATCCAACGGATGACAGGTATCTATTG
The DNA here is from genome assembly GCA_009831015.1 of Picea engelmannii. NCBI lineage: Eukaryota > Viridiplantae > Streptophyta > Pinopsida > Pinales > Pinaceae > Picea > Picea engelmannii. Next base: position 470,162 of record ML783751.1, read on the forward strand.
GAACATCCGACAATTGTTGTGCTCTCCTGAGCTTTGGGGACTTTCCTCCTATGCTTGGAAGAAATTCAACTTCTCAAAGGCCTCAACCCTTGCTTTATTTCTCTTCTCTTGTGGCTCTCCAACTCTGAGCTTTGTCGCGTGAATGAAGAACGCGGCTCCTCCTGATCTTTTACTCCCAAATCCTCAAAGGATTCCTTGACTTCTACACTCCTTGTAGAGCCCTCACATATGAAGTGCTATCTGTCTTGAGCTTCTGCAAGTACTCAGAACCCTAAGGGATTTTATCTTTCTCCCCTTCTCCCTCAGATGGAGAATGTATTGGGATGCCCTCCTGTCTATCCTCTGCCTCAAGCAACCTCTTGTTTATACAAGGGTGCTCTCGAGATTTCTCTGGCTGTTCTCAGACTTCTACTCATCCATACTACTCTCTGGACGTGGAAAAACCAACGGTCCAGATACTTCCATAGACCTTGCGGATCTACGGTCCCAATTTCCTCGCTATTCGTGAAGATAGAGGAAAAAGGGGCAAGGCACGTAATGCCCTTGTTTCTTTCATCAATCTAACGGTCATGAATGACCACAGATCTTCCGACGGGACCTTATCCGTCGATTCGTTACTCATCCCTACACTGCTACCTCGGGATTTTAAGACGATCATTCCTCCTCGTATAGGGTTGTTAAGAATTGCGCATTCAAGTCCTTTTTTCGGGTTCTTGATGAACCTTTCCAAGGAGGGAAAGTCTCTGTAAAGAGATCTATTCTGGGGCATCCCGGAAGACAGACAAGGGGAAGCAAATTCCTGAGGGCAGGCTGGAAGTCTGACTTAGTTCAATCTAGGCATAATTAGATTTATTTATCAACGTAAGCCATACGTTGTTTTTCTGTTATAAACATATATCTATTATTTCTTATTAAACTCTGCATAGACATTCTAATACTGTAATCATTCACAATTTCACAGTTCTATAAGCATATATGTCAGTATATGAATTTCAAGAAGCAATATGTAAAACACTTATCAGAAATAACACCAGAAGTGGGTGCAATTGCTGAGAGGGGTGCTCGTTTCCACCCAACCGTAGGCGTAGCGACTCCCAACGGATTTACCACTAGCCACCCCCGAGATGAGACCACGATGCTTCTGAGACTGCCTCTCTCTGTCTGCCAATGACCAGGAGCGAAGGTTGCAATCCTTCCTCTCTGCTATCACTCACTCTGCGTAATGCCATAGTTTTGCTATCAGGCCTGATGGCTCTACGGATGGGCGGTTCACCGTCCCATCCCTCATCAAGTCGTCCACCTACCAGCCTGCGAGGTATTAAATTTGGGGCCAGCAAGCCACTTTTGGTTCTCTGGGCTAGTGGAGTCCAAATACGGTATTAATTCTCGGTGGAAGTTAACACCACCTTTTCAGGTACCTTCCACCGCCATCGTGGTCTCTTTTCTGCACATCCCCTCTCAGCAGTCCTGCAATAAATTCAAAATGTTATTCACATTCATTGACCTCTTCCTCAAGGCCCATTTACATCACATATTCACATTTATGAGTTTTCCATAGTTCTTGTCCAGTCCAGTTATATTTACAAGCTGGGGGGAAACATGGTGTTACACACACGCTCCCATTTTCAGGGAACTCCTTCTAGGATTAATTCTGAGATATACATGGTCTCCCATTTTGAACTCTCTTGGAGTTCTCTTTTGATCAGCATAACTTTTCTGTCAGTTCTGAGCGACCTTCAGATTTTGTTTTATTTGAGTCACTTGCTGTTCCATTTCTTTCAACATATCGAGTCCAATAGAAATCATGTTTAGAGGGTTACTCTAGCTGACTGGAGTTTTACACGACCTACCATAGAGGACCTCGAAGGGACTCATCTTTAAGGATGCTTGGTAGCCGTTGTTATAGGCTAATTCTACCAATGGCAGGCAGTCTTCCCATTTCCTAGGTTGATGCATTACATGCATCCTTAACATATCTTCTAATATTTGATTTACCCTTTCTGTCTGTCCGTCGATTTGAGGGTGATAGGCGGTGCTAAACAACAATTTAGTCTCTAAACCTGCCATTAGTGATTTCCAAAAATTGGAAGTAAATTTTGTGTCTCTGTCAGATATTATCTCCCTCGGCATACCGTGCAGTCGGAATACCTCTTTCATGAATATTTGGGCGATATCTATCGCCTTGCAGGTTGATTTGACAGGGATGAAATGAGAAGAATTACTCAGTTTATCCACCATTACCATAATGGCATCATTCTGTTGGGTTGAAGTTGGCAATCCAATGATAAAATCCATGGAGATGGTTTCCCATTTCCATTCTGGGATGGGTAAAGGGTGTAGTAGTCCTTCTGGGTGTCGATGTTCTACTTTAACCTGTTGGCACTCTATGCATTGGGCCAAATATTTGGCTATGTCCTTCTTCAACCCAGGCCAATAAAATTGTTTCCGGGTGGCAATGATCATTTTCTGGTATCCTGGGTGACCAGTGTAGGGTCTTTTATGTAGTTCATCCATGATGAACCTCTTCAAGTCGTCACAATTGGGAATGTACAGTCTATCTCTGTGAGTGAGCAGGCCTCCTTCGGTCATCTGATAGCCTTCATATTTTTCTCCAGCGGGTTCTTGCTATAGTTACAGGGTCATATTTCAAACGAAGGGATCTGTTTCTTGTGCCTCTTTGACTCTGTTCTTGACATCTGTCTCGCAGGTACTCACTGTTGCCAAGTGAATCATTTTCATGCTTCTACTGAGGGCATCGGCCACCCTATTTTCCTTCCCTTTAATGTGTTTTGTTGGCGATGGAAGTCACTCCTGGATTGCTATTAGGAGCAGAGCCCGACGCCCATCAGTTTTGTGTCACGATTTTTTTTTTATAGATGGGGTGACCGAATGGAAGCCAACTCAAAACGATATCATTCCAACTCCAAACTAGGCCAGGCATGCATAGGTGAGTGAGGTCTTAATAAACTTCAGACAGTGAGTCATAGTAAAGGGTGGACAGGTGGAAGACTTATATGGAAAGAGTGCGAAGGTCTGTTACAAACGAAAGGTTCCTAGCAGACTGTAGAAGAAGGCATCCAAACGCAAGGTATTCTTGCAGTTGAATACAAAACACCAGAGAATACAATAATGAAATGATAAATCATTTATCATAACAGAACTGCACTAATTCATGCGACTCAGTCAATCACGAACTCTCTAAGCATGAGACGAAAATTAGATGGAGCGAGAAAAAACTGTCTGTCATAAAACAAGATATTTCAAATACAGATGCATATCCAACAAACTAGAATGTCTGTTAAACTTTATAGTCGGGAGATTTTCTCTACCATCGATGCTTACAAAATGGCAAAAATGCCTACATATACTCTTCCGTTCCTTTCGCCCAGTAGAGGCGTCTCAAAACTTTCAGTGGATGGTGTCGCCTCAATCAAATCTGGCCTGCATTGTTCTGTCATACGCTACCTTTAATTCAGCATGGCTCGCGCCAGTGGGTAGCTGAGCCCTTTGAATGTTTAACTGGCATGTACAGGTTCCCTTGGTGAGTTGGAGACTCGGCGTGGCTTTCCTGAAGATTACTGGTACAAGGGACCCTGCTGAGTAAATTTCAACCGGGACCTCCATACTCTGCAATAAATGGGTGACGTGAGGCTTCACCCATCCTCTTTCTCCTTTATCCATTCTGAGCAGGTATCGGGATCCAAATCTCATCGGGCTGGAGTCGGCAGAGCATAGTGCCCCCGCTTCTGAGAATTAATTCGACACCTTTGGCCAAATGAAAACAAAAGCGCCCCTCACTTCAGACCTCCTCTCTTATGAACAGGCATCAGAACCGTGGGCCCGGTCCTGAGCGCTATCGGGAATTCGGGGTTCGGGATTTCAAAATGCAAAAAAAAAAAGGAGCGCTTGCTCCTCGAAACTTCGATACCCGATTTGCGATGAGCTCCACCTCAATGATATAGCCCCTACCAGCGGGGACCTGATCCATATGACCTGCTTCCGAGTGACCGTAGTAAAACCCTCCATTGGAGTTTCGACATTCACAATGTCGTGATTCACAAGTCCTCTAGACTCGCGAATCTTCGATTCCCGATGGCACCTTCCGTGCTAGCCCTTTGACTAGGCCTTGGTCCAAGTGACCACCACCATATGCCCTTGACCATCTCCATCGAGGTTTTACGGTTCGCATTTTTGAAGTGCACGAACTACTCATCCCCAAGATCCCCGATATCCCGATGGCTTCAAGTTCTCCGATGGGCGCTTTCTTGTTGGGAATTTCCCGATGACGCCGATCTCCTGCCACGCGTCCCTTCTCAGGCGGATGGTCTAGATCTCCTTCATTGTTCCTTGCATCCATGATCAGGCTCGCTTGACGTTTATGGCTGTGGCATTTGAATAAATCTCACCTGACTGGCTTTCAAAATCCCACCTCTATGCGTTTACATCAGGGGTCTCAAATCAGAGAAAAAAACATCCTTGTGCAGGAAATGTCGCTAACATGTTTGATGTCAAAATCAAATTCGCTAAGGAGGGCCATCCATCTAGCTTGTCTAGCATTGAGCTTTGGTTGGTCGAACAAATACCGTAATCCATAGTGATCTGTCATAAGAAAAATTTTTATTCCCAAGAGGTAATGCCTCCACATTTTTAAGGCATGCACTATGGCAGCCAGTTTTAGATCATGAGTCACATAGTTGACCTCATGTTCATTCAATTTTTGGGATTCATAGCAGATCACCTTTCCTTCCTGCATAAGGACTCCTCCGAGCCCTTCCTTACAAGCATCTGTGCACACAAGGAAGACAGCTTCTGGGTCGGCGATTTTCAACACGGGTGCATGGGTCAGTAGATGTTTTAGGGTTTGGAATCTTTCTTCACATTTCTGTGTCCACAAGAATTTTTTCCCCTTCTTCTAGAGGGCAGTGATTGGACAACCAATCTTGGAGAAATCTTTTATAAATCTCCTATAGTATCCTGACAATCCCATAAAGGATCTGATGTCTGAGACATCCTTTGGGGTAGGCCATTCCATGATAGACCTGATCTTGTCAGGATCTACTGCTACCCCTTCCTCGGACAGAACATGTCCCAAGTAATGTATTTGCTTCTGAAAGAAGTCACATTTGCTGAGTTTAGCATAGAGTTGATGCTCTCTTAGCACTTGCAGCACAAGCCAAAGATGCTCTTCATGTTCTTCTCTATTCTTAGAGTAGATTAATATGTCATCAATAAAAACCAGTACAAATTTATCTAAAAATTTACTGAGTATATTGTTCATTAAGCACATGAAAGTGGCAGGGGCATTGGTTAACCCAAATGGCACTACCACAAACTCATAGTGACCATACCATGTCCGAAAAGCAGTTTTATGGATGTCTTCACCCTTAATTCGGACTTGATGGTATCCCGACCTCAATTCAATCTTTGAGAAAATAGACGTACCCACTAACTGATCGAATAGATCATCGATCCTGGGCAAGGGGTATTTTTTCTTTATGGTTACTTTATTAAGTTATCTGTAATCTATGCACAGTCTAAGGGTGCCATCCTTCTTTTTCACAAACAGGACCGGTGCTCCCCATGGGGATACGCAGGGTCGAATATAACCCTTGTCCATCATTTCTTTCAATTGCAATTTGAGTTCAACTAATTCAGGTGTGCTCATCCAGTAGGGTGTTCTAGACACCAGCACCGCTCCTGGTGTGAGCTCTATCAAGAAGTCAATGTCTCTTCTCGGAGGTAGACCCGATACCTCTTCCGGAAACACATCTCTGTATTCTCTCAGGATAGGGTGATCATTCGGGCTTGGTTTAGCACCTTCGATGGTTTTCAACACCTGTATTGCATATAGGGGACATCCATTCGACAATAATTTCTCATTTGCAGGGCTGATATTTGTCTCACCGAGACCGGTTTTTGGATCCCTTGGAGGGTTATCCTTTTTCCTTCTTTGATCACACATTCTAAGGTTTTATGGTAAAAGTCCAGTTTGGCTTTATGGGCGGTCATCCAATCCATACCAATCAATAGGTCGTATGATCCCAGGGGTAATACATTAAGGGTTGTTTGGGTGGGGAATTCACCCAACATTAATTAGCAGGCTGGTATGACCTCTACTACCTTTCTTTTAGTACCAGTGGCTAACTGTACCAACCATGGTTTAGTTTGCTTCTGTGGCTGTAGTTTACACTTATCAACAACTCTAGGGGCTATATAACTCAAATTTGAACCAGGGTCAATCAAAACAGACACTAGATGGTTGAAAATCATACCTTCTATTTCCACCACCGAAGCTTGGTGGTCAGCTTGGTTATTATCCAAGGTTGCATAAATCTGCGGCACACTCCTTGCCATATCATTGACTGTGGTAGCTTCCTGCATGTTATAAAATTTTCGACTGTTCTATTGTCGGTGTGGACAGTCTCTCAGGAGATGCTCTTCTCCGCAACCCCAACATTTCAGAGGTTCTTTCTTTGGGTTATTAGTCTTTACTGGTATAGGTCTAGAAGTTTTATTTTCGTCCACCAAGGGAAAGTTCTGCTGAAGTACACTTCGGGTTGGGAAGCTCATTCTGGGGTTCTTTTTGTAGTTTTTAAATCCTGAGGATTTGCTCCCCTTTTTATGAAATCTCGAACCACTCTTTTGTTTCCAGTCTCCACGAGACTCTGCCCAATGTCCATATTGTTCATGACAATATGTTGCCTTTCATATAGTGTCTTCTAAGGTCTTTGGCTCGTCAAATTCGATTCGGTTCCGGTATTCCTTGGGTATCCCATTGATGAAGTGTTGTGCCTTCGCCTTCTCTGCTTTGATGTAGGGTACATATCTCAATAAGTCGAGGAATTTATTGAAATATTGCTCCATAGTAAGTTGTCCCAGTTTGAGTTCATAAAACTCTTTAGCCTTCTCGTCGAAATATCTTTCCGACAAATACTTCTTCCGAAAGTACTTCTCAAACCATTTCCAAGACAGGTCCTCCTCACGGACACCTTTCATATTCTTAAGGTCTTCCCACCAGATGGAAGCCTTTCCGTTCAGATTGAAAGTGGCCACTCGGGCCTTCAAATTCTCTGAAAAATCATGGACTCTGAAATATTTCTTCAGTCCAAGTAGCCAGGCCTCGTCTTCGTCTCCCTTATTTATCTCACCGTCGAAGGAGGGAGGTTTGGCCTTTTTGAATTCCTCAAATTTATGACTCTTGGAAGTCTTTTGCTTCTTCTGTTTTCTTTGAGAATAGGAACAGGTCCTGCTGCTGGAAGAGCCTTCTGAATTGCCAACTTCCTTCTCAGTGGAATCATCTGGCATTGGTCCTTTACCTCTGGGGTGGACCTTTCTTGACGTGCTTCTCTCAGTATGGCCACTGATAGGACCATGATTCTGCATCTCAGGTTCATGTTGCATTTGTCGCTGTAGGTCGGATAAGCTATGCAGTAAAACTACATTAATTTCGGTTTGCTTTTCTTGTTCTTTCATCATCCTTTCATTATCGGCCTTGCAGCTTTGCAATTCAACCATGAGACTCCTCATAGTCTCAGCTAGGTCTGGAGGGGTTCCTATTGCTCTTCTTTCGTCAAACTCTCCGCCTCTGTTGTGGGAGCCTTCTCCCACCTCTTGGTGAGTAACCATACTCTGTGTCTGTAGGTTCTCACGGTTGATCGTCCGCTAGAGTGAAAAAGGCAACACTGGATATTAGTCAAGAGTTAAATACACTTTTATAATTTGCGCATAATTTATAACTCTCTCACATGCATACACAGTCGGGTTCTCATTTTTCAAGTTTTTAATCCTGGACAAGAGAGTCAAGTTAGGGGTTTACTCCTCGTGGGAGTGCTTCGAACGGAGCTTATGCGCAACTCGTTCATGAGCCCAATCAGGCCGAGTGTTGTAACCATACTCTGATACCACTTTGTAACATACCCACTACCTAAAATCAAACTTTTTCGTTGATTTCTCAACAATGAGATTTCCCGAAGCTCGCAACAGCGAAATGCCAAACCCGATCCATAGGTCCTTCTCACCCACACGGATTTTCTGCACTAAGCCGTGATCCTTCCCTGATCTAAATTTTGGGTTTCGGGGCTTTGTGATCCCCGACGTCGAGAGTTCCTGTCCTCTTGAATCCCCGATCTTCGATGAGCAATTTCACCGATACGCACACTTTACACGTTAGCCCTCCTGGCTATGCTCTAGTCCATGTGACCGCTAATTCATAAGACCGCAGCCTTATCCTTCTTTCGAGATTTTGGGCTTCAAAATCCCGATGCACTCCAACTCTCGTTATCCCTCCAGGCTAGACTCCTGGCCCACATGACCACTATCTCACAAGGCCGCAGCCTTGTCTCCCATCAGGGTTTCAAACATTGCAATGTCGAAATGCATAAACATTTTGTCCTCGAAATCCTCGATATCCCGATATGACGTCAGCGTCCGCTAGTCCCCTGGGCTAGACCTTTTGGGTCCATACGAACTCCCTCTATATGACCGCAATCATACCACCTATCGGGGCTTCGAGGTTTTAAATGCTGAAAAACATTTGCCCACGGGATTGTCGATCCCTCAAACCCCGATTCTCCGATAGGCTGACAACTGGCCCCACGATGGCACTCTTCTCCTTGTCGGGGTTTCAGAATTCACGATTATGAAATGCCCAAACCTCTTGTCACCAGGATTCCCGATATCTCGATGACCAAAATGCCGATAGATGACTTCCTGTCGGGACTTTCCCCGATGGCTCCGATTTCTGCCGCGCGTCCTCCTTTGATGGATGGTCCTGGTTAACTCTCAGGATTTCACGACTTCTGATGTCCTGGACGCCTCATCCCTAGGACTCACAAAATGCCAGACTCCAACTCCCTTCAGATCTCTGACACGTGTCCCAAGTGAATGGATGGTTCAGATCGCTCCTCGCGTTTTCGAGACTTCTGATGTCCCGACTTTCACGACCTCAGGAACTCTGATTTCCCGAATGTGATATCCCGATGTCTAGTGCCCAGATCTCCGGAATGGACGATCGCGTGACACGCGTCTTCTCTCAGATGGACGACCCAGATTTGTGTTAGGGTTTTCAAGGTGGACTTACCCGATCTCCTGTCCACGAGAATGCCGATCTCCCGACTCCCGACGCTTCGATCTCTGCCAGGTGTCTCCACTAATCGGACGATCCAGATCATTTTTGGGTAATTTCCCATGGAAATTCCCGATCTCATGTCATCGAGACTTCCGATTTCCCGATATGTGAAACCCCGATGAGCCAATCCTCCTTTCGTGATTTTTCCTTTTGTTCACGAGCTTAACCCTCGTGCAACTTCTGTTAGATCTGACGGTTGACGGGTATCTGCTCAAGATCTAACAGCTCAAATCTGTCCCACCTCGCGCATTCTTCCACTACTTTGTGGATGTGGAAAGATCAACGGTCCAAATGTTCTCATGGACCTTGGGGGGGGGTCTACGATCCCGATTTCATCGCTATTCACGAATATAGAGAGAAAAAGGGGCAAGGTATGTAACGCCCTTGTTACTTTCGTCAATTTGATGGTCGTGAATGACCATGGCTCTTCCGACAGGATCTCATCCGTCGATTCGTTACTTATCCCTACACTGCTACTTCAGAATTTTAAGAGGGTCATTTCTCCTCATACAGGGTTATTAAGACTTGCACATTCAAGTCCTTTTTCCAGGTTCTTGGTAAACCTTTCCAAGGGGGGGATCTCCATGAAGAGATCTACACCGGGGCTTCCCAAGAGACAGACAAGGGGAAAACAAATTCCCAAGGACGGACTGGAAGTCTGACTTGGTTCAACTCATGCATAATTAAATTCATTTATCAACATAAGCCATGCGTGGTCTTTCTATTATAAGCATATATATAATATTTCTTATCAAAACTCTGCACAGACATTTTAATACTGTGATCGTTCATAATTTCACAGTTCTATGAGCATATGTATCAGTATATGAATTTCAAGATACAATATGTAAAACACTTATCAGAAATAACACCATAAGTGAGTCCAACTACTGAGAGGGGTGCTCGTTTCCACCCAACCGTAGGTGTAGCGACTCCCAACGGATTTACCACTAGCCACCCCTGAGCTGAGACTACGATGCTGTGAAACTGCGTCCCTCTGTTTGCCAGTGACCAGGAGTGAAGGTTGCAATCCTTCCTCTCTGCTATCACTCACTCTGCGTAATGCCAGAGTTCCCCTCGCGTCTGCCCCCTCCAATCACTTCTTCCCCACACCTTATCCTCTTGTGAGGTTGCGTGTGGCGCGATTACCCTTGCGTTGATCAGGCCTGACGGCTCTATGGATAGGCGGTTCACCTCCCCATTCCTCATTAAGACATCAACCTGCCAGCCCGTAAGGCATTAAATTCAGTTCCAGCGAGCCGATTTTGGTTCTCCGGGCTAGTGGAGTCCAAATACGGTATTAATTCTCGATGGGAGTTAACGCCACCTTTTCAGGTGCCCTCCACCGCCATCATGGTCTCTTTTTCTGCACATCCCCTCTCAACAGTCCTGCAATAAATAAAAAATGTTATTCACATTCATGGACCTTTTCCTCAAGGTCCATTTACATCACATATTCACATTTATGAGTTTGTCATAGTTCTTGTCCAGTCCAGTTATATTTACAAGCTGGGGGAAACAGGGTGTTACATGTATGCATTTCTTAGTTAGACATAGGAACTACTAATGTTTCTTTAAGTTTCAATTGTTTCTCTTCTGAGAGATTTGGTGCAAGGAGTGCATAGTGCCCACAAGGTGTGTGAAGGCCGAGTCCAGTCTAACTCAGAAGCTTAGAAGAGGTAGCATGAAACTTTGCAGAGGAAGTGCAAGGAGTTCACAATCACTCAGTGGAGAGTAAAGTTTGAGAACAAACTCGTGCAAGGTGTGCATTAGGCCTGCACTCTATTGGAGTGTCGAAGATTTTAAGTCTAGAGAATATTAGATCTTCCCCCCACGCTCGCCCCCTCATATTAGTTTCATATTAGTTTTGTGTTGACTTGAAAAATTTATATCAATTTAAATGTTCAACATAACAATTAAAAAAAATTATTTTTTTAAAAACAAAAATAGTATTTTTTTAACTTTTCATTGGTCAATAACTTGATAGTGTTATTGCAGCCTTCACGTATTTCAAAACCTTAAATTAATGAGAAAACATAAGACCACAAAAAAACTCAAACCTCCCCACAAACTGTGTGGTATCAATACTCTACAATATGCAATATGGGTCCCATTTTAAGTGGACTATTGTACACTCCTATGTACGGGATGAATTTGTACGAAGAAATGTTGATGTAAAGAAGTGGCGAGATTCAAATATAATTTTGTAGCCTTTGTGTTTTAGTGCTATAATGCCTCCACGTGGATGATTCACGCCTTCCAGGTGGGTTATTTATGCCTGCCAGGAGGTAAATACCCAGTCTCCATTCCCAGGAGAAGTGGTCATTTACAAGAGGTGGTCGCCGAATTAAAGGCCCAGTTGATGTTAAAGAAGGACAAGTTGATTGGATTTTTCCTTAATGTGATTTCCGAAAGCGTGCCCATCATAGGCCTACGCTGGTACAGATTGAATGGGCCCTGGGAATGGTTGTTCCCCCCTACCGATTCCAAGCATGCTAACCCTATTACCGTCACCCGCTAAGCACCCCTTGCACACCTAAGCACTTGCCGTAATATTTTTAAAAGGTGTGAAATAGTGATGTTGAAATATGATATTGGTTGAATGAAATTTGTGATTAGATAAAGAATTAATTTTGAATTTAAAATTTTAATAATTTATAAAATAAATACATTTATTATTAAATGATTTAAATATTTAATAAAAAATCACTACAAATTTATATATTATTTATAAAAAGGGTAAAAAAATATATCAGTTAAATGTGATAAAAGTAATCTACAATATGAGTGTATAGGATAGATTTGTGACCATCGAAGTCTTTATTGTACTGCCGAAGGTAGTATATAACAATGAGTTAGCATTGACTTTCATATTAGTTTTGTGTTGACTTGAAAAATTTATATCAATTTAAATGTTCAACATAACAATTAAAAAAATATATATTTTTTTAAAACAAAAATAATATTTTTTAAACTTTTCATTGGTCAATAACTTGATAGTATTATTGCAGCCTTCACGTATTTCGAAACCTTAAATTAATGAGAAAAGACAAGACCACAAAAAAACTCAAACCTCCCCACAAACTGTCAAATCTGAAGCAGATGGAGATAGAGATAAAGGCGCATCCGAAAGATGCCAGTGAGG
>ML783751.1:483411-528352 GCA_009831015.1 Picea engelmannii
ATCTTTGAAGTGTTATTGTAGGCTTCACGTCATTCAATGTATAAATTTGATTATACAAATAATGTATTTGACAATTTAACCAAGAAAAGAAAAGAAGAAGCATGATGTTTGTTGTTTGCCTGTCTTTATTAACCCAGACATGGTTTTGTCAGTACCCTAATCACATCCACAACTACATGTACTTCACGATTCATAAAACGATAAACGACAAAGGTAAAAGTATCTTTAGCGGATTTCATTGCCTTAATTTGTATCGGTGGCAATATTTCAGTTCTTGAGCCTTGTCTCCTCATGGCGCCAAGAGCCAGAGCCAGAGCCATAAAATTAGAAGCCACGATGATGCGTAAATCCCTACATCGGTTGGATAATTTTCTCAGGTTCTGAACGAACTATCTCTTGCGTACTTCTCAAATTTTAAACATAAAACTACTGACATTGGGAGGGATAACCATTTTCTAGGAACCACTCTACTGACATTGTACTGACATTGGTGGGAATAAAGTGGTCAACATCATTTTTTATTTTTTAATTTAAATTTTTTTATAGAGTATATATCTTGATAATGTTTCAATGATTTGTTTTATTAAATGACATTTTAGTTAATGTTATATCTCTAAAATAGTTAGTTGTAATAATGTTATTAATAAATGAATTTTATTTGAAATAAAACTACTATAATAATGTTATTGATGAATGAATTTTATAATAATGTTATTGATGAATGAATTTGTTTGAAATAAAATTTATTTTCCCTTTATTATTATAACATAAGGGAATTTTGTTTGAAATAAAATTAATTTTTCCTTTATTATTATAACATAAGGTTTAAAAATAAAATTTTAACTTCTTTTTATAAGCAATGATTAAATTTTGTTTTAAGATTTTATAATTTTAGTGAATTTTTAAATTTTGTTTTAAAATTTTATAATTGTTTTTTTTTTTAGTCTCTGCCATGGGACTATAGCAATGAATTTGCTTTTGATGTGACATTGATGTGATATTAATTTGCTTTTTACCATAAATTTGTGTATGCAATGTAATGTTTAACATAAGAAAACAAATATATATTTTTGGATATAATAAAAATATTTGTGTTTCTCATTTCTAATTGGTTGATAGAATTGAAGTGTTATTGCTCCCTTCATGTCTTTTAATATGTAGAATTAATTACATAATCAATGAATTTCACCAATCACCACATCTAAATATAAATAATTGTACTATGTATTTATTATTATATTATTATTATATTTATTATCTAATATATTATTTATTATTTAATATGTTATTTAGATTACATTTATTATGTAATATAATAAATATTATATACAAATATATATTATTAAATTTGAAAGGTTTATTTTCAAAAAGAAAAATTGAATATTTTTAAAATGCAATTTGCATTTGGCTAGCTTAATTTAATTGGAAGGAAATTTAGGGTTATCTCAAAACTATACAACATCTACATTAAAAGTAAAAATGTGGTCAGAGATCCTGCCAATACGACATATGACAAATCTAACATCTTCCTCCATGCCTTGTGAATCTAGGTCGAATTCTTTGAATTCTAATCTTTTTGATGGTATAGTTATCAGTGTTAATTTTTTCCATTTAAAATCTTTACAAATTGATTTCTTTTAATACTATGAAACTAGCCCCTAGTTAACATATTGTTCATGTTTCACAGTTATCATCCTCATCAATAATTATAGGGTGTCAGCTATCATCTCTATTTCCAAATCTACTTAGCAGTGACTAAGCTGCCATGCAACCCTTGTTTTCTAAATGTTCAATGTTTTGGACCTATTTCATTTCATATATATATATATATTATTTGATCAATTTTGGTTTTATATGAAAATGACTTCAATTTGTTTTTCACATACTTAGGTAAAGAATGTTCTAGTGGTTGGCGATTTATCTCTCCATGCTATAACACATTTTTTAAGCTTCAAAGTTTGCTTTGGGATTATATTTTTATGAGATTTTTGGAAAAAAATAGTGTGGTTTTTCATTATAAGCTATTATAAGCTATTGGTTCCTAGTGGTTGAAGTGACAATTTTTGTCTTTTCCTTTTATAAGGTAAACAAGCCTAAAAGTTAGTAATAATTTGGAAGTGTATGGGTTTTTGGTGAGGTAGTTATTGTCTCATCCATTTCCTCTCTGTTGGAGGTCGGTGGCAGGACTTATTGCCCCATTTAAGTTTGAAGTTGATGGGTTCTATTGCAGTTCTTCTCATGGTGTAGTTTCTTCATCTTGTCGTATGCTCATCTGCTATGAGTGAGTTGCTAATCCTATATATTGGTTTGCAATTAGGGGCCAAAGTATTGTTGAGCTTGAGAGGCTTTTGCATATTTGCTGAATATCAGAGTAGGGCATTGAGAGAACGATGAAGAAAAAACTTTCGGGTATATAAATGGCCTGAGATATGAGATTCAAGATGAAATCAATATGATGATAGTAAGGACTGTAGAGGACAATTATCAGGTGGCACTAGAAGAAGAGGAAAAGTTGTCTAGGAAGTAGAGCCAACGAAATAGAGGAATAAGTCCAAGCAAAGGTAGAGGAATTGTCCAGGGGAAATTCTAGAAACCCAGAGTTGAAGATGGAAGAATCACATCCAGACAGAAAGATGAATAAGTTCCCGATGGGGACAATATGGTGGAAGAAGCTCTTTTTCTCGAGGAAGAGGAAGAGGCAGAGGAGGAGAAGTGAAATGCTATGCATGTGGAAAGATAGAGCACATGTCTTGGGAATGTCCTGAGAAAAATAAAGACAGAGGTGGAGAATCTCACATTTACGAAGCATAGAAGAGGAATGTGGAGGCAAAAACAACCGAAGAAGGGAGATCCCTCATGATGAGGAAAGTTCTCCTAAAACTAGAGAAAGTGGAAAATGAACCATTCTAGAGAAACAATCTATTCAAGACTACCTACAAGACCAAAGACATGGTATGCAAGGTGATTATAGGTACTGATAATGTGGTATCCACATAAATGGTGGAAAATCTAGAGCTGGAAACAATTGCACATCCAAACCCATACAAGGTATCATGGCTGCAGAAGGGACACCAAGTCATGGTAAGTCAACAATGCAATGTCGAGTTTAAAATAAGTGGCTATAGAGATGAAGTTTTGTATGATGTCATACTTATGGACATTTTCCATGTTTTGTTGGGAAGATTGTGGAAATATGACAAAAATTTCATACATGATGGAAGAAAGAATACTTACACCCTTGAGAAGAATGGTTGTAAGCATATGTTACTCCCAATAAAAGATAAGGGAGTGAAAGAATAAGCTAGTCCTAGCATACTTCTCATGAGTGGGAAGGAACTCTTGAATGAAGTCAAGAAGGAACATGAGATGTAGTTTGTTGTGGTGAGAAATCCGAGAGTCATCCTTACAATCACTTATGTGGATAATCTGCCTGTAGAGATTCAAGAATTGTTGAATGATTTTGCTGATATCGTGGTGGATGAGTTACCTTGTTCTTTACTGCCCATCAGGAGTATCAATCACCACATTGAAATTATTCCAGGAGCGGGTTTTCCAAATAAAGCAGCATATAGGTTGACACCTCAAGAGAATGAAGAGGTCAAGAATCAAGTCAAAGAGTTTTTGGATAAAGGTTTGGTCAGAGAAAGCTTGAGTCCATGCGCAATACGAACTATGTTGAGCCCAAAGAAAGATGGAGGTTGGAGAATGTGCACAGATTCTAGAGCCATCAACAGGATAACCATCAGGTACATATTTCCTTTACCCAGAATGGATGATTTGATGGATTGCTTGAGTGGAGCAAATTATTTTTCCAAGATAGACTTGAAGAGTTTCTATCACTAGATAAGAATGAGAGAAGGAGATGAATGGAAGACAACATTCAAAACGAATGAAGGATTGTATGAGTGGCTTTCTATGCCATTTGGCTTAACAAATGCCCTGAGCACATTCATGAGATTGATGAATGAGGTGCTCAAGGAATTCGCTGGTAAGTTTTTGATTGTGTATTTGGATGACATTTTAGTTTTCAGTAAGGCTGAAGGAGAACATTTGAGATAATTGAACCGGGTGTTGAGGAGGTTGCAGTAGGAAAAGTTGTTGATAAATATGAAGAAATGTTCTTTCATGAAGACATAACTCATATACTTGGGTTTTGTGATCTCTTCAAATGAGTTGAATATGGATCTAGAGAAAGTGAGGGCAATCAAAGAATGGCCTTCTCCAAGAAGCGTGTTTGAGGTAAGAAGTTTTCATGGGTTAGCAAGTTTTTATAGGAAATTCATCTAGAATTTCAGTAGCATTTGTGCACCCATACTAGACACCATAAAGAAAAAAACATCGATATTTTAATTGGATAGTAGAAGGTGAAAAATTCTTCAGAGTATTAAAAGAGAAGATCACCGAACGATCGATTCTGGTTTGACCAGATTTCAAGAAGACATTTCAGGTGGGATGCGATGCAAGTGGAGTAGCTATTGGTGCAGTCTTGAGCCAAGACAATAATTCTATTGCTTATTTCAGTGAGAAGTTGAATGACACTAAGAGGAAGTACTCAACGTATGACAAGGAGTTTTATGCTGTAATACAAGCTCCAAAAAAATGGAGGCATTACCTTATTTTGAAGGAATTTGTGTTGTACAGTGACAATCAGGCTTTACAGTTCATAACCATACAAGATAATTTGAACCAAAGACATGCTAAATGGGTAGAATTCATGCGAAATTTTAAATTTTGTTACTAAGCACATTAATGGTAGTGCAACAAAGTTGTTGATGCTTTGAGTAGGAGATGTCTGATTATGCAGGAATTCCAAGTGGAGACCTTAGGGTTTGAACACCTTAAGGGGATGTATCATGAAGATCCAAATTTCAAGGAGGATTACAAAGCATGTGAAAACCCTTTTCTAAGGGACATGAGTCATTGGATGGAGTATTTGATACAGGAAGGATTGTTGTTCAAAGGGAGCCAACTATGTATTTTGAAATGCTCAATGAGAGACAATCTATTGAAAGAAAAACACAATGGAGGATTGGTTGGATTTTGTCCATGATAAGACTTATGCACAACTGAGTTCTTCATACCATTGGTTGGGTATTAGGTCTGATGTAAATAAATTTGTGGACATATGTAGAGTCTTCCAATATGAAAAAGGAAAGAAACAAAACACAGGAGTGAATCAACCATTACCCCTACCAGACAGACCATGGGATGCTATAAACATGGATTTTATGTTGGGATTTCCAAGAACCCAGAGGGGGAGTGATTCCATATTTGTAGTGGTTGACAGTTTCTCAAAGATGACACATTTCAAACCATGCTAGAAAACCAGTGATTCTACTCACATAGCCAATTTATTTTTCAAGGAGGTTGTGGGATTACATGGCTTTCCCAGAAGTATAGTCTCGGACATAGATACCAAATTCATGGGACACTTTTGGAGAACTATGTAGAAGAAGATGGGGACATATTTTTCCTTCAATTCAACATATCAACATTGGACAGACGGACATACTAGAGTGGTAAATTGGAGCTTAGGAAATTTCCTGAGGAGCTTGGTCACTGAACATCACATTCAATGGGATCAAATTATGCCCCAAGCAGAGTTTGCTTATAATGATTCACCGAACAAAAGCACTGGAAAAAGTTCATTTCAGATCGTGTATGGGATGCATCTGAGAGTAATTTCAGAGTTAAGAACTTTGGGACATGATGAGTTCTGAAGTGCATGAGAAGAATACTTTGCTACAGAGATGTAGAAGCTACATGATCAGATAAATGGATAGTTACATGATAGAAACCATAAGTACAAGATCCGAATAGACCAAAGGAGAAGAGAGGTTCATTTCGAGATTGGATATAAATTCTTATCGCATCTAAGAAAGGAAAGGTTCCCAAGGGGAACATATAACAAATTAAAGATGAAGAAGATAGGACCGTGTAAAATCCTTAGAAAATTTGTTGCCAACGCATATGAAATTGAGCTGCCATAAAATGTTGGAATATCACCAATATTCAATGTTGCGGACATGTACCCTTACAACATGGATGATACAGGAGAATTAGATGATCAGAAGGAGATCCAATGGGAAAATAAGATGCCCACAACAGAGAAGCCACAAATGGAGAAAATTCTAGATCAAAGAATTAGCAAGAAGACCAAGAGGGAAACTTATTTTGAGTACCCGGTGAAGTGGAAAGATCACCCAATAGAGGATGTTAGTTGGATAACTAAACCTGATATTCAGAAGCATGGAAAAAAAGTACAAGAGTTCATGGACATGAGTCCATGAATCTTTTTTCTAGAGGAGTATGATGCAGGAGCATCGTCATTAGTCTAGAGAGGCCAAGCAAAGGACAACTCAACACCCAACACGCACACTTCAAATTGGTCTGAATTTCGAGGAGAGCGCATTATTTTGATGTTTAAAACCATTGTAATTAAATCCCTTTAATATTTGGAGGCTTGAGCCATTGTATAGGATCACAAGAGATTGTAATCTCCTTAATTATCTACAAGATTGTACAAATTTTGAGCATCATCTCTTATCTAGTTTGTAAATGCTCATTTAATGTAATAGGCCTTAGCAAATGAACATCTTAATTGTGATAGGATAGCACTAAGGTAGGTTGGAGGGAAGGCTCGAGAAGTCACTCCATGTATAAATATATGTAATCTATGCCCAAATGAGGCTGTTGAATCTTATTGTTATTGTTGTTGGTTATTATAGAGAGCTGCTGAGAACGATATGAGTCCATGTACATACTTTGTTGAATGAATATAAGCAGAAAGGTTTGATTCCAAATGCACGGTGTTACTTATTTCTGAGTTCATGAGTGAATGTTATGTTATTTTCTTGATGTGGTTGATTATGCTCATATGTATGCATTTCTTAGTTAGACAATGGAATTGTTAATGTTTCTTTAAGTTTCAATTGTTTCTCTTCTAAGAGATCTGGTGCAAGGAGTGCACAATTGATCCATATTATTTTTGGCATGAAATGAGAGAGGAGATATAATAAATAAACATATAGAGATGTATCATATATCCAAAAATATAACAGAATTATATCAAATATATAAACACAGAGATACAATAATACACGATTTATATTAATGAAAGAAATGCACAAAGACTGTAAAAATACAGAGTGAAAGACCTGCTAGAATGGTGGCATCTTATCTCTGAGAAGAGATGTGATAGCTACTCGCATTCACAAGAAGATGATTGTTACAATGAGGCTCCAAAGGCCTTTTTAACATAATTAAAATCCAAAACCCTTGCCCCGGAAGATGAAAATCCAAAAGGTTTGCAGGCCCTGATGGGGGTAGTTGATATGTCAACTTCCCAGGGGCTTAACTTTTGCATACGATCTATGTTTGGGGTGCTCGATACACCATTGAAAATATCTAACCAAGAAGAATGAATTTCAAATGGCCCTGGCGAGTGCCAGAAGCAGTCGCTTTTCCCCAAATCCCCAAAAAACATCAATTAAGGCCTCAAAACGGCCCCAGAAGTTTGGGACGTGAAAAACTGCCAAGGTGGAATTTTTTTTTTCGAGATAGTGGAATAGGTGGGTGGCCACTGATATCCACCTAGATCAATCCTCCTTCCTTAGGATGAAATGGTCTCCATTGCGTTGAGTTCCTGGGGGAGAGGGGGAATCGTTTGTTGAATCTGAATCTTGGTGAGATGCTTTCGTTGCAGGAGAAGTTGTGTTGCTTAGCTTGTTGAAGGTTGTCACGAACTTATGGATAGAAGGGTTGGATGTTTTGAAATAGTCTGGATACATGATATGACTGTGTGCGGAAGGAATCCTTGCACTTTGCTTCAATCTTATCGACCTACTTCTGTTGGAAAAAAGGAGTTTGGACTGAGGCTACAATGGTTGCGATGTTCTTTTGTTCACCTTTTGAACAAATTATGAAGAAACTGAATTTTATAGTATGAGATACTACCTTGCGGCACTGTTTAGGTGGGAAAGTAGTTGGAACTACCTCTGGTATCCTGCAGAGATGACTCCCCAGAGAAACAATGACACTACGAGGTTGAGACTCATAAATAGCATGGTGCTTCCACATATATGGTTGGCCCAAAGGAAAATCACACACATCTAGTGGGGAAAAATCAGATAACACCTCATCCTTGAAGGGTTGTATGCCGTATGACAATCGACACTGCTAGCTGACACAGATATCTCGTCCTTGGTGAAGCCACCGGATGTTGTATGGATGCATGTGTGGTGGTGTTGACAATCCCAAATGTTTGACAACCTCTGCTGAGATGAGGTTATTTTGTCTTCTGCTATCAAAAATAAAATGCAGTAGGGTCCCCTTCACCCACATTTGTGAATGAAAAGGGAGCTCCACCTCTTCAGGATTTTTTGGTTCTTTTGGTTGAATTGTTGTGGTCATGATGATAGCAATGGGGTCTACATCGATGATATGTCTTCTCCCATTATTTTTTGAGTCATATTCTGAATGTGGGTTTGACTCTTTCTCTTTGATATCGACCACCAATGATTGTTTTGAGTGACATTCATCAGTGTTGTGCCAGGGGATTCTTTGTAAATCTCACCACTTTCTAGTGTCTTTCTTCATCTTTCCATGACCCTTCTTTTCTTGTGGCTTCGACTGGTTTTCGGGAGGCTATTTATTAGGGTCGTATTTATCATACTTTGGTTATTGTGGATTTGAAGACTCAAACTCCCGTTTGTTCTGGTGCTTAAATTTTTGCTTGATTTTAACATCATATAGATAAGAAACACCCAGTGATGAGATGTCTAGAAAATCCATTTCAGTTTGGATGTATCTGTGTAGAGCCCCATGGTATTTCAGTACCAAATGTCGCTCGGAGCCTTTGATACCCAACTTGGTGTGCAAGGTATGGAAGGTATTGGTGAACTCTGACACTGCTTGGACCCTCTCTTGCTGCAGTGTGGTCCATCTCATGTATTGGTCATCATAGTTGCCAACAGGGTAATTTTATTCCTTGACCACATCCACAAAAAAATCCCAAGTGGTCTTGGCCCCATATATTCTAGAATCCTCTATGGAAATTTTCTTCCAGTAGGTTTCCCACCAATTTTTGTCATGGGGGAGATATTTAAGGAGTGCGAAGGTGATCTTTTCCCTGTCGGAAAAATTGTGAACAAAAAAATAACCTTCTAGCATATTTAACCATTTTTCTAGGGCATCTGCATCTATTTGTCCTTCAAATACAGGAATATCAAAATTAACTTGTACCTTGAAATTTTATGTGGCTCCAAAGTGGTCACTTGATGAAGACACACCAATTTTTATCGACAAGCATTGAAGGATGAGGAAACAAATCTTGATCATTTCTTCCCTCTGTTGCATGAGATCTTGGTCAAGCAACATATTAATATAATCTTATGCTCCGTTGATTTTCTTTTCTTTCGCCATGGAAGGTTTATTGGGTGTGAAAGAGAGATTGTACTCAAGAGAGACAAGCTCGAGACCTAACTTTTTATACTTGGACCTCGTCGGGGACATGCACTAAAAAACGATCAAGAGCATCCTGCTCTGATCCAGATTATTTTCAGCACAAAATGAGAGCGGAGATATAATAAATAAATGTACAGAGATGTATCATATATCCAAAAATATAACATAAGTATATCATATATATAAACACAGAGATACAATAATACACGATTTCTATTAATGAAAAAATGTAAAGAGACTGTAAAAATACAGAGTGAAAGACTCGCTAGAATGGTGGTAGCTTATCTCTGAGAAGAGATGTGACGAATAATTGCATTCGAAAGAAGATAATTGTTACAATGAGGCTCCAAAGGCATTTTTAACATAAGTGAAATCCAAAACCCTATCCCCAAAAGATGAAAATCCAAAAGGTTTCCGGGCCCCGATGGGGGTAATTGATACGTCAACTTCCCGAGGGCGTAACTTTTGCATACAATCTCTATTTGGGGCACTCGATACACCGTTGGAAAGGTATAATAGAGAAGAATGAATTTAGACTAGTCGAGGCAAGTGCCATCACTATATTATTGGGCCCCAAATCCCCAAAAATGTCGTTTAGGGCCTCAAAATGACCCCCGAAGTTTGGGACCCAAAAAAATGTCGAAAAACCGACAAGGTGGAAAGATATTTTTCAAGCCAGTGGAATAGGTGGGTGGCCACTGATATCCACCTGGATCAAAAATTCCCGCAAGGTGTGCGAATACCGAGTCGATTCTGACTCAGAAGCTCATAAGAGGTAGCGTGAAACTTTGCATAGGAAGTGCAAGGAGTGCACAATCACTCAGTGGAGAGAAAAGTTTGAGAGCAAACCCGTGCAAGGTGTGAATTGGACTGCACTCAGTTGGAGTGTTGAAGAGTTTAATTTTGGAGAGCACAAGGAGTGTGTAAAAAATTCTCAAGAAACTCCAAAGTCTCAAGGTGAACAAGCACTAGAGGTGCATAGGAGTGACTTAGAAGACTTTCTAAGTCTGAAGTTGTAAAGTGTTCAGAGGGGTGCAAAGGAAGGCACTAGAGGTTCATATTTACTTGCTTGGTCAAGCTCAGGAAGGATAGTGACCAAGATCCTTTGAAAAGGGACGATTTTATTTAGTTTGGAGGATGAGCGGATTAGATCCACTCGTGGAGAAACCAAGCCTCTCCTAACCGCTAGATCTGGGAAAGTAGCACGAAAGTTACCAGCAAAAGTCCTTCGGACTTTATGATTTTGGAAGATTTCATTCGAGGAGTGCATAGGATTCTGAACCCTCCGAAGTTCCAAAGTACAAAAATCACCTGGAGCATTGATTCTAGTGGACACATGTCAGCGGATCATCGGGTACAGAAGATCGACATTCTAGGAGACCTATGGAGAGGTGAGTTGAAATCCCTAAAGTCCAGAGCTGCGAAGCGGTTATAAACTGTCGATTTGGCGGTAGAAAAGGAGTCTTCCAATCTAGTCCAAGGTTCGACGCTCAAGGAGAATAACATGTTGGAACAGATAGGACCGTCGAAGCCCGACGTCCTGAAGTAATTCCCCGCCGTGGATTTCAATGGGTCATATGGAATGTTGATCTTTGTTTTCATTCGACGCTCCGCCACTTCGATGTTCAGGAGGAACAGGATATTGTTTTGTCAAGATTCCCGAAGCCGAGAGATCCAGAGTCTTGAATTCTTTGGAGATTGGAGACATAGCTCACAAATTTTGGCACACGGTCCCATGTAGTGCTCGTTAGTGCTCAGAGCCCCTCGAAAAGAATATTTGGTATTTGGGAAGGAAGGTAAAGGACCCATGTAATTGGTTATGAGGGCTCAGAAGGAGCTTGCGAGCTGATCTAGCTCCCGAATTCGATCGATCCTAGACTAGAAGGTTGCGTAGACCCCAGGGAGTGGGTGGGGGTTTGCATTAGTACGTTAATATAATACAAATGCCTTGATTCATTTGTAACTATTTCACATTGGTTCCCCTTCATCGTATGGAGAGCACCAATGATCTTATAATTTCTACGCACCGATTCCTCCTTGTTTGCGTATGAAGCACCAATGCATTTATTTTTTGTACGCACTAGTGCATTTAAGTTATAGTGAGGACTGGTATGATTACGTTATCCTAAGACCTGGTGCATTTAATATATCACTGGCCCCGATGCTTGTTTCCTGCATGTTTAATACGACATGACAAAACACAGTTGATATATAATCAATATAAAGTTTTCTTTTTTTCATTAATTATAAAACAAGGGAAGTTAACCAACATAACAACTTACAAATTGTTTAATTAAACTTTCATACTTCAACATATACTCACAACCTATACTTAACCCAATGTTTATCAATTCATGGGTTGGATCTTCTTTGTATGTTAGCACATTCTAGAATACATCCATGGACAAGTGTAAATTGATTGTTTAACTATAAATATCACAACAAACATGAAATCTTAAGAAAGGTTGAAAACATAAATACTCACAAAATTTGTGATCAACCCTTTTATTTCTAGTCATCTTGTCATATGTGTTGAATGGGTTCTATTTTTTTTCTTTTCCACAACAAAACAATTGAAAATTATTATTTCACACGATAATTAAATTTGATGTACATAAAAGAATAAATAATGATTACATAACTCTTATGCACATTGTAGTTGGGATGGCTCCTCTTGCGACACAATTATGTTCATTTATTATACCATCTTATTCTACACTTTTTTGGACATTGGTTTTCCCCTTGTTTTCCCTTTGGAATTTTCAAAATCTCCTTGAAAAAAAAAAACTAGGAGTCATCAGATATA
The DNA here is from genome assembly GCA_009831015.1 of Picea engelmannii. NCBI lineage: Eukaryota > Viridiplantae > Streptophyta > Pinopsida > Pinales > Pinaceae > Picea > Picea engelmannii. The sequence continues at coordinate 495,683 of ML783751.1, forward strand.
AAAATTATGTAATTAAAAAAATAAGATCCTAGTGTGTACAACAACTTAATACACACTGAGGCGTCAACCATATTTATACACACCAGTGCATCGACCATATATATACACACCATTATAGTTTGATAGACCAATTAGTCTTAATGGACGTTAATCATCATCATCATCATCATCATCATCATCAATATAACAATGTCGTTGCGAAACTAAAAACATTTTACAACTTTTTGTATTTAGTCGGTGCTTTATGAATTAAGAAAAACATGGCTTCCTAAGTAATTTTTATTAGACATCGTTGACCTATGAACAAATTTAATACATGGCAGTTTCCATATAAAACAAATAAATTTTCCATGTTAAACTCAGTGGTGCGCTTTGTAAAAAATGTGCCTCGATGCTTATCTAGGTGAAATGTGCACCGCCGACTGTGAAAATGTTTTTTTTTTTTTTATTGTTTCTAATTTAAATTAAGCAGTGATGTTGACATACAAATACACATCGATGTTCTTACTATGTATAGAGCGCACCGATAACCGCGAAAGCATTTAAAAAAAAAAACCGACAACGATAAGATGGTTTGGGATCCAATGCAATGAGTGATTTTATTGCAATAGATAGGAAACACCCATATATAAATAAACAAACCCTATAAAAAAAATTTGCTTAAAAAATTCTCCTTGTGAAATACAGAAAGAGAAAACAAAAAAATAGTGGGGAAATTACGGTTTCCAATACTGAAGGTAACTATGAAACCATTTTTTTGTTGTTTGGGAATGCACTGAAAATTGTTTGAATCAAAGAGGAGAATGATTAAGATGATTAATAGAATGAAATCATATACCTGAAATTTCACCTCTGTAGATTTGTATGTGATCTACAATAATCCCCTCGAATTTGGCTCTTAAAAAAAATTCCACCCACTCCAAAGTCTTTGCTGATAAATCTATGTTGCACAAATCCCCCTTGTAAATTTTGACAAAGAAATAAAAGAATGAATAGGGTTCTACTTTATAAACAAAAAAATTGAAATTCCTACTCATTTTTTCTTTGTATATTTTGACACATTGATGACAAAAACACACATTAATGTTTTATTTTTCGAAAGTTATGTTTTTGGTGCGCTATACAGTGAGTGGCACACCGATGCGGTGTGTAAGTATAACACACTGATTTATTTTTGTAATAAATTTCAACACATTGATAGTAAGCACATATTATTTTCTAACTTGCTTCAGTTGGTGCACTATATAGTTAGAAATGCACCGATGTTGTGTGTAAGTAATAACACACCATAAGATAGTTTAAGTTTACAAATTGCAAATGAAAACATCCACATTTAAATTTTGTAGAGGTTTTTCTTTGCGGAGGCAATAACAAAGGTTAATCTTCGGTGCTTTGCTCAATTAAATGCACTAGTGCATTTGGTTTATCCATATACATCGGTGCATCTGTATATGATGAAGCACATCATCAAGTTATAAAATTTATTTGAAATTATTTTTGAAGTTAGATTATTCTATGCTTCCCAAGATGACGATTTTGGCTCAAATGCAAGAAAAAGGGAATTACAATATCAAATGACAATTTTTTAGATTCCATCTCATTCCGTATCGTTGGAAGTCCTTCAATTTCTCTCACGCTGATTGCAGTAAATCTAGATTTTATTGATAATTCATTTATCTCATTGAATTTATGTTATGTATGTAGCTACAGTTGAATAATTGTTCATTGAATTTTGCAGGATCAAGATTCAAGATCGAGTTCAAATGCTTAAGATATTCCCATAGTCCCAAAATCGCACAAACTCTTATAGAGAAAAAGATACTACAAATTGATGTTTGATGAAAATGGTAAACTTCTTTACCCTACCAATCCTAACATGCCATCTTCCAGTAACTAGCTTGGGTCAATGATATTGCACTATGAATTGGATCTCTTTTATGTAGACACCCATTAGGGCGTAAGAAAACGATGATTGAGTAATTGTATTTTTTGATATTTTCAATGGAACTAATGTAAATGTATTGCTTAATTCGATGGTTTCATGTTTATTGTTGGGAAAAAAATGTCCATGCTTCTAATAAGTGTTTGGTATAATGTTTGAACATATCAAATGAATTGTGTTTCAAATATTATTGATGTAATGTTCAATATTTTTACAATCAAGATTCTGATGACGAACAACCTATGCACCATCTACCGTTACGCCCCACTACGATGTCAAGTCGTGAGATTCCTGCTAAAAGAAAATAACACATAGAGGAAGCATATCGAGAATGGTTGAAACAACCACCTATTTAATTCCCACTATGTCCCGAGCCACCAATTCAAAGCCTCTATAGTAACACTAGTTCTTCACATTTTGGGGATGAAGGAAATGATATATATGTTGGTATGGATGATTTCTTATGGGATACCCAAGTCATGGAGGGAATGTTGTTAGATGCATTCTAGCAAAATGAACTAGAGGATGGTGTTGATATCATGCATACCTTCTTTGAAATCTTGAAATCTGGTTCCACCACTCCCCTATTTGGTCATGTACATGGGTCTGCAAGGTCTACCCAGCTGGGGACACCAATGTTACTATATGACTTAAAAGAAATGTATGGTATGCCAGACACGTGTTTCTTAACACTTTTGAGGCAACTAACCATTAAGTCTCCTAATTTTTTAAGGAATCTTGTCACACAATGAAGGACAAAAAAGGTTGACTTTATTCATGCTTAATAACAATGCACATTTCTATTGCCCACTAATTGTAGGTTACTCAATGATAAGGTACTTCCTAGTGATAATGTATTTTCCGATAGCTGCGTAGAGGAAAAAAAATGCTTAAAATGTTGGGTGTTGAGTACATATCATAACATGCATGTCAAAATGATTGTATTTTATATAGAAATTAATATGCAAACAAAGAGGTATGTCTAGAATGTGTGCATGACATGTACCATAAATAAATAAAAAATGGTAAGGCACATGGTCCTCATCATAAGATATTAAGACACATTCCTATAATTCCAAGGATTCAAAGGCTCTTTCATTGCAAACAATTATCCATTTTGCAAGGGTAATATGTCTCACATAGAAGTGAGCTAGGAGTTATGTGAATCCCAACAGATTCAATATCCATGAAGAATATAGAGGATAAATGGTCTGATAAATTCAAGGATGAAGTAAGGAGCCTACGATTGAGCATAGTTAGGGGTGGAGTTAACCCGTATTCCATCCAAAGTACTAACTATTCTATTTGGACAATGGTAGTGATCAATAACAATATCCCCCCATGGTTGTCCATGAAGAATGAACTTCTTATGTTGGCTCTTATAGTCACGAGTAGAAGACAAGTGAAGATAATGGATGTCTACCTCCAACCATTGATCAATGAATTTAAGCAATTATGGGAAGGGACACATGTATTTGATGTATCAAGACCCATCCCAATGGAGATATCTTTTACGTTGTATGGAATTTGTGCATACACCATGCACAATTATCTAGGACTATGAGTTTACTCTGGTAAGCATGTTGATTGATTTTTTATATATGTAATGTTATTTGGCATACTTCATTTGGTGCAACTATATTTTTGACATTAACATTCTCTATATATAATAACATCGTAGGTCTTGTAACAAAAGAGTGTCATGGATGTAAATGTTGTGGACCTTCTATAAAATATAGGTGGTCCAACCAACTACGAAATATGGTGTACGATTGTTCGAGGGTATTCCTCCTAGAAGACCACCATTATAGAAGAGTTTCATCTGCTTTCAACAGTAAACCAGAGAGAATCCAAAGACCTGAAATAATGACACCGATAGATTGGATTAGGGAATATGACACAAAGAAGGAGAATTAAATGAAAGAATTGTTGGATCCAAATGGAGAACCTATGTTCAACGATCCTGAATTATTTGACAGCTATGTTGAGAAAATTCCCATTGGGACGAAAAGAAAATATGTATTTTATGAGATTCCATATTGGGAGCATCTTAAGATTGGTCACTTACTAGATCCCATGCATATATTAAAAATTGTTTCATCTTCTTTATAGAGGCACATATCATAGAATAAAAGTGACACATTGAATGTTAGGAGAGATCCTATTGCTTTAAATACTAAAAAGAGACATTGGCCAAGAAAAGAAACTAGAGGAGAGGCTAGTCCCTCTTGGTCTTTTAAAGAAGGTGATATCCCATGGATTTTGAAGAAATATGATCTTTCTATGGTGAAATATGTTATATTGGGTGTGAAGGAACCTTCTTTATATGGGTTAGATCTACGATGTTGCTTCACTATAGAAGGGAATTTGTCAAGGTTGAAATCACATGACCATCTAAACCTTCTAAGGCTATGTATGTTGAATACATGATTCTTCTTCTATACCGGCATCGGTAAAAATATGCTATGTACTCACAATTTTATGGAAATTAATGATGTCTGTATCTATTTTGTAGTGGCATTATCCTTTGCTCATTCATGGTTTTGTGAACCATGACTTTCCCAGGACCCATAACATGCCATATTGAAATTATCTGCATTTATATGTTGGATCACATCAAGGGAGATTCATATGGCTAGCATTCCACGATGGCATCAAAAGATAGTTGATCTTGTTTATATGTTTGAGAAGGAACTTCCTATGAGTTTTGTGGACTTGCAAGTCCATCTTCTAATTCACCTACTATTCATGTCTAGATCCATTAAGGTCCAAACAAAAACCTCATGAGGATATGAATCCCCTTGGATTTTTATAGATGTGGTACTCCTATTTGGATAAAATATATATCTTGAATATCTTGGATTAGGGAGAATGCTAGACAACAAACCCCATATCTTTATTGCTTTGATTTATACATGGAATGGTTTTTGATAACTATATTTGTTCTTTATATGAAACAAGTAACTTCTTAACAATAAAAAGAATGAATAAAGGCTCTACTATTAAAATATATGTATACTTAGCATAATTTATGCAACCCTCTAAATCACATACAAGCAGTGGATACATTCATATCTTCTCACAAGAAAAATGATGAAATGGTTTGGATCATTTCAGAGAACTTTAAATGAGTTATACATTCACAACTGAAAGAATTTGATGAGAATACTTCAAAAATCTCATGCTTAGAGACCCCAAGATCTGAAAAATCATTACAGTAAAGCCCCAAAGTAGTTTTCTGTGGAGTTTTATTCATAAAAGTTATTCAAAAATAAAAAAACATCTCAACAAACCAATTGACTAAGTGTTAAGAAATGAAGCTTGTCAAATACAAAGACTAAATCTCAATGAATCCAATAGACAATCCTGGATTACATCTAACAGTCACATATATGGTTGTAAATACTCCATGATATTATATAGAAAAAGTCTTTGAAGAATACAAGAAAGACACTCAATAAGTCAACCTTATGTTCAGTTCAGAAATACAAACATAAAGCCTTGAAAAAGTAGTGTAGAAGAAAAAAAAGAATGGAGAAGATGGAGATCTTTGTTTGATAATCAGAAGCTTGGCTGCATGTTGATGGTTGGACCCTTCTATTCTGATATTTTGACTATCTTCTTCTAATCCTTTGATGAAGTCTTCTCTTGCTTTTTAAAACCTGCTCCTCTAACTTCTTGAAGTAGTTAGGGTTTTCTTTTCTAGAATTTTCCATAATTTTTTCTTCTTGAAATAATAACTTAAATTAATACCTCATTGAAGCCTCATTAATGAATTTAAATCATTGATATTCGTGTCTTGAAGTGGACCCCTTTTCATCTTTAATAAAAACATTTTAATAAACTTTTATTTTGAAAATTTTAATTGGCTACCTTTTTAAAGAGATGACTGTATTTTAATTTTATGGGTAAGATATTTAAATTTTCATCCATGGAAACCATTTTAAATGCAATATCCATCACCTCATATTTCCAATGAGTCCTTATGAGCGATATTTTGAGTGCTCGATCTCAAAATATAAGCTCGTGAAGTCAAGGTATCAAACATATTTATCAGCAAAGCATGAAAATATATTTGACTGTTATTTTAATTTCTGAGAGCATCCAGACCAATTTCATCTCTTGAAACCTATTCCATTGTGTTCCTCGTCGAACTACGTACAAATATGACTCTCATATATCAAGTTATGACTCTTGGAAAGTCGTTTCTCAACACCCATCCATTCAACTCATGGGTTAATCTTAGCCCTTCTTTCAAATTTGACTTTTCCATTTAAAAATTAGACTTTTCCTTTTCAATAGATATCCCACATGCATTTGTGGTGCTTGATTTTCAATCTTTATAAAGAAAAAGACTCAATGCCTTTCATGTGAAGCAGATGTAGACTATGGAAACTTGTAGATTCAACTCCTTAGAAAATTAATGAAATAATTAGAATTTTGATTGCTCAGTCATCATCCACCAAGCACCCAGTCAACAGTGAGTCAACATCCACATCATCACCACATGTCATGTTGTGATTGGATATCAAGTCTGCCACATTTCATGAGGTTATTAGCTTCCATGTTTTATAAATGGTTGAATTTCACATGTCATCAAATGGTTGGAGGCATAAAACTTAGTAAAATGGTTAAGTTAAGGGAATGGGAGAATGAGAGAGGGGTGAGGTGAGAGTGATGTGATGTTGGGGGTGAGGGGGGGGGGGATGTAGGATGAGGGTGGAAGAGAAGGAGGAATGGAGGGATACGGGGGAATAAGAAAAATTCTATGTGAGGAGAAGTAGACAAATGGAAAAAGGAGGGGAGAAATAAGGGAGTGATGAAAGCCCACGGTGGTGGGGGAGAGTGAAATATTAAAAAGAAACTAAGTATGGTGAAGTGAAGTGGGGTTAAGTGGAGGGATAAGTAGTGTAGGAGAGTGGGGAAAATGAAAATAAAACTAAGTGTGGGGTAAATTATAAGCGAGGAGAGGAAATAAATAAAACTAAGTGCTGGAAGAGTGGTAGAGTAAAACAATGGACACGGTTCCAAGAAATTATGAATGGTTCCAAGAATTGAAAAATGTGGTTCAAAGACAATAATCACGTTTCCAAGTGTTAGCGATATTTCTTATAAGGGGGTTAGAATGCAAAAGAATGGGTTAAAAACCCACTTGTCCTAAGTTCAGATGTAAATGTGCCCGTCGTAAATAGTGAACGGATCTGGATGGCGTGCATCCGTGCGCCCAAATCAATGACACATATGCAGTTCCGGACCCCCCCTACCTTTCTAACTTTAAGCGGAGGGGGGGGGGGTCCAGAATCGGGGGCGCACCTCTCCAACGGTCCAGATCAGCGTGCCCAGATCAACGGTGATGAAGACAATTCCGGACCCCCCCTGCCTNGGGGGGGGGGGGGTCCGGAATCGGGGGCGAAACTTTCCAACGACTGAGATATTAGTGCCCGGATCAACGACGCTCGCACAATCCCGTCCTTCTCAGCTGTGCTATACTTAGCCTAATGTGGGCCCCCTTCCTGCATGTCATCTTGTGGGCCATCCTCCCTCTCACCGTCTGTTCTCTTCCTGGCCATGCGATGAGGCTCGCTCCCTTTTACCCTTTCCTCATCGTCCGACATCTGTCACTCTCCCATTCTCTAGTTCACATGGTCCCTTTCCCATTCCACCATCCTTCCACCGCCTGCCATGTGTCCCTCCCCTTCCACGCATCGCCTTCCACAACATGTCTCCCTCTCGCCACTTCTCTTACACCTCATCGCTTCTCTTCGCCCCCCGCTGTTTCGACCCCATCACTCCGTTCCCGTGCCCCACCTTCCGCGCTGGCCTCCATGCATATTCCTTGAACCATTCAGTTATTCCAGGTGGCAGCACGAGGAGCCTTCCACGTCCCGAAGATGCCGAGTTGGCTGGGCCATCCTCAATCCCGATGAAGCAGTTATTGAAGCGGTTGGTGGTGGTTAGACATCGTCTTTTCCATAATGGGAAAGCACGGCCATGAATTAAAGGCACGTTGATTCACGTCGATTTAGAGGTTGACTTTCAGAAGCCATGCAGATGCAAAGCTTTCAATGCAGTGTCTTGGTTCCGCTGTTGTTGTTGTTCTGAGTATATGTAGGCATTTTCGCCATTTTTGTATCTATCGATGGTAGAGTTAAGCTCCCTACTGTAAAGTTTCAACAAATATTCTGGTATCCTGGTTATGCCTCTGTGTTTTAGATTTCTTGGTTTATGACAAACACTTTTCTTTTTCCATCTATGTTCCATCTCATGCCAGGGGGTCCACAGTCGAAGGATTCGCGTGGATTGAACAATCTTGTTATGATAAAGGATTTGTTATGACATTGTTGTGTTCTCTGGTCTTTTGCTTTTGAATGTAAGAGGATCTTGCGTTTGAATGCTTTCTTCTCCAGTCTGTTACAAAACAGATGTTTATGATAGAACTTCGCACTTTTCTCATGCAAATCTCCCCCCTACTCACCCTTTATTGCAACTCACTGTTTGGAGTTTATCAAGACCTCACTCGTCCACGCATGCCTGGCCTAGTTTCTGCGTTGATACGATATTGTTCTGAGTTTTCCTCCATTTGATCACCCTTTAAAACAAATCGTGACATTAAACTAATGGGTGTCGGGCTCTTCTCCTGCAAGCAATCTAGGAGTGACTTCCGTCTCCAACATTTCTGGCGCCGTTGCCAGGGACGAAGTTGAATATTTTCCCCGGGATTAAACGACAAAGATCAATTGATTCTGAAGGTGCATCAGATATCAGAACTTGAATATTGCTACTGTGCACCCGGCGACTCCATTGTGACGACTCCGCTAGGGAGAACCTGTTCTATCAATTGTGGCTTCGAGAGGCAGACACATGAGGTCTAATCCACACTTGCCTTTAGCTACACTAGGAGCTGACTCGGAAGCGGTGCATAGAAAGGGAAAGAGCTCTGCGAAAGAAGTTTCCATCGCCGAAACAGGTAATGCGCCTTCCCCATCTGTGAGAACTCCATTTTCTTATTCTCAACTTCCTAGTCGTCCTTCCTCTGAGGTTTCCCATTTTCTGAATTTTGGGAGTGTTCCTGCTGAGTTTTCTCCTCCTGGTCGGGTATCAGAAGGAGAGATCCTTGTCACTCCCCCCTCTCTGGAATTTGTGCCTCAACACAGACCTCAGACCTCTGAAGGTTTCACCACCCCTCCTCTTATTGATACTACTACACGGAGAGAAGCATCTGCACATTCAAGTCCCTTATCTCTCTCTCTGTTTTCTCCATTGTCTCCTCCAAGAAGCTCTTTTCCGACTTCTCCCGTCCATACTCCTTCTCCTCCGAGTTATCCTCCACCTAATATTCCTATGGCTAGTGCTAATCCCCCTCTGAATAGAATGGACGCCATAGTTGCTGCTAGATATGCTCCTTTAATCTTACCTCATCCTATGAACCCTCTCCCTGCTGGAGACTATTTGAAATACATGCCCAAGTTCAATGGGGAGGGAGACATAATTGCCGAGGAGCACTTGGATGCTTTTTACAATTATGAAGACAACCTAAACATTGAAAATGAAGATGTCTGGATGAGAGTCTTTGTCCAGAGCCTGGAGGGTGAGGTCAGGAAATGGTTTAGAAGACTAGCCCCCGGATCTATTGCTGGAATTGAGGCTCTGGATAATGTTTTCCTGAGACAGTGGGGAGACAGGAAGGATTATATGTATTACATGACAGAGTTTGGGGATCTGAATAAAATGGAAGGAGAGTCTGTCTCGGACTTCTCCAAAAGATTTAATAAGATGTACAATAAGATCCCTGCAGAGATAAAGCCCTCAGAAGCCTCCGCTCAAATTTCATATGCTGGTGCGTTTGACCCTGATTTCTGTCTCTTATTAAGAGAAAGAAGAGCCACCTCTTTAGCTCAGATGAAATATGCGGCTATAGAAGTGGAATCTAACATATTATCAGCTGACAGACTAAGGAACCAGGCCGACGCAAACAGAAGAAAGGAAATACCGGAAGCCTCAACTTCTGGCCCATCACTGCCTCACCCTCAAGTAAATGAGTTGGCCCAAGTGATGAGTTTCCTGAAAGAAGATATGGAAAGATTGAAGGTGGAAAGGAAGCAGGTGAACAGAGGCCCTCAGGGTGTTGAGAACAAAGGGGGTTTTAGAAGGCCAAATTATATTGCTTCCCCAACTATACACAGAGAGAAAGGAAGAGACAGGGACGACCAAAGAATTCAGGCTCCCTTTCAGAACAATTTTGTTGCTGATGAAGAAGAAGGAGAAACAGACGAGCCTGAGCCTAAAATCCACTGCTTAGAAGTCACTCCTCCTTTCCCTCATCTGACTCAATCAACATATGAGGAGTCTCTCATGAACAGTCAGCTCAATGAATTGAGCAAAGAAGACAGGGTTATCAGTGGTCGAGGCAGGTATAACCTGAGATCCGACAAAAGGGCAGCAGTACCTGATGCTCCGGAGCAGTCCACTAGAGCAGAGAAGCCTGTTAATGAAGTAGCAGACAATCATAGAGGTAAGAAGGCCCAACCCCTCTCTCTTATTGTCCAAAGTCATGTTCCTGAAATTAGAGAAATTCCAAAGCCTATGTCTTCTTTCAATTTCGAACATGAAATTCAAAAGATCAGAATTCATGTGCCCCTCACTGAGCTAATCAAACATGGAGAATTCAAAAAGCGCTTCTCTAAGTTGCTGAAATCTGAAGCCTCGTACCCCCTCATAGACTCCATAAACCTCCAAGATGAAAGGCCTACAGTTGTCCTAGGTCCCATGGTAGAAGACATAGATGACTCATCCCCTCCCTTCTACACATCCCTGAACATACATGACAAAGTGATGCATAATTGCCTTATGGATTCAGGGGCCTCTCACAACCTCATGCCCAAAACACTCATGGAAGAGTTGGGATTAGAAGTCACCCAAGCCTATCACGACCTCTATTCTTTCGACTCCAGGAGGGTTCAGTGTTTGGGAGTCATTAAGGACCTTGTAGTTTCCTTGTTTCAACTGCCCATGAAGAGTATGGTTATGGATATTGTGGTAGTTGATGTCCCCCCTAAGTTTGGCATGTTGTTGTCAAGGTCTTGGATCAAGAGACTGGGGGGAACCTTGCAGATGGATCTCACATATGCCACCATTCCAGTGTTTGGGGGGGAACATAAGAGACTGTAAAGAGAAGCCCAGTTAGCCTACATAATCAGTGATGAAGCCAATCCTACAAATCACCCCATCTATGCCTTGGACATTGATTTAGGCTCCAGCCTACTGCAGCTCACCCACACCCCTGAGGCTCCTTTACAGATAAGAAAGCAGTCCATTCCCAATCAGGAGATGCCTCCTCCACCCACCTCTGTTTGGAAGATGTTTTTTGATGGAGCTTCTTCCAGTATAGGACCTAGGTGCAGGTGTCGGGGTAGTATTCGTGTCCCCTTCTCAAGAGACCATATCTCTGTCATACAAGATGGAATTTGAAGTCACCAACAATGTGGCAGAGTATAAGCTCTGGTTCTGGGATTGAGAGCTGCAAAAGAAATGGAAATAAGGGAGATAACTGTGTTTGGGGACGCAAAACTGATTGTCCAGCAGGTCAAAAACGCCTACCAGGCTAAGCACCCTCACCTCAAAAATTACAGGAACGAGGTATGGGATCTAATTGATAGTTTCTTCTTGGCTTTCAACATCTCTTTCATTCCAAGGGAAGAAAATGATCCAGCCGATTTTCTAGCTTTCTCAGCTAGTTTGTTCGAAGTTCCTGCGCTGCCTGCTGTCAGATATGATGTGGAAATAAGATACAGAACCTCTGTACCGGATAATGTCAAACATTGGAAGGTATTTGACGATGATCCGGAGATCGAAAAATTCCTCCAATCCATTGATGACTTTTTTGCGTCACACATAGATGAAGATCCTGAAGGAGAACCAGATCCTCACCCTGGAGAGTTGTTGAATAAAGTTGCTGACCACCAGATTATCCAGCTGCCTAGTAACCACATACCGAAAGGACTAATCCCATTAGAAAGGTTGTTTGATGGGAATGATGTGGCAGTGAAGGGTAGAATTTCAGGTGATGACACTGACACAACTGAGTGCAACATAGGCACACCAGAGGATCCCAAGTTTGTCAAATTGTCAAAGAGTTTGACCGAGGAGCAGAGGGCTGAATATACTAAGTTGCTGAAGGAGTTTGCTGATGTGTTTGCATGGACCTATGAAGACCTCAAGACGTATGACACATCAGTCATTGAGCACAAGATCCCACTAAGAGAAGAGGCTACACCATTCAAGAAGAAGCTGAGGCAGATAAATCCCATGCTGCTACCTGTCATGGAGAGGGAAGTGAAGAAGTTGTTGGATGCCCAGATCATTGTCCCCTTGAGATATTCTGACTGGGTGGCCAATTTGGTCCCAGTAAGAAAGAAAAGCAGTGAAATCAGACTCTGTGTTGATTTCATAAACCTGAACAGGAGATCGAGGAAAGATAATTATCCCCTGCCCAACATGGAGCACATATTGCAGAAGGTCACCGGTGCATCCAGAATATCCATGATTGATGGTTTCTCTGGATATAATCAGATATCAGTCATGCCTGAGGACTGAGAAAAAACAACATTCACCACCCCTTGGGGAACATTCATGTATGCCAAAATGCCTTTTGGGCTGATGAATGCCGGAGCAACATTTCAGCGAGCCATGGACATAGCCTTCATCGGAGAAAAAGATAATTTTGTGGTGATTTACTTAGACGACATAACAGTTTTTTCCAAGACTGATAAAGAGCACCGCTACCACTTGAAGAAGGTTTTCCTGAAGTGTCAGAGGTATGGATTATCTTTAAACCCCAAGAAATCATTGTTTGCTATGCAAGAAGGGAAGCTGTTAGGCCATATAGTGTCAGGAGAGGGGGTGAGAATTGATCCTGACAGGGTAGAAGCAATCCAGGCCCTGTCACTTCCCAGATCGAAGAGAGAGGTTCAGGCATTTTTGGGAAGGATTAATTTCCTGAGGAGGTTTGTTTCAAATTTTGCTGAGTTGGTGAAACATATCACAGCCATGCTCCGGAAGGGACATGAAGTGAAATGGACTGTTGAACCCAGAGAGTCTTTTGTCCAAATAAAGAAGGCGTTGACTGAAGCACCTGTGCTAATCAGTCCCGATTATTCCAAATACTTTCTGATATTTTCTTTTGCTTCCTGTGATACAGTAGCAACAGTCTTACTGCAGAAAAACAATCAAGGGCAAGAGAAGCCTATTTCTTTCTTTAGCAAGGCGCTGAGAGATGCAGAGCTCCGGTACGAGATCATGGAGAAGCAAGCTTATGCCTTGGTGAAAGCTCTCAAAGCTTTCAGAGTCTATGTATTGCATTCAAATATCACCGCATATGTCCCTTCAACCTCTGTGAAGGACATTCTTATTCATCCTGACATAGATGGGAGGAGAGTTAAATGGATCGCCAAGATCCTAGAATTTGATCTGGAGATTAAGCCCACCAAGCTGATAAAGGGGCAGGGTTTGGCCAAGCTGTTGGCTGAATCCAACTGTAAGGCCTTGGAAATTAACTTCATCAACGAACAAGCTGAGTCATCCGACAAGGATTCCTAGACCATCATAGCATTAATAGCATGCCCTTGGTACAAGGACATCTTGTACTTTCTGAAAGAATTGAAGACCCCTGATGGATTGGGAAAAAGTAAGGCAAGAGATTTAAAGCTCAAAGCAGTCAGATATTTCCTCGTTGACCAAGCCTTGTATTGGAAAGACCCCCAGGGGGTATTACTGAGATGTATGGACCCACAGCAGGCCCAGAAGGTTATATTCGACTTCCATAGCGGTCTCTGTGGGGGTCATCATTTTTGGAAGACCACAACTCACAAGATCCTCCGAGCTGGGTATTACTGGCCCACCTTATTTCCTGATGTCTGTAGGGAAATTAGAGCTTGCATTAAATGCCATAAATTCTCAGGAAAGCAACAGCTCAAATCTCTGCCATTAAATCATGTGGTAGTTTTAGCACCCTTTCAGCAGTGGGGATTGGACTTTATCGGAGAAATTCATCCTCCCTCAAGTGGCCAACACCGATGGATCCTCACTGCAACCGACTACTTCACCAAATGGATAGAGGCTGTCCCTACCAGGAGTGCTTCTCACAAAGTAATCATCAGCCTCTTGGAAGACATCATAGTCAGATTTGGTTGCCCAAGCAGGATTGTCACTGACAATGCCTCCCCCTTCAGGTCTGAGCCTTTAGTCAAGTTTTGTGAATAATTCAGGATTTCGTTGGTTCACTCTACTCCATACTATCCTCAAGGAAACGGACTGGCAGAGTCCTCCAATAAAATCCTGATCAAGCTTATCAAAAAGATACTGGAGGACAATAAGAGGGCCTGGGACTCAAAGCTCAAATTTTCTCTTTGGGCTGATCGGGTAACAACAAAGAAATCCCTGGGTATCTCACCCTTCCAACTGGTGTATGGAATAGAGGTCATTTTCCCAACTCATCTCACCTTACCTGTGGCAAATTTCCTCCAAGACTTTGAAGAAGAACCTAATCATGTGATCAGGAGGATTCACCAGATGGTGGAAGTGCAGCAGATCAGAGAACAGGTCTTGGATATTGCCTACAATCATCAACATAAGATCAAGCAGGATTTTGACAAGAAGAACAAAAAGAAAGAATTCAAAAAGGGTGACCTGGTACTCAAATGGGACGCACCCAGGCAGGACAGAGGCAAGCACGGGAAGTTTGATGCCCTCTGGTTTGGGCCTTTCAGGATCCTTGAAGTATTTCCGAATAACACTTATAGGTTGCAGGATCTGGAAGGCAAAGAATTTTTCAATGGCCCAGTGAATGGGCATTTCCTAAAAAATGTTTTCTGTGAGCCATATTCAGCTCTTTTTGTTTTGTGTTGTAAATAGTGTTTTTGTTTTTGTTTTTCGGACTAATAAATGACTCCATAGCCCAACAGCAAAGGCACTGAATCTACAAAAGAGTTCTTAGAGCATCACAGGGACGATTCTATCCCCCATGGAGCCAAATGTTAGCGATATTTCTTGTAAGGGGGTTAGAATGAAAAAGAATGGGTTAAGAACCCACTTGTCCTAAGTTCAGATGTAAATGTGCCCGTGGTAAACAGTGAACGGATCTGGAGGGCGTGCATCCGCGCGCCCAAATCAACGACACATATGCAGTTTCGGACCCCCCCTACCTTTCTACCTTTAGCGGAGGGGGGGGGGGGTCCGGAATCGGGGGCGCACCTCTCCAACGGTCCAGATCGGCGTGCCCGGATCAACGGTGATGAAGACAATTCCGAACCCCCCCTGCCTTTCTACCTTTAAGCGGAGGGGGGGGTCCAGAATCGGGGGCACAGCTTTCCAACGACTGAGATATTAGCGCCCGGATCAACGATGCTCGCACAATCCCATCCTTCTCAGCTGCACTGTACTTAGCCTAATGTGGGCCCCCTTCCCGTCATGTCATCTTGTGGGCCATCCTCCCTCTCGCCGTCTGTTCTCTTCCTGGCCATGCGATGAGGCTCGCTCCCTTTTACCCTTTCCTCATCGTCCGACATCTGTCACTCTCCCATTCTCTAGTTCACATGGTCCCTTTCCCATTCCACCATCCTTCCACGGCCTGCCATGTGTCCCTCCCCTTCCACATATCACCTTCCACCACATGTCTCCCTCTCGCCACTTCTCTTACACCTCATCGCTTCTCTCCGCCCCCCGCTGTTTCGGACCCATCACTCTGTTCCCGTGCCCCACCTTCCACGCTGGCCTCCACGCATATTCCTTGAACCATTCAGTTATTCCTGGTGGCAGTGCGAGGAGCCTTCCAGATCCCGAAGATGCCAAGTTGGCCGGGCCATCCTCAATCCCGATGAAGCAGTTATTGAAGCGGTTGGTGGTGGTTAGACATCGTCTCCGCCATAATGGGAAAGCACGGCCATGAATTAAAGGCACGTCGATTCGCCGTTAGAACTGTCAAAGAATTAGATTGCGTCTGACTTAAGTGCACGACCCTTCAGAGGTTGACTGTCAGAAGCCATGCAGACACAAAGCTTTCAATGCAGTGTCTTGGTTCCGCTGCTGTTGTTGTTCTGAGTATATGTAGGCATTTTCTCCATTTTTGTATCTATCGATGGTACAACTAAGCTCCCTACTGTAAAGTTTCAGCAAATATTTTGGTATCCTGGTTATGCCTCTATGTTTGAGATTTCTTGGTTTATGTCAAAGAGTTTTATTTTTCCATCTATGTTCCATCTCATGCCAGGGGGTCCACATTTGAAGGATTCGCATGGATTGAACAATCTTGTTATGATAAAGGATTTGTTATGACATTGTTGTGTTCTCTGGTCTTTTTCTTTTGAGTGTAAGAGGATCTTGCGTTTGAATGCTTTCTTCTCCAGTCTGTTACAAACCGGATGTTTATGATAGACCTTTGCACTTTTCTCATACAAATCTTCCCCCTACTCAACCTTTATTGCAACTCACTGTTTGGAGTTTATCAAGACCTCACTCGTCCACGCATGCCTGGCCTAGTTTCTACGTTGATACGATATCGTTCTGAGTTTTCCTCCATTTGATCACCCTTTAAAACAAATCGTGACATTAAACTGATGGGCGTCAGGCTCTGCTCCTGAAAGCAATCCAGGAGTGACTTCCGGCTCCAACACCAAGAAAATCTTGGCTTTGTTTCACATGAAAGAAATTCTCTTGGGGTGGTTAGATGAAAACCTGGATATCTTGAGCATACAAACTCAGATTTTGAATCCAAAAAATGTGTGACGAAGCTGAGACTGAGGGATATGCTATGAAATTATAATCATTTGAATTTTTCTTTTCTTATATATATATATATATATATATATATATATATATATATATATATATACCAAGAGCAGGAAATCAAAGTGAACACATTTTTTATTATCAACAACTGGCTCCATTGTGAGACATTGACCCCCTATGGGTTGCTGAGAACACCAGAATTTGAAGACTAGTTGCCTTCTCCATTGGGATATGGAGTCATCTTCAATTATTGTAATTCTTCCTCTATGAAGTTATCTTCAAATATCACCTCCACTTAGCAACTAATTTATTGCGCAAAACTTTGATCGAAGAAGCAAACTATGTACAAAGAAGATCTACCCACCCTATCCTACTTGGAGGAAATTGACAATTTTAAGTATAGGTAGACTTCCAATAAATCCATTCAAGCATCCAAATGATCTGTGGAATGAACTACAAAATTGGGAAACATATCAAGGCTAGTACCAAAGGATCAGGGGCATGTCCAAAGTGTGTCAAGGAAAAATTGAACTAGATGTAAACAAAATATAATTGCATTGCTTGGCAAACAATGCTTTGGAACCATCTTTCAATGAAATCAATTCTTGGTTGGTCAAGAATGTTGTTGTCTTTGATTGGATGAGGAGTTTCCAATCTGAAAATTCTTTCATCTTTCTCCCAATTACTAACCACATTCAATATTCTTGATACACTGGCAATCTCTTGGAATCATTCTTCTTTATGGAATGACAGTGTTTCCCATCATTGTTCTCAAGATTAATTTCCTTCACCAATTCTTCTTCCTTCCAATGTTCTAGTGGATTTTCATCACTTGTTGTAAGATTTTCCACATAAGTATGTTGGCTGAAATATTCTTGTCTTGTGTCCATATGGAAGAAGGTGGGTGGGAAATGTTTTCAACAAATGAAGTTTCCAATGAATCCCAACTGGTAATGGTCCTAGGAAACAAAGAATTGTACCATTCAATAGCATCCCCATGCAGAGTTTGTAAAAATAATCAACATGTAACATTGTCTTCAATGAGGTTGAAAACATCACATGTACTGTTGAATCTAAACAAGTGTTTCTCTGCATCTTTTGAAGTATTTCCAAAGAACGTGGAAAAATTTTCAATAAGAATATCAAGCATCTAAAAATATACTTCTGTAGATTTAAAGGGATTCTATGCAATTGCCTCCCTATTTGGATAACTCTTCCCTTTGCTGAATCTTGTAAATCCATTGGTGGGCTAGTTGAAGAGGGTAAAGCAACATCATGACCTGAAAGAAGCTCCTCAAAGGAGTCATAATATAGCTCTTCTTGAGATTCTTGAATCCTTTCAATGGATTTTTCAGGGAATTTAAGTGTTCTTTCAATGGAATCACCAAGGAGTTCATCCTCCCGAATATTTGATTGTTCTTAGCTCTTTTTGAGGTCATCCAAATATTTTTGAATAATCTTTTTATAAATCCCTTGCATCTAGAACAAGAGATAATATTTTTGAATTTTCTTCTTGAAACTTTGAACCATGGAGATTTTGGTTCTTCAATCAAATCTGAAACAAAACCTCATATATCTTGAAAATAAATTGATCCCTAGTATGGTCACCAAAAATGTTGATGTCTAGATTTGTTAAGGTCCAAACAACAACCTCACGAGAATATGAATCCCCCTATGTTTTTATAGAGGTGGTACTCCTCTTTGGATAAAATATATATCTTGAATATCTTGTATTAGGGATAATGCTAGACATCAAACCCCAAATCTTTATTTCTTTGATTTATACATAGAATGGTTCTTGATAACCAAATTTGCTCTTTATATGCAATAAGTAACTTCTTAACAATAAAAATAATGAAGAAAGGCTCTAATATCATGATATATGTATACTCGACATCATTTATGCAACCCTCTAAATCACATAAAAGTAGTGGATACATCAATATCTTCTCACAAGAAAAATGATGAAATAGTTTGGATCATTTCAGAGAACTTTAAATGAGTTCTGCATTCATAATTGAAAGAATTTGATGAGAATACTTCAAAATTTTCATTCTTAGAGACCCAAATATTTGAGAAATCATTAAAGTAAAACCCCAAAGTAGTTCTCTATGGAGTTTTATCCATAAAAGTTATTCAACAATACAAAACATCTCAAATAACCAATTTACTAAGTGTTCATAAATGAAGCTTGTCAAACACAAAGACTAAATCTCAATGAATCCAATAGACAATCTTGGCTTACATCTGACAGTCACATATATGGATGTAAATACTCCATGATCTTATATAGAACAAATCTTGGAAGAATACACGAAACACACTCAAGAGCTGAGCCTTATGTTCAGTTCAGAAATACAAACATAAAGCCTTGATAAAGTAGTGTAGAAGAAAAAAAAGAATGGAAAAGATGGAGATCTCCATTTGTTGATCAAAAAATCGGTTGCATGTTGATGGTTGGACCCTTCTATTTCGATATTTTGATTTCATGCTTCTAACCGTTTGATGGAGTCTTCTCTTTCTTTTTAAAATCTGCTCCTCTAACTTCTTGAAGTAGTTAGGGTTTTCTTTTCTAGAATTTTCCATACGCTTTTATTCTTGTTGGCCCTTGACCAGGTTTTGAGGAAACACTGGTCATGTTTGACCATTTTTGGGACTTTGATAGGCTGGTCGAAGATGGAGCACCCAGGCGAAGCGGAGATCGCGGGATTCCGCCCATTTTGCGAGATTTTTGGGGCTTTTAGGGTTTATGTAACGGGTATGGGATGTCGGCCCATGGGTTTACCCATGTTTAGGCTGCTTTTTGTAATGTATAAATAAGTAGCTAGGTGATGTAAGTAAGAGAGTTGAGTTGAGTTGAGTTGGTTTATTACTAGTCATTGATTGGCTTAGTGCTTGGCTAGTTGGCTCTGTGCAAGAATGTGTTGAAGCTTGCAGAGGTAAGTGCGAGCATTTTGTAAGTGCTTTGTGCACAGAATGTGTAAGGCTTTGTGTTGTGACCTGATTTTGAGGAAGGTGGATCTAGTGCATTGTGCGTAGATCATCTGTCTAGTGCGGAGTAAGCTCTGTGGCTCTGTGTCTATAAGAAGATTGAAGAAGACTAATAAAGAAGAAGAAGAGTTGGTGGACGTATCCCAACACTGGGGTAAACCATGTATATCCTGTGTTGATGTGCTTTGTGCAATGTTATTCATAGTGTTTATGTATCTATTTTCTTAGTGCATTATTCTTGATGTACGATAGATAGATCTATGAATGCTTAGTGCTTTATGATGTGAATGAATTTTAGATCTAAACTAATGCTAAGTGCTTAGATTTATTAGATCTTAATTACTACTGCGTTGATCTACAAATAGGGTTAACTTGCGATGTGAATAAGGGTTAAAGATTAATGAATGTTATAGGCTAAGTGCTTTGTTAAGGTATTATAATCACAGATCTGTGTCCCATCTCGGTTGTAGATACCCGAGTCCTACAACCCCCCTTTCCTCTACCTTGGGTGAGACTTCATCTGCTTCACAGGTGTTGTTGAAAGGGATGATAGTTAGGGTTTTGTTGGTGTGTTGTTGAAGCGTTGAACCCTGGTCTGCCCCTGTGTGCCAACACTTCTTAAAATAATCACTTCAATTAGTACCTCATTGAAACCTTATTAATAAATTAATATCATTGATATTCATGTCTTGAATTGAACCCCTCTTCATCTTTAATAAAAAAAATTTAATAAACTTTTATTTTGAAAATTTTAACTAGCTGCCTTTTTAAAGAGATGACTGTATTTTTTTCGGATGAGTTTTGTCAAAAATTCTGTCAGAAATATAGATGAAATTGCATATTTCAGTGGTTGAGATTATATATTCCCAGTGTTTTGGGATTTTTGAAGGTAGTGAATCCATTTATACATTCAAAAACGTGATTTAAAGAACACAAATTTACATTTTCTACAATAATTGATTTGCCGAATTCTAATAACACTAGACAACAATTGTTTTTATTAGAAATTAAGAATTACATTATGATATTATTTTTAGAAAATAAATTTTAAATGTTATTTCTCTTAATAATTAGATGTATATTTTTTGGACAGGGTGTTTGACAACTATTATGAAAGTAGGGGAGATCAGCTTTAGGTGATGGTTGCAATCAATACACTAACTCGGGTCATGTCGACATCACTTCACCATTTGATGGCAGGGAAGGGAAAGATAAGTAGACAAGGCTTGATCTTGGTTTCATTTCTCCGTCACGCGAGCATGAACTTGAGGAAGGTTATGTTGTTTCCAGGTTGGGGAATGATCATAGCCATGAAGGGAGGTTTCCAGAGTCACATTATGATAGTGATACTCTCATACTCAACAATGAATATTTGGACTTTGGAGGCCAAGTGGAATTATTGTTGGTCCCTGACTATAAATTCAAAGGCTTGGCTGTCACACACCCACTACAACAACTAAGATTTTTCACTTTTTTTCCTCCTTTATTCTCGAGGGATAAAATCCCCGAAATTCTATGGGGCCTAGCACAAACCCTCCCTTCCCTTATTCTCCCCCATGTGATCATTGGCTATGACCACAGACCTTACCAAAAGGCGCTTCTGGATTTAACGATTCAGGGAATTACGATGCAAGCGTCCCCCTATTCTCTGTCTTTCAAAATGCTGAAACTCGAAAGGGTCTAACAGGTCCTTAGCTCCTCCCTCTGATCACTGTTCATACAACCGGTCCTATGACCTGGCGCTATTCCTCTACATGCTTTCGGGGTTTCGCAATTTGGTAAATTGTGATGCAAGTGTTCCTCCTTTCCCTTTAAAATACCCAGAACCCGAAAGCCTAGTATCATCCAGATCTATGGTTCAGATTGTCGACTTGATCAACGACCCAAATTAAATCCTGACACTCTACCTTTCGGGATTTCTGGCGAGGTCTTCACTCCTATTCCTCTGTTGTCCAGAACCCCGGTGGCCTTAAATATTCACCTCGCATCCCTACAACTAGGCGGTCCATATTTATTTGGGACTCCTCCTCCCTACCACAAGACCTTGTCTGGTGACTTAGGGCTCATTCATAGAGCGCATCGGGGTTTCACATACCGGGATTTCGCAACTAGCAAAGATGAGGGGTCTTGCCCTTGGGCTTCCTGGGTGGAAAAACGTAGAAACACCAAAACCTATTCACGCTAAACCATTTCAGGGTTTCACATATCGGGATTTCGCGACTGGCGAATACAAGGGAACTTGCCCTTGGGTTTCCCGTGTGTCGAAATGCCGAAACACCAAAACCTATTCACGCTAAACCATTTCGGGGTTTCGCATATCGAGATTTCACAACTGGGGAATACAAGGGAATTTGCCCTTGGGTTTCCCGGGTGTCGAAACGCCAAAACACCAAAACCTATTCACGCTAAACCATTTTGGGGTTTCGCATATCAGGATTTCACGACTAGTGAATACAAGGGAACTTACCCTTGGGTTTCCTGGGTGTCGAAACACCAAAATCCTTTTACACTACGCTGCTTTGGGGTTTTACATACCGGGATTTCACAACTTGCGAAGACATGGGAATCATACCATTGGGTTTCTCGAGTACTGAAACGTCGAAATCCTTTTACACTACACCGCTTCAGGGTTTTACATACCAGGATTTCGCGTATCGGGATTTCACAACTTGCAAAGACGTGGGATTCATACCATTGGGTTTCCTGGGTACCGAAACGCCGAAATCCTTTTACACTACACCGCTTCGAGGTTTTACATACTGGAATTTTGCGTACCAGGATTTCGCAATTTGCGAAGACGTGGGATTCCATTCAGGGGTCAGAGAGTAGCTTTGGTCTTTGAGCAAGTAAAACCAGTACGATACTGGCTCGATGGAAGTTAACGCAACCATTCCAGGTCCCTTCCACCACCTCTCATTAGCCATCAGGGTCTCTTTTAACACATCCCCCTCCCAGCAGCCATGCAACACATATTTATAACATAATTTACATTCATCGACTTTCATAAAAAGATCCGTCAAATCAAACATTCACGTCTTTGAGTTTGCTATAGTTCTTGGCCAATATAGTTATTTTTACAGACTGGGGGAAACAGGGTGTTACAATTCTCTCCCCCTTAAAGGAACATCATCCTCGATGTTCTATCTATCAATATGACGTGTATGTACAAAAGTAAACAAAATCAGATATGCTTGTTTCATGGCATCTTCCATTTCCCAAGTAGCCTCATCTGTGATACAATGTGAAGCAACGAATACAGAGAAAGAGCAGAGCAAAAATAGAATTCAGTATATTAGGTAAATGAAGAAAAGAGTACAATAGAAAAGGGAAACTAGCTGAGATAAATAGGCTCAAGCAAATCAAGAAATGATAGTATAACTGGCCAGGACAACTGGTAGTGTACAATCAGACTGTTGAGGTTACATTATATTTAACACTCCCTCTTAAACTCAACAATTACAAACATCAGCACTAATGATGCCCAAGTGCTGTCTCTGAAAATCAAAAATGGATTTTCCCAATGGCGTTGTAAAGATATCTGCAAGCTGATCTCGAGAGCCACATAATCGAAGTGAAATATCACCATTATTGACTAGCTCGCGGATGAAGTGAAAGTGAGTGTCAATATGTTTGCTTTTCTTGTGAAACACATGATTTTTGGATAGAGAAATTGCTGAGGTGTTGTCACAGAAGATAGGAGTTGGATCCTTTTCTGTATGTGACATATGTTTCAATATTCTTCTCAACCACACATCTTGACAGGAAGCTGAGGTAGCAACGACATACTCTACCGCTGCAGAAGATATTGATACAATTGGTTTCTTCTTTGATGCCCATGAAATCAGGCTCGTGCCCAAGTGAAAAACATGTCCTGAGGTGTTTTTCCTGTCATCTAGGTTGCCTGCAAAATCACTGTCAGTGTAACCAGAGAGATGATGATCATCAAATTTAGTGTACCATAAGACAAAATTGAGAGTTCCTACAACATATCTCAGAATTCGTTTCGCCATCTTCCAGTGAGAATCTTTGGGGGATTCCATGTATCTGGAAACAAGGTTGGATGCATACATAATATCAGGCCTAGTTGCTGTAAGATACAACAAACTACCTACTAAACTTTTGTACAGGGTAGGGTCCATTGTAGGGCCTTCATCTTTCTTGCTCAATTTTGTGCCTAGGGTTATAGGGGTTTCTGCTGGATTGCATTCTTCCATGCAGAATCTTTTGATGATGTCTGCTGCATACTTTTTCGAACAGAAAAAAATTCCTTTGGTTGATTGATCAACCTCAATCCCCCAAAAATATTTCATTATGCCAAGATCTGTCATCTCAAACCCAGATTGCATGGCATGTTTAAAATTGGTTAATTCAAGATTTCCAGTATATATCATGTCATCAACATATAAACATACACTCAAAATTTTACCGTGTTGATCTGTTTTGGTGTAAAGGGTTGGCTCATTTTGGCTTCTGCTGAAACCACTTTTGATCAAGTAAGTGTCAATTCTGCTGTACCAAGATCTTGGATCTTTCTTTTAGCCATACAAGGCTTTCTTCAACCGATATACTTTGGTTGGCTGCTCTTGGAGTTCAAATCCAGGTGGATGATCGACATAAACTTCTTCTTCTAAGAAACCATTTAGGAAAGTTGACTTGACATCCATCTGGTATACTTGCCATTTGTGTTGGGCTGCTATGGCCAATAGAGTCCTTACAGTTTCTAATATTGCTACTGGAGCAAAAGTTTCACCATAATCAATACCTGGTTGTTGTGAGAATCCTTTGGCAACAAGTCTTGCCTTGTGTTTTTCAATCTTCCCTTTTTCATTGAGTTTAGTTTTGTAAACCCACTTGACACCAATACTCTTCTTGTGTCTGGGAAAATCAACAAGATCCCATGTCTTTTTCTTCTCAATGGAATCAATCTCTTGGTTCATGGCTTGAACCCAATGTGGCTCCTTAGCTTCTTATTTAAAAGATGTAGGTTGACATGACATTAAGGAAAAAAAGTTGTGATGTTCAATGTCATCCAACTGCTGATGGATTTCTCTCAAACTTTGAGTTCTCTGATTTTGAAGTTCATAGGATGAGTCTCTACTTGAAGTTGAGTTATCCTGAGAATTTTTAGGTTTTCCTTGTACCTGCAATCTTGGAAGAGAAGGTTGAGGTATTGGCTGTCCTAAATTTTCCGTGTTTTCAGAACTGGGCAGCAGTGGATTTTGACTGTCCATTTGCCGATTTTCAGATTCATTCCAGAATTGATTTTCCAGAAATTTTACATCTCTGCTGAGAATTAGTTTCTTTGAGATTGGATTGTAAAGCCTGTAAGCTTTAGATGTTTCACTGTATCTAGTAAAGATGTATTTCTCACTTCTATCATCAAGTTTCTTCCTTAATTTGGAAGGTATGTGAGTGTATGCTATGCATCTAAATGTCCTTAGATGCACAACATTTAGCTTTGTCCCACTCCATGCTTCTTGAGGGACTTTCATCTTTAGACTTGTGGTTGGATATCTATTCAAGAGATAAGCTGAGCATGCTACTGCTTCAGCCCAAAAAGTATTTGACAAACATTTCTCTTTGAGTAGGCTTCTTGCCATGTTCATTATTGTCTGATTTTTCCTTTAAACCACTCCATGTTGTTGTGGAGTATACCTGGTTGTAGTTTGCATGATAATGCCTTGTGATTTGTAGAAATTTGCAAATTCGTTGGAGTTGTATTCGCCTCCTCCATTGGACCTTAGAGATTTTATATATTTGTCTCTTTGTTTTTCAGATTCTGCTTCGAATTCTTTGAATTTTGCAAAAGTTTCAGACTTGTGTCTGAGAAAATAGATCCAGATTTTCTTGCTAAAGTCATCAATAAATGTTAGAAAATAAAAGCTACCACCTATGGAATCTGTTTTCATTGGTCCTCATAGGTCAGTGTGAACAAGTTCGAGATATTGTTTGGCTTGAGTGGAGGACTGTGGAAAACTAGTTCTCTTATGTTTTCTAAGTATGCAAGACTCACATGGGGAATTTTGCTCTTTAAAGATAGGAAGACCTTTGACCATGGAGTGCTTCTGTAGAAGAATGAGACTTTGAAAGGGTAGATGTCCAAATCTTGTATGCCAAACCATAGTTTCATTGGGGGTGGATTCACTTTGTGCATATGTTTGGATTAGATTTGCAGTTCTAAGGGTAAGGAGAAACATCCTATTCTGAGTCATGTGGATTTCAAAAATCAATTTTCTGCTGGGGGTTTTATCATAAATCTTGCAAGATGCTCCCTCAAAAAGTACCTTATAGCCATGTTCAATGAGATGTCCTACACTTAGCAAATTATTTTTCAGATCTGGAACATGATAAACATTGTTTATGTCCTTCTTTACATTTTGTTTAATAAGAATAGGTATAGTTCATTTTCCTTGAACTTTGACTAAGGAATCATTTCCAAGTGTAATATCAAATGAGATTGAAGAATCAATGCATGAAATTAAATCTTTGTTACCTGTCATGTGATTGTTGCATCCACTATCCAGCAACTAGAGATCTTTAGGTTGTTCTTCAGTCTTGTGGCATGAGAGAAACATAGCTCTTGAGTTTTCTCCCGTATGATTTGACACATGTGCTCTGCCTGAGAGCTGATCTTCTTTCTTCTTCTTGCATTCAGATTCATAGTGCCCATAATTTTTGCAGTAATAACATTGTATTCTTGATTTGTCATTTGATCTTCTCCCCTTGCCTCTTTGAGGCTGGAAATTCTGATTCTGGTGTTGTTGTCTATGACCTTGGAAATTTTGATTCTGGTTCTGTTGTCTGTTACCTCCACTTAAGTGTTGGTTACTTGTAGTACTCCCTCGTCCTTGGTGACCTCTGCCTCTTCCTCTGCCTCTCCCTTTGCTGAAGGATAATTGAGTTTTGAAGGCATTGGTGATTGACTCATCTGTGAGATGCAGTTTGGTCTCATGTGTCAACAGGGAACCGATTAGTTCATCTGTTGAAAAACATGATAGATCCTTGGATTCAAGGATTGTTGTAACAACTATTTCGAATTTATATGGTAAAATTTCGAGGACTTTCTCAACAATGCGTTGATCAGTGATGGCTTCACTAGTCAATCTGATCTGGTTCATGATTCTCATGACTCTGGTCATAAACTAATCCACATTTTCAGACTCTTTCATTCTTAAAGTCTCGAATTGTGTCCTCAAGGTCTGCAGTTTGACTGTTTTGACCCTGTCATTTCCTTGGTAGGCTGATTTAAGGATGTCCCGGGCCTGTTTTGAAGTACTAGCGCTTGTGATTTTTTAGAAAATTGAGTCATCCACTGAATTTTGAATTCAAAATTTGGCTTTATTCTCTCTGTTCCTCTGTGTTGCCTAAGCAATTCTCTGTTGGTTTGTCATGGCGGAAAGGTCTGTTGGATCTGGTTCCACATATCTAAGATCCACTAGATCTCGACACTCTTATGCTTGCAAGAAGGATCTCATTCGAAGAGACCAAGACTCATAATTCTTTCCAAGAAGAATTGGACCTTGAGTTGGTCCTAAATTGCTAGACGTGGCCATCTTTAAAGAATTTTACCAAAAAAAAAAAAAAATGTGAGAAAATTTCGTATTTACCTGTTTCCTGCGCATAAACTAATTTCTGGCAGTGACTTTGGAACTTCGCTATTAGGGATTTCGCGAGTTTCGACTTCGTGAGTCTGGCTTCGACCTTTCACACTTCATGAATTCGCGACTCCTGTATACGAGTCCTCCAATATCCTGTATCCCAAACTCTCGGTTGCCGAAATGCCGAAAATCTCTTAACAACCTTATATTGGCCCTTAGCCTCCGTCTATGTGATCATGACCAGTGACCACATGCCTAATCATTCAAGTCCTACCGTCTTTTCGCGATTTGGGGAATTGCGATGCAAGCACTTCGTCGGTTCTTTTTTCCTCAATATGTCGAAACCTGAAATATCCTGGCGCCTATCCTTCTCGAATGCCTTTTAGGGATTTCACGATTCGGGACTTCGCAATGCAGGCACTCCGTCGATTCTCTGTCCCTCAATATGCCAAAATCCGAAATATCCTGGTGCCTATCCTTCTCGAACGCCTTTTCGGGATTTCACGATTTGAGACTTCGCGATGCAGGCACTCTGTCGATTCTTTGTCCCTTAATATGCCGAAATCCAAAATGCCCTGGCGTCTATCCTTCTCGAACGCCTTTTTAGGATTTCGCGATTCGGGACTTCGCGAGTTTGGCTGCAACGATCCTGGGTCCTTCGGACTCCCGGTGTGCGAAATGCTGAAATCTCCCCTGCTCATTCAATCATGACTTCTTCTTTCGTGATTTCCGGAGACAAGACTTCTTGTCTCACAACTCCTTCCTCCTTGATCTCCCAGTACCTGAAGTCCCGGTAGATTTAGATCTCCTTTCGCGATTTCAGGAATCGGGACTTCTTGTCTCACGACTCCTGCAAACTTGATCTCCCGGTACCCAAATTCCTGGTAGATATAGATCTTCGACACCTGTCCTCCAAAATGGACAGCTCACAATCCTTTCAGGATTTCATGGGTCAAGAGTCCTGAACTCTTAACCTTTTCATTCCCGGTAGCTGAAATGCCAAAATGTTCCTTTCGGGGATTTCCCAGAAACCTCGACCGCTACCACGTGTCCTCCTTGTGAATGGTCACGATGTTTTCAGGACTTTGAAAAGTCCTCACCTTTGCATATGTAAGGGTTAAACCTCATGTAGCTTCTCCTGGATCCGATGGCTATCGACTATCCACGCAAGATCGGATGGCTCCAGATCTCTTTTGTGCACTTTTGTGATCCAACGACTCTCAGGCCACTACGCTCCAGATCCAATGGTCTAGATTCCTTCGGGATTTCGTGAATCAGGAGTTTGCGAGGCAGTGACTTCACGACCCCTTGCTGCTCCAAGTCCCAGTGTCCGAAATGACAAAATTCCATCGCAATTTCAGGATTTCACAATTTCAACTTTTCTCCTATGTGCTCCAGAGGACTAAACCTCATGCACTTTCTCACGGATCCGACAACTATCGGTCCTCTGCGCTAAATCTGATGGTTGGAAATATTTTTCCTTTTCTGCGCGCTCCTCGTCCTTTCTGAACTCGATTAATGCCTCAGATCTGTAGGCAAAACCGATCTTATGACTTCTTCTGCTTGTCCTTTGCTTCTTTAGTGTGTTCTTTGCTTCTTCTACAAAGAGTTTCTCCTGAAGCAGGAAATTCATGAATCTTTCATGAATTTGAAAGAATTTCACGAATTCTTTGAATGTTTCTTCCCTCTGCAACAATCTTTCACTAATTTTAAAGAAATTCACGATATCTTTAGATGTTTCTACCTTCTGCAGCAATCTTTCATGAATTTGAAAGAATTTCTTTGAATTCTTCAAATGTTTCTGCCTCCTGCAGCTCTGACTCCTCAATCTTTTGAGCATATTGCGCTCTGCTTCCTCGTGTGTGCTTTCTGCGACGATCTTTTGAGTGGATGGCGGACTACGAATTTCACTCCAGGCTTTGTGAAGAATATCGCATCCTATGCTCTTGTTCACAGTGTAAGCTCTGCGTTGTTGAGGACCAGGTTGCTCTCCAGACTGTGTGAAGAGGCTTACAACTGAAGCTCTGATACCATGATAAAATGTGAAGCAAATAATAGAGAAAAAGAGCAGAGAAGAAATAGAATTCAGTATATTAGGTAAATGAATAAAAGAGTACAATAGAAAAGGGAAACTAACTGAGCTAAATAGGCTCAAGCAAATCAAGAAATGATAGTACAGCTGGCCAGGACAGCTGGCAGTGTACAGTCAGACTATTGAGGTTACATTATATTTAACAATCTGGGCCAAAATGTTTCCACTGCACCTTGACCTGTGCAATGGTTTGGTTCCTGAGTGGGGTTTCCTTTCTGTCCAGTATGCATTGAGGTTCTAGCAGGAATTCTCCCTCCGGTTCCACCTTGATCACAGACCAATCAATTATATGATTAGAATCATGTACATATTTCTTCAATAATGAAACATGGAAAACATTATGTTCTTTTATTGTGGGAGGAAGTGCTAGCCTATAGGCTACAGGTCCCACTCTATGTAGAACTTCAAAGGGTTCGCAATATCGAGGTGCCAACTTGGCACAAGCTCCCATCCTCAGGGAACTCTTCCTGGGCCTAACTCTGAGATATACGTGATCTCTCGCCTTGAACTCTCTTGGAGTTCTCTTTTGGTCGGCGTAACTTTTTTGTCGGTTCTGAGCGACCTTTAGATTTTGTTTTATCTGAGTCACTTGTTGTTCCATTTCTTTCAACATGTCAGGTCCAATAGTAACTTTGTTTATAGGATTACACCAATTGACTGGAGTGTTGCATGACCTACCATAGAGGACTTTGAAAGGACTCATCTTCAGGGATTCTTGGTAGTCGTTGTTGTAGGCGAATTCCACTAGTGGTAGGTAGTCTTCCCACTTTTTGGGTTGATGCATTACATGCATCCTTAGCATGTTTTCCAATATTTGGTTCACTCTTTCCGTCTATCCATCAGTTTGAGGATGATAGGCTGTGCTAAACAGTAATTTGGTCTCCGAACCAACCATCAAGGATTTCCAAAAGTTGGAAGTAAATTTCATGTCTCTGTCAGACATGATCTCTTTAGGCATACCATGTAGTCTGATTATCTCCTTCATGAATATGCTGGCGATATCTATTTCCTTGCAAGTCAATTTGATGGGGATAAAATGGGTTGACTTGCTCAATTTATCCACCACTACCATGATGGCGTCATTCTGTTTGGTCGATGTTGGTAATCCGGTGATGAAGTCCATGGAAATGGTTTCCCACTTCCATTCCGGGATTGGTAGAGGTTGTAAAAATCATGTTGGGTACCGATGTTTTGCTTTAACCTGTTGGCATTCTAGGCACTTAGCTAAATAGTTAGCTATGTCTTTCTTTAACCAAGGCCAATAGAATTGTTTCCTAGTGGCCGTGATCATCTTTTGATATCCCGGGTGACCAGTATATGGTCTTTTATGTAGTTCATCCATTATGAACTTCTTCAAGTCATCACAATCTGGAATATACAATCTGTTTTTGTAAGTTAGCAGACCTCCATCTATCATCTGGTAGCCTTCATACTTTATTCCTGTGGGTTCTTTCTTCAGGTACGAGGTCATGGTCTGGAAGAATGTGTCGGTTTCTTGTGCATTCCTGACTCTTTCTTTGACATCTTTCTCGCAGGTGCTCACCGTTGCCAGGTGAATTGTTTTCATACTTCTGCTAAGGGCATTGACCACCTTATTTTCCTTTCCTTTTACATATTTGATTTCAAAATCAAACTCACTAAGGAGGGCCATCCACCTAGCTTGTCTGGCATTGAGCTTTGGTTGGTCAAACAGATATCACAATCCACAATGGTCTATCATAAGTACAAATTTCCTTCCCAAGAGGTAATGTCTCCACATTTTTAAGGCGTGCACTATGGCGGCTAGCTCTAGATCATGGGTCACATAGTTGACTTCATGTTCATTCAATTTTCAAGATTCCTAGAAGACTACACTTCCTCCTTGCATAAGGACTCCTTCGAGCCCTTCCTTACAGGCATTTGTGCACATGAGGAAGTCATTTTTAGGATCAACGATCTTCAGCACGAGTGCATGGGTCAGAAGGTGTTTTAGGGATTGAAATCTTTCTTCACTTTCTTGTGTCCACGTGAATTTATCTCCCTTCTTCTGGAGGGCAGTGATTGGACAACCAATCTTGGAGAATCATTTTATAAATCTCCTATAGTATCCTGCTAATACCATAAAGGATCTGATATCCGAAACATCCTTTGGGGTAGGCCATTCCATGATATACCTGATCTTGTCAGGATCTACTGCTACTCCCTCTTCAGATATGACATGGCCCAAGTAATGTATTTTCTTTTGGAAAAATTCGCACTTGCTAAATTTGGCATAGAGATGATGTTATCTTAGCACTTGAAGCACAAGTCTAAGATGTTCCTCATGTTCCTCTCTATTCTTGGAGTAAATCAATATATCATCAATAAAAACCAGTACAAATTTGTCTAGGAATTTGCTGAGCACATTTTTCATCAAGCACATAAAAGTGGCAAGGGCATTGGCCAATCCAAATGGTACTACCACAAACTCATAGTGACCATATCTCGTCCTGAAGGCAGTTTTGTGGATGTCTTCACCCTTGATTCGGACTTGATGGTATCCAGATCTCAAGTCAATCTTTGAGAAGATGGAAGCACCTCCCAATTGATCGAACAGGTCATCGATCCTGGGTAAGGGGTACTTGTTCTTTATGGTTACCTTATTGAGTTGTCTATAATCTATGCACAGTCGGAGGGTACCGTCTTTCTTTTTAAAAAAAAGGACTGGTGCTCCCCATGGAGACACGCTGGGCTGGATATAGCCTATGTACATCATTTCTTTTAGTTGTAATTTAAGATCAACTAGCTCATGTGTGCTCATCCTGTAGGGTGTCTTAGACACTGGCACTACTCCCGGTGCAAGTTCTATCGAGAAGTCAATGTCCCTTCTCGGAGGTAACCCGATACCTCTTCTGGAAATACATATCTATATTCTCTTAGTGTGGGGTGGTCTTCGAGGCTTGGTTTGTCATCTTCAACTGATTCCAACACCTATGTCGCATATAGTGGACATCCCTTTCTGCAATAATTTCTCATTTGAAGGGCTTATATTTGTCTCACCAAGACAGGTTTTTGGATCCCTTGAAGGGTTATCCTTCTTCCTTCTTCACTTACACATTCTAAGGTTTTATGGTAACAGTCTAGTCTGGATTTATATGTGGCTAACCAGTCCATACCAATCAACAGGTCATACGATCCTAGGGGTAATATGTTAAGGGTTGCTTGGGTGGGGAATTCACCCATAGTGAATTGGCAAGCTGGTATGACCTTCGCTACCTTTCTTTTGGTGCCAGTGGCTAACTATACCA